>VNJM01002058.1:0-53544 GCA_008042475.1 Drosophila kanapiae
CTCTTCAGTCGCTTCGACGACAGGAGCAGTCGATGTGCTAGACTGACCTTCTTCCGAAGTCGTAGTAGTTGTTGTCGTGGACGAAGATTGGTTGGAGTTGGCATCATCGTTCGAGGAGCTTCCAGATGTTACCTCTACAATAGGGTCGGAAGAGGTGCTAGATTGTCCGTCGTTGGAAGAGGTAGTTGTTGTTGTCGTTGTCGTGGATGAAGTTTGGCTTGAGTTTCCACCATCGTTGGAGGAGCTCTCTTCAGTCGCTTCGACGACAGGAGCAGTCGATGTGCTAGACTGACCTTCTTCCGAAGTCGTAGTAGTTGTTGTCGTGGACGAAGATTGGCTGGAGTTGGCATCATCGTTCGAGGAGCTTCCCGATGTTACCTCTACAATAGGGTCGGAAGAGGTGCTAGATTGTCCGTCGTTGGAAGAGGTAGTTGTTGTTGTCGTTGTCGTGGATGAAGTTTGGCTTGAGTTTCCACCATCGTTGGAGGAGCTCTCTTCAGTCGCTTCGACGACAGGAGCAGTCGATGTGCTAGACTGACCTTCTTCCGAAGTCGTAGTAGTTGTTGTCGTGGACGAAGATTGGTTGGAGTTGGCATCATCGTTCGAGGAGCTTCCCGATGTTACCTCCACAATAGGGTCGGAAGAGGTGCTAGATTGCCCATCGTTGGAAGAGGTAGTTGTTGTTGTCGTTGTCGTGGATGAAGTTTGGCTTGTGTTTCCACCATCGTTGGAGGAGCTCTCTTCAGTCGCTTCCACGACAGGAGCAGTCGATGTGCTAGACTGAGCTTCTTCCGAAGTCGTAGTAGTTGTTGTCGTAGACGAAGATTGGTTGGAGTTGGCATCATCATTCGATGAGCTTCCCGCTGTTACTTCTACAATGGGGTCGGAAGAGGTGCTAGATTGGTCCCCGTTCGAGGATGTTGTTGATGTTGTTGTGGTAGTCGTTGAGGAGTACTGGCTGGACAATCCATCGTCAATAATGTCATCAGAGGAAGAATTTGTCTGGCCGTCAATGGATTCTTTTTGATTTCCGTATATTTCGTCGAATATATTAGAACTCTCATTAGAAAGTTCAAGTTTCTTTTTTCCGTTGGCACAATTCACATAATTCGGATTACCAAGCAGCTCTCCGTCGTGAAGTAGAATGAGCTTTCCGAATAGCCTATCTAGGAGCCACAGGCGTATATCCTTTCGGATTTCAATTAATGTTTGTCGAACACTTTCACAACACGGCTGGGGCTTAATATCCGGGGTAGCCACCGCCGTAACCGTTTGAGATTGGGATTGGGCCGCTGCGAGGGCCAACAGAGCGGCCACAACCGCGACGAAAATCAAGCGCATGATCCTCCAATAGACCGGGAGTCGGATCAAAAAGATCTGTTGCCCAAATTTGATTCTTGAAACCTTTTATACCCTGGCTCGGGAGTCTCGCTGTTTTTCGGTTATTTGCCTAGATGCTTTTGTATAGCTTGCAAATTTCATTTGCTAAACAACATTTGGTACTTCTATTGTTGCCCCGAAAATAAGACAATAGCTGAGCAAACTGTCTGAACTATACTATACGTCGAAACAAATATCTCCTTTAAAAACCTATTAGAGAAACAACTGTGCAAAATATTTGTTCTTAGCTTGGCTTAAACACTTGTTAGATATTTTGACTTTACGTAAATTGTTCGCTCGTGCTGGAATTCTACGTCAGAGGTGCATTAGCCGATTTCTGAACAATTGAATTAAGACACGGGAACCGTTTATTTGCTCAGCCAGTTCTAAAGAAATATAGAATACACAACATAGTTTCGTTTTTGTTTATTCATACGATTTGCGATTATATGATTGTGGAAGAAAAATTCAAATATTTAACTGTAGAGCGTATTTTGTTTTAATACTCATCATTTTCGAAGGGATGGTGTGGGTGTCCGGTTAGTCTGTAAAAGTAAAAAATTTTATATTTTAATATCGTTATATTCAAAGAACATATTTAGTTATTTAGTGAACTAAACAACTAATGAAAATATGAAGACAAAAAGGAAAATAAAACACTACAAAGGAATTCGAGCTTATGTAAACAAAAAATAGATTAAAAAACAGTAATTGGAGCTGGAAGTTGTGAACATTACGCAAACATAAACACCATGAACGCTTAGACTGATCGGCTTCATATGTGGACCATTGCTTTTGCCTTTTCAGTTTTGAATTGGTTACTCAATTAAACGTTTTCTTCGCAATTGTTTGCCTAACAAATATTGAATTCCTTTGAATTTATCTACTACTATTTGACTTGGTAAAGACTTGGTTTTTGGTTACTTACTGTATCACAGGAACCACGCGACCGTTGCAGTCTAAGCTATCTATAGTTTTGACTTCTTCAGGCGTCAGCTCAAAGTCAAAGACTTGGAAGTTCGACTCAATGCGGTTCTTAGTCGCCGATTTGGGAACTACAATGACACCTCGCTGGATCTGGTAACGAATAAGAATCTGACCTGGAGTCTTGTTCTTTCTGGTGGCAATTTCCTTGATCTATTAAATAAGATTGGCGTGTAATGTAAAAATAATATCATAATGCCTGTTAAGCTCACCTTAGCCTCCTCCAATATGATTTTAGGGTCGCCAGCCGAAAAGCGGCTAGGAGAGCCTAAGGGACTATAAGCTGTGATGGTAATATTCTTTGATTTACAAAAGTCAATCAGTTTCTTTTGATTCAGATAAGGATGGCTCTCCACTTGGTTGGTAACCGGTACGATCTTAGCCACTTCCAGCACGCGCTCGAGTTGCCTTTTATTGAAATTAGACACTCCAATGGACTTGACCAGTCCGGTTTCCAACAGCTTCTCCATGGCCTTCCAGGTATCAACGTAATCCACGGAAGAAAACAGAGTCTTGCCGTCCTTATCGACGGGGATAAGTTCGCCACCCTCCTTGAAACCCATGGGCCAGTGGAGCAGATAAAGATCGACGTACTTGAGCTTCAGAGCGCTCAGTGTGTTCTCCAAAGCGCCTCTGACCAGATTCGGGCTATGGAATGTGTTCCACAGTTTGCTGGTGATGAACAGATCCTCGCTGCAATTGGGAAATGGCTAATACCCAAGATACGAATTAAAAATAAGTTATAAACCAACCGCTTGACAACGCCCTCCTTGATTTTGGCCTCAACGGCCTCGCCGACCTCGTCTTCATTTTGATAGACATGAGCACAGTCGATGTGCCTGTATCCAGCATCGATGGCGATTTTCACAGCCTCGGTCACCTGACCTTTGGGGCTCTAGACAAGAAAAAGTAACACAAAAAACGTTAAAATCTTCAACATAGTTCTAAAGTTACATTTATAAAGAAAAGCAGAGCAAACATAAAATATATATATGCATACCCAGCACCCAATAACCCAATACTTGCTAATCATACTCCTAATCAGAAAGAAATATCTTCTGGAACATACTGTATCAAAAGAATTCTCGAGTACATCGTGGTAAAATATTTGAAGCCCTAAACGTTATTTCACAATTACCTATCTGACACTTGACGTCACTTATCAGCGTCTATGTTTTCCTCAATAAATAAGCTAAGGAAATTGATTTAGGTTCACGTATTGAAGACAATGTGGGTCTCTTAATTAATAGTTAAAAGTATACAAAAATGGAAAATACCCTTATTATAACCTTGCTAATTAAGCTCTTCTAATTAGCAGTTTCTCGCCCTAAGCTAGACAATTATCATTAAAAAAATGTAATTTTACCTAGAGCTTTGTCGGCTCGAGTGTTGAGTGTTGATTTCACTTTAGGGGGCTCGTCTTTCCATTATACCTATACATATGTATGTATTGACTTTAATAGGAACACATACCCACATTCAGAAAGACCAATCCAGATAAGAATAATTATCAACTTGTTTGAAAAAACGTCTAGCTATGTGGCCCAGATTGAAGTCTGTATGTGTGGTATATCAGATCGTGATACAGCAAATATTTGAGACGTCTGTTAAGTTGCCAAGATGGGAGAAAGGGTCACCTTGGCTAGAAGGACAGAAAGATTCTAAAATCACTAGGAAAATATAGCTCCTCCAATAGCGAAATGGAAAATAGGTAATTTGTTGTAAATTATTGATTTGGGATGGAAGTCTTGATTAAAACTTTATTTATAGAAGAAGAAATAGGGCATATTCTAATTAAATCGGAAGAAGCTGTCTCTATGTTATCATTTGTATGCAAGTAGTTATAATAACATAAGATAAGGTTGTCCTTTAGATCCGTTGGTGTTCTACTTACGCCCCAGGTTCCCAGGCCAAGGATTGGAATCTCCTTGCCGTTGTTGAATTTAACTTTTGGTACATTAGGAGCCATTTTGTTTGCTGTTCGCTTTCCTGATTTACTCGGCAAGGATTTAAAAAATATATATGATACAATTAGGCACCGTCGACGCCACTATTTAGTAGAACTGAACGATGACACTCAGTGGTTAGCCGGTTATATACTCTTCTAAAACTTGATCAAAACCTCTATAAAAGCTTCTGCCAGGGTTGCAGTGGCGGGTAATCAAAACAATCCACTTTAACCTCTCTCTCTTCTCAACAAGTGTCTCTCCATTGCCGTAACCACGCTCTTAGTTATTCTCTAGGTTACATATTCTCTTTATTTGTCAAACTTAGATTGTACTTTTGATAATCTCTTACCTAAAAAAGGTTTATATAATAACCCCTTTACCACTTATTTGTTTAAGATCGTAGCAGATTTGTAAAGGTATATAAAAAGCATGTAAACAATAAAAAGAAAGATGGAGAGATCCTAATTTTAGGAACTACTATCATATCAAAGGCTATTTACTTCCCTTCTATTTTTTTCTTCAAAATAAACAAAAATATATAGCAGGCAGTTCCCAGATTTAGATTCTATGATCCCCGAATGAATGTAGAATACACCAAATAGTTGTTTTTATGTTTATTCGTACGATTTAAGATTATTTGTGTAACAAATTAGAAGTTTAAATTGTGCACCGGGTTGATAATTAGTATTCGTCCTTCTCAAAAGGATGGTAGGGGTGACCGAAGTGGCTGTAAGTATTAAAATAATATTATTAATATCATTGTAAAATCAAAAAAATAAAAAGTTCCATAAACAAAGCAATTAAATTGTAAGCGCCTATTTGAGGAAACAACTAGGAAGTGCTATAATCTAACTGATTTGGCAAACCAATTTCATTATATAAAGTAACAATCAAGCTAAAGTGTGTTATCATACAAGCAGGAAAGGGTAAACTAATAAATAACACATTTATAAACATCATATACTTGTTTGTCTTTCAAGGGTTTCAGTTTTCGTTGGGTTTCCCATTTATAAGAATTCTTCGAAATTATTTGCTTGACAGATATGGATTTCTTGAAGCCTAATACTCTTCGTGAAATGGATAGTGGATATGGGTACCAGTCTCACTAAATAAATATAAATAAAAGGGCACGTAAGACAAATTAATTAAAAATCATGAAAAATATGTACATAGGTACAATGAGGGGAATATACTAGAAAATAGATTTGAATTAACAAAAATTGGTCATAATAATAATCTAATTAATAATACAAGAATCGAATTATTTTTCCCTCGAAACTTACCTTAGGAGAGGCACCAGGCGACCGTTGCACTCAAAGCTCTCAATGATCTTGATTTCCTCGGGTGTCAGCTCAAAATCAAAGACCTCGAAGTTCGACTCAATGCGATTCTTAGTCACCGACTTGGGAATGACAATATTAGCACGCTGGATCTGGTAACGGATGAGAATCTGTCCTGGAGTCTTGTTCTTCTTGGTGGCAATCTCCTTGATCTATTGTAAAAATATATATTGTAATTTATATATTACTTGCAATCTGGCTTTTAAATTAACCTTAGCTTCCTCCAGGATGACCGGGTCACCAGCCTTGGCCCATGGCCGGTTGGGCGAGCCCAAGGGGCTGTAGGCCGTGATCGTAATATTCTTTGACTTGCAGAAGTCAATCAATTTCTTCTGAGTCAGATAAGGATGGCACTCGATCTGGTTGGTTGCTGGTGGGATCTTGGCCACCGCCAGCACGCGCTCGATCTGCTTCTTGTTGAAGTTGGACACTCCAATGGACTTGACCAGACCATCTTCCACCAGCTTCTCCATGGCCTTCCACGTATCAACGTAATCGACCTGCGAATACAGAGTCTTGCCGTCCTTGTCGGCGGGGAAGAGATCGCCACCCTCCTTGAAACCCATGGGCCAGTGGATCAGGTAAAGATCGAGATACTTCAGCTTCAGAGCACTAAGTGTCTTCTCCAAAGCGCCCCTGACCAGATTCGGGCTATGGAATGTGTTCCACAGTTTGCTGGTGATGAACAGATCCTCGCTGCAATTGGGAAGGGGTTAGTAACCAAGTAAGTTAAAGTTTAAGTTAAAGACCAACCGCTTGACAACGCCCTCCGCGATCTTGGCCTCAACGCCATCTCCGACCTCGTCTTCATTTTGGTAGACATGAGCACAGTCGATGTGCCTGTAACCAGCATCGATGGCGATTTTTACAGCCTCGGTCACCTCACCTTTGGGGCTCTGAAAACAGGAAAACATTCAAATATCACTTACTGAAAAGGGTAAGCTAATAGAATAACTAATGTACATATATATTATTCCTTTCATCTTGATTTTTAATAAAAGTGGTCCCATTCTCTATAGGAAAGGCAGGTCTTCTGGAACATTTTCCCAATCAAAAGTACTCCCAACTACGTCATCTTAGCAACGGAATTTCGCAATATGTTGTCGAGGGCCAAGTTTCAGTTGTGTGGAGCGTGATTTAGGAATCGAAATAAGTCGGCTTATCTGACACTTGACGTTACTTATCAGGCCTCCCTTAGCACCTCCCATTCTAACAAATAACTGAAAGAAATTGTAAGTTTTAAGCTGAGCTATAAATAATTTCAAAAATGAAACAAAGCGGAAGCTAAGCTTGGCAGTTAATCAAAAACGTTTATTTGATTTTGACATAATTTGTATAAACTATGACCTTCTAATTTATGACTTTTGCAAAAGTATTTAATTAATTGTGTTGTGTATTATTAGGCATTGAACAAGTGCGCAAGATAAGGGCAAATACAAAAATACCCTTATAATACCCTTGCTAATTAAGCTCAGCTTATCAGCAGTTTTCCATCGTAATCTAAATAGCTTTCCGTTTTTCCTACAGCTCTGACGGAAGCGAATGTAATAAAAACTGTTGAGGGGCGCGACTCGAATGTAAATCCACTCCAATTTCTAGTAAGAACTTCCCTTGAAACCTGGGACAATCTTGTTAATAAATCCTCTGCACTCCAGATAAGCATTTTATCAACTTCAGTCTCAAATATACTATATACAAAGGTGTGTGGAGAGCCGTATATCAGTTGGTTATGCGGCAAATATTTGTAAAATTTTCCACTATCCTAAGAAGGGAATGTAAGGGTCACCTTGGCGAGAAGCTTGAAAAAAGATCCCCAAATCAATTCTAGTATGCGAGTATTTAACGATGGAAAAGAATAATTATGGAACATTAGTTAATTTTTAAGTATCGCTGCCAGATTCAGCACTCCCACACACTCAAATGAGTAAAAATACTAACAAACACGACCGGCAAACTATCAGCAGAGCGACGCGTGTCGCGATTTTTTCTCCCTCATTTTTATTTAATTTTGTTTTAGTGCAAAAGAGAACTGAGCAAAAAAAAAAACGGGAAGTCGTGGGCAGCGGAAAACTACTGCATAGGGCGATTAGAGGGCCAGAGAGCTAGCAATTGATTAGTGCAGTTATTGGTTGTTCTACTTACGCCCCAGGTTCCCAGACCAATGATGGGAATCTCCTTGCCGTTGTTGAACTTAACGTTGGGTACTTTGGGTGCCATTTTTATTTTCTTTTTGCTTCCCTTAGTAAGGATTTAAATATAAAATATAATACAATTGAGGCACCTCTCAACAAACAGAACTGAACGATGTCAGCCAGCTGTTGGCCGGTTTTATACGCTCCCAAAAAGCTTTTGCACCAGGGCTGCAGCGGCGGGCGCACAAAACAGCTGAGCGATCGCAAACGTTAGCTTTGAATTTCAACCCCTTAAAAAATATTTAATCTTAAAATCTACTTTAAATTAAATAAAAGTAAACCCTGAGACCATATTGGAATACTAACTATAAAATGAAATCATTAAAAATGATAAATACTTACATTCCAAGTTCCAAGGCCAATTATGGGAACTTCGAGGCAATTATTGAAAACTATTTTTGGAACTTCAGCGATCTTCTTTTGGCAGCTAACGAAGGATTGTTTATTAACAAATATACAAAGCTGAAACTTCCCTACATTACCACATAAAACGCTCGATTTGTCCATTATTCCTAAACGAGTTCCATAACATTGCTCGTAGCAGTTGATTTTTCCACAAACCTCTCATTTTGGTTAAGTTCTTAAATGGAATTTAACTTTATCACCGTATTCTGATGAATTTATAATGCTAAGCTCACTAAGATTTTGCACTTTCTCTACACAAAAAAGAGCAGGATAAAAGTGTAAATAAAAATAAAGAGCCACATTTTAGGAGTCATGAATGAAAGCTAAAAAGCAAATACCTAATAACCAAATTTCATATTGCATAGCAAAATACTTGGATTTATTAAATTATCTCTATAACAAGACAAAGCTTAATCAAAATTCAATATTTATGGCCAGTTCCCATGGGGACTTTACTCTTCTTATAGCAATCTATTTCATCTGGTGAGGCTCGAAGGGATGGTGCGGATGACCGTAAGCCCTGAAAAGGGAATAATTAATATTATTACGTTACAGGTGAATGAAAAACCTACGCCTTCATGGTCATAAATCGACCATTGCAGTCCAAATCATCAATAGCCTTAGTATCATCTATGGCCAATTCAAAGTCCCAGATCCGCAGGAAGTTGTCCGCCATGTGTTGTTTGCTCACGGAACGCGGTATGACGATGATGCCCGACTGCGTTTGATAGCGGAGCAGGATTTGGGCCGGTGTCCTTCCATACTTCTCCGCTACGGCCAATATCGTGGGATGTTGCAGCAGCGGATACGCCCCGGGCTTCTCGTACGGCGTATGACCCGATCCCAGAGAGCTGTAAGCGGTCACAGCAATGGCATTGTCATAGCACATTGTTATTAGTGACTTCTGGCGAAGGTACGGATGGCACTCGATCTGCAGCACCACCGGCTTTAGCTTGGCCACGCTCAACAGGCGATTTATCTGCTGCTCATTGAAGTTGGACACACCAATGGCATGGACCAGTCCCTCGTCCACCAGATGCTCCATGGCTCGCCACGTGTCCACATAGTCGATGTCCTCGAACACCGCCTTGTTTGTGTCCGGACAGGTGGGATAGAGGTTGTCGCCCGACTTGTAAGCCATTGGCCAGTGCATCAGGTAGAGATCCAGATAGTTCACTCCCAGACTCTTCAGACTTCGCTCGCAGGCATTACGCACCAGCTCAGGCTTGTGATAGGTGTTCCATAGTTTGCTCGTGATAAAGAGACTTTCGCTGAAGAGGTTTAAGTTTGTTTGTTAGTTTTTCGAGGCGCTTTACCATCATCACTTACCGCGTGACAATGCCGTCCTTCATTTTCTCCCGAAGAGCTTCGCCCACCTGGGACTCGTTGCCATAAATGTGGGCACAATCAAAGTGTCGATAGCCAATGTCGATGGCATCCCTAACGGCTTGAGTGACGACATTCGGAGGACTCTTAAAAAAAAACGTAAAACTTGTGAAAAGCTGCATGCACTTTCGAGAGCTTTAGCATTGACCATGAAATAAATAAACATTCTGCACTTCTTCTTTGGCCTATTATTCAATAGCATTATTACACATTTAGGCCGACTCACCCGCCAGGTCCCAAGACCGACCATAGGCATATTTTTTCCGTTGCTCAGTAGAAAGTTTGGCGTCGACATTTCTGGTTATTCCCCCGCCTCGATAAATATAGTGTTATATTAAATGTATAATTTAGCAAGTGAACTAAAACACAGAGGTCCGTTAATTTGCCTACAAATTAAAAATGTTTGTGACAGCGTCGTTAGCCAACTATATATACTTAAATTGTTTAAATTTAGAAACTTGTGGGCTAGCGCTCATGACCTTCGTAAAACATAATCGATTTGCGGCAGACAAGAATTTAGAAAATCGCCTTTTGGAAATCAATAAAATATTAGGATTCTTTTATTTGTTGGGGGTTTAGGAACGGTTATTGTCATTTGGTTATGGTTGATATCCGAATCAAACTCAAACCTCCAAGCCAAGTCAGTGTTATTACGTTTTTGAAAATTATTTAGTATTTTTCCTCTGACTGAGTGCATATTTTTGAGGTATTTGTATGCTTTTGCAAATTATCCTACTAATGTGCAAAAAAGCCTGACACGAACTACGAACTATTTAAGATTTAAAGAGGTATTAGCTAATTTTTATACATTTTACAAATGCACAACTAACTTTTCCAAAATATTTATAAACTCATAACGTGCAACGGTTAACTTTGGTATTTTTTATAGTTATCGATACTATCGATAGTTTTTGCATCTCTAGCTATCACAGCTGCTTTTCTTTTTGTTTAATTATTTGCCGGTCGAAAAATGTTTGGAACCGTTAATAACTACTTATCCAGCGTGCTAAACGCCATCGATGACTACGATGGTGAGGCCCTGGGCACCCACGTCTCGCTGCGCGATGTGCACGTGCAGAACCACAGCCTATACATCGCCCAGCCGGAAAAGTTGGTGGAGCGATTCCTGAAGCCGCCTATAGATGAAGTGGTCTCTGCTCACTTAAAGGTGCTCTACCACCTTGCGCAGGAGCCACCCAACTACATGGAGGCGTATACACAACAGGCAGCAGGCTGCGGAGCGGTGGTACGTCTTCTGCAGCAGCTAAAGGATGAAAACTGGTGCCTACCCTTGATGTATCGCGTTTGCCTCGACCTGAGATACCTGGCGCAGGCCTGCGAGAAGCACTGCCGCGGATTTACTCCTGGCCAAGTGCTGGAGAAGGCTGCCGACTGCATGATGGCCTGCTTTCGCGTTTGCGCCGCAGACGGACGCGCGTCCGAAGAGGATACGAAGCGTCTGGGCATGATGAACTTGATAAATCAGCTCTTCAAGGTCTACTTTCGGATCAACAAGCTGCATCTGTGCAAGCCACTCATTCGAGCCATTGAGAACTGCACCTTCAAGGACTCGTTTCCACTGCCGGAGCAAATCACCTACAAGTACTTTGTAGGCAGGCGTGCCATGTTCGATTCAAATTACCAGACAGCCGTCGAGGATCTGTCCTATGCATTTACCAACTGCCCAGATCGCTTTGCGAGCAACAAGCGCTTGATCCTGATCTACTTGGTGCCGGTGAAGATGCTGCTGGGATACCTGCCAACCAAGGCCCTGCTGCAGCGCTATGATCTTCTGTTGTTCCATGATCTGTCGCTGGCGTTGAAGTTGGGCAATGTGAAGCGATTTGACGAGATCGTACGCGAACACGAGCTGGTCCTGATCCGCAGCGGTATATATCTGCTGGTGGAGAAGCTCAAGTTCATGGTGTATCGGAATTTGTTTAAGAAAGTGTTCGTCATCCGGCAGAGCCATCAGCTGGACATGGGCGACTTCCTCTCGGCTCTGCAGTTTGTGGGAGTGACGGATGTGTCCATGGATGAGGCGCACTGCATCATCGCCGGTTTAATCTACGACGGCAAGATCAAGGGCTACATCTCATATGCCCACAACAAGCTGGTCGTGTCCAAGCAGAACCCATTCCCGCCGCTGATTTCTGCGAAGGAAATGTGAATATTTACACTAGAAATTAAATTTTAAAACAAATTACAAAGTATGGTTTTATTTATTTATATAATTTTATACCCTTGCAGAGGCTTTTATATTTTTGTCATAATATTTGCAACGTAGTGAAGGAGGCATCTCCGATTCCATGAAGTATATATTATTGATCAGTTAAGTCGATCTATCAATATCTGTCTTTCGGCTTATACACAGTTTTTGAACTATCGGTGTAAAATTTTAAGTTTTATTTCTTTTGCAAGCAGTATATACATTAAGTCTGAATATATATAGAAACTATCGGACTAAATTGGCAGATTCTGCAAGGTATATAAAATCTTTGCCTCCGAGATTTTCTTCCTTATGTATATTTTTTTAGTTTATATCGGGAAGGACTTATTTTAATAAACGGTTGCGATGTCTAAAAACCATCGATAGGGCGACCATCGATATTATCCGAGCTGCTATCGATTCCTTGACACCACTACTGTTTTTGCCATTCGTAGTCAGCTTTTCATAAAAATTAAACAAATTAACACTTCCCGGATTACCTGGTAGGTGTATGTGGAAACTGTTACCGCTCGGGCAGCCCGGCACTCATTTGTCGTCCACCTGCCTGTGCTCACCTAGCAAAGCTTTGCCTCAGCCGGCGGCGCCCTGTCACTTTGCTATCGTAAAATCAATATTACTAATTTTGCTTTGCGGCTTTACAACGTGACATAACTAATACGCGGCGTCGCGTTTCGAGCGCGCAAACTAAAGGTGTGTGTTATCCCCTCGCCCTCTCCTTGCAGAAATCCGTTGAGACAGCAGAAAGCGACGGAAGCAGCGCCGAGTCGCCGAAGAACATACCTGGATACCTGAATACTACCTACACCGCCCGCAGTAGAGGCTAAACCGTAGACATGTCTGCGCCGGTCATTATCGAGGCTACGGTCAAGCAAACGGCCACGGTGAGTTGCCTGCCCTGCCCCCCCTTACCAACAGAGGAACTGGTTTTTTCCTAATATTCCAAACTTTCTGTTCCAGCTGATATTCATGCATGGCCTGGGTGATACGGGGTGAGTGGGGGTCAAAACAGCTACAGCTGCGGACAAGATAATAGCATAAATTATGATTAAAAACATTTCCACATGCAAATTTCACTGATAATTGAGTTACCCGTTTAATCAGTGATTATTTGCTGTTGATAATCCAATTAATATCGCCAACTATTTAAAAATAGAGCTATTATTTTGCCCGCAACTGCGTATTCCTTGGTCTATAAATAAATTTCTATTATTTTTCCCCCTCACAGTCACGGCTGGAGCAGCGCCCTGGCTGCCATCCGACCACCCTTTATGAAGGTCGTCTGCCCCACGGCACCCACACAGCCCGTTTCGCTGAACGCCGGCTTTCGGATGCCCTCGTGGTTCGACCTGAAGACCCTCGACATCGGTGGACCGGAGGATGAGCCTGGAATTCAGGCTGCCCGCGACAATGTCCACGGTTTGATACAGAAGGAGGTTGCGGCTGGTATACCAGCGAATAGGATTGTCTTGGGCGGATTCTCGCAGGGCGGTGCTCTGGCGCTGTACTCGGCACTGACATACGAACAGCCGCTGGCCGGCGTTGTGGCCCTATCCTGTTGGCTGCCGCTGCACAAGCAGTTCCCCGCTGCCAAGGTGACCAGCGAGGATGTGCCGATATTCCAGGCGCACGGTGACTACGATCCCGTGGTGCCGTACAAATTCGGCCAGCTGAGCGCCAGCATGCTCAAGTCGTTCATGAAGAATGTGACGTTCAAAACGTACAATGGACTTTCGCACTCATCATCGGACGATGAGATGGATGACGTCAAGGTGAGTTTGGGGCGCACGCCGAGTGCCGTCTTTAGTTTGGAATCAACATGGCAATGACAACGCTAAAGAACTTCATAACGCTCTCTCTGCTCTTCTCGATTGCAGGACATAATCAGTAAATGGGTAAACTAATTTCAACATTGAACCATATAGCACTCTTAGAACGTACGAAAGCCCCCGACCCCGAACCCCCCGTTGCATTCCAACGATCACGAAAAATGGAGCAGCCGAACATAATGAAAGCGTGAAAATCAAATGAAAATGATAATGAAAACGAAAACGAAAACGATAATCAAAGCGCAGTAAGAGAATAAAGAGAGTCACACTTGGGAGTCACTGGGAAAAATCATGCAAGTTCAAATGCTCTCTCGTAGCCCAATTATGGAAATTATCACTGAAAATCAATTCGAAAAGCAATCAATTATACACACACACAACATAGGCTATATATTTAATTAAATGCCAAAAACAAAACAAGAAAAAAGTAAAGCAATTCGCGAGAAACTCAATTAGATATTTCGCTACGTTCGCTGCTTAATTATTTCGGTTTACTTTATTTTTGGGACTTGTTCGTATTTTAATTGAAAATTAATAAAGTTATATAATCCAACAACAATAGAAAATAAAATAAAAGATAACTGCTGGGAGCCTGCCATCTAAATTCGATTGAATACCTTGGAATACCTTCCCCCTAAAAAATATATATCAATATTTCAGATATAAATACGCTGCGAAACGAAACACTACTAAAACCCATTTGATTTGTTCATTGTCGCTAACAGAAAATACTCCCTTTTTGATTTCGACACATTTTTTGATTCGAATCTTCGTTTCTTATTTTTTTATTTCGCACAGCAACAGAAAAACAATCACCTGTAGAGGTCACGGCCGGTCACAGAGCTAATACTTAGCATCCTTCACTTGTTAAAAAGCAATGGCAATAAACACAAACCGGTCGAACAGAAAATAAGAAAAAGAACCTATCTCAGACTAGACTCTCTCTCTATTTATTATACGTATTTCACCTGCAGTCCTGCCGCATCACTCACCATCTCTCATCTATATATTTGCAGACACATTGGGAGAGCCAGAACATGGCTAGAAGGGCGCAATGCTGCCAGATATCATAGTAGCATCCAAATGCGCTAGAATAGTGAAGGTTCCTTCCGCAAAATCAAAGCTCCTCACCCCTAGTCAAGACGTCTCGAGCCGCACGAGAATCCTATCTTAGAAATTAGTTTGTACATATATACATCTACGCACTTTAACGATGGACGGATGGTTGGTATCATCCACGAAAGGCTGTCCTCTCACCTGGTGAAGTGACAAGAAACTGATTCGCCAAAGCGAATTGCCAATAAAGTTATTTAATGTTCTCAATCCCAAGACCAAACTTAATCGAAAATCAATTAACGGGGCCCCCTAATATCAATTTAAAATGTAGATAAATCTCGGCTCAAAATCTTTTCGGTAACAGTAACTTTTAAAATTTTTAGCCAGTGCTGGAAGGTTTCAAATTTTACGGTATATTTTTTCTTGCTTTATGGTATTTTGTAAAGCCTTGGTATGTTTTAAGTACTTTGGTGATTTGGACACAGCTTTTGATTTATCGATAAATAAAGAAAGAGCGCAAAAAGTTTTAAAAATTGAGGGTTTTAAAGTAGTTGTTTACTTGATATTAGTGGTTGTGTTATAGCTGTAGGATAATATTATTTAAAAAGCAAAAAAAAGGTAAAGTTTTTGGATATTTTGTTGTTTCTTCCAGATAAGCCACGATTGCCAGCTATTAATATAGCTCAAAGAGTAAAAAGCTATTTATAAACGAAAATGAAATCTCATAAACTGTTAATTATAATTCCTTAGATTGTAACAGTGGAGTAAAGTGATGTAATGTAATAAATAATACCTTTAAATAGTGTCAAAAATATGTCTAGCTCTCAAAATACGACCATAAATATATTTGTTTATAAGCTGGTTTACTAAAAATGCAGACTCAAGATCCTTAACGAGCTGCACGCCGAACTGTTTTCAATTTGGGGAACCCGAATCCAAACCCGAACCCGTTGAGCTGCGACTTCAACGTCGAACCGTGCGGTCAGTTGATTTTACGCCGCCGCCGAGAGTGGACGCGTTTTTTGCCAAGCACACACTTCTTTGTAAAGTAAAGTTCGCGTCGCCTTTCCTTCGCCCTCCGGTCAACTCGTTGCCGGGAAATTATTGAATACGTAGACCGAAGAAATACAATGTAAGAGAAGTGCACTAGAAATAATCAATTTTATCAAATAAATCTGCGATGCATATGCCAATCTAATCAATTCTGGCGACTTAGGGTCAACTTTTTGAGGTTTCCGTGTGCTGCATTTTGTTTTTTGTTTTGCCTTTTTGGCCACAAAGGAGAGTCGCCGCCGCCTTTGTCAGTCAGTCGGATGTGCAACAATGCCGCAAGAAGTACAAGTGTTTGCCGTATATATTTGTACATATATCACCAAGTTCCATAATCTAATGTGCAGCAATAGGCATGAGTGTGTACAGAGGATATTGTGGGTGGTTCAGTGGGTGTATTTATTTGTGAATTATCGCTTAAAAAGAATTCCGACTTGAGTACCTTATCTCAAAAGCTTGTAAAGAACATGTATTGCCTTGACTGGCGGATAAAGAAGTCTAAAATGGATTATGATTTTAAGAAAAATAACATATAATTATGTGGATTTAGTTCTGGTGTCCAGGACAGTGTGCAAAACCTTTAAAGAAACTTTTCTTTCTTTTAATACAATGATTATTTAAAATTCCATTTTGAGTTAAGTCCAAGGTGCTAAGAACAATTAAATATGCGGTGAAAGAATAACTATTCAGAAAAGCAGTTTGGAATTGTTATATACATTATAATATTGAAATAATACATGTTGAAACTCACGTGATCTTTTAATTAATAAAGTTCAACCAAATATCGTGTTACAATTAATTATTACAATTAAACCTTTATTACTAAATGCTCATCAAAGTGAAATTGTACACAATGGCGACATTACAATTATAAAAAAAAATGCTTCCTTGGCTATTCCATTATTTACGAGTATATTATTTCCATTATTAACCTTTGACTTAAGGGAGTAATTAAGGGATTAACAACTTGTGCACATTAAATGTGTTCCTTTGTTTATTGCTAAGTTAATTGGAAAGCACCGAATTGTGATGTGATTTCGATATAAAAATGATGGGAGAATGAATTATAATGCATTGCCCTCAGTTGACAAACATTTTTCAGTTCATTTGCGAATTTATTCACAATTTAGAACAATAAACATACATTTGTATATTTTTTATATGAATATTTCTTCTCCAAAAAGTCAAACAAATTATTCAGATAAGATAATTGCTTTGATTCATGCAAATTTATTATAATTCCGTTTGAATTTGTGACTAAAAGAATGTCTATACAGATGCAAACATAAAATAATTAATTGGCATATTATATTCGGTTATTTCTGTGGTTTTCTAATAAATATTTTGGCAAACTTTAATGATTGGTTATCTGTCAGAAATTGAAGAATGATATCGATTCGCTCGAATGGCTGGTTTTGTTTTTTATTTTGTCTTCCTCACATGCTCTTTGTATTAGGTAATTCTTCGGTATTACAAGCGAGTTGTCTGGGGTCAAGGGTCCAATTAAATCGAAGTGTCTCGGTTGCCACCTGACGTCACGGAATACAGTGCTTAGAATAGAAAATAAATCTGACAGCCGACGAGTAATTAGCATATGTCGTTGAGCTGAGCGAAGAGTCTCTATTTAAGCATTCAATTAGCCAATCTTTTTGCCAGCGCAGTTTTTACTTCCTTGTTGCAAGAAGGTGATTCAAGCCCTAGGGATGGATGCAGTTTTATGTCAGGCATCCAAACTAGATTTTGGACTTAAGAGGTTTCTTCTCCAGAAATCAGAACTGGTTTTCCCATATGCCTGCTGGCGCCAGGTTAAGTCTGGCGCCAAGAACATTAAAAACGCAAATAAGACGCAAATTCAATCCCAAAACCCGAAGAATTCAAAAGCTTTTAAAGCCTGTTTACACGAAATGCAGTATCTGACCATTAGATTATTTGCAATGTCTCATAAATATTTATTTATTATTATTTATCTCAACAAGATGGATTGGAACGTGTCAGAATTTATAGAATATTATAATTAATCAGCTCGTCTGTAAGTCGGAAGTGTTGAAAGTCTTTGAATAGCATTAAATAGTCGAAGCGGTAGCAAGTAAATAAGATTTTAATTGTTTAATTAAGCCTTTTCCCCGCCTGCCTGCCTGATGGGCAAATTGCAACTGCGACAATGAATACGTGATAGATCTGCGAAATAAACACTGAGCGACACGATCGTGATTTGTCTGTCAGCTAAGGATCTCTATAAAAACCCACTACAATTATTGGCTAGAATAAAGATTTAATACTCCAAGCATTTCTACAAGCCATTTGTGCGGTATAAATTAAATAAATCTTGAATATATTAGCATTAAAACGAATTCAACAGGGCTTCTCGTTCTTATTTTTATTATTATTTCAAGAAAAGTATTCTACAGAGTGATAGTATTTCTCTTAAATGTTTTACATTGTTAACAATGGGGAAGTTTTGCTACTAAAAGAGGATCCCTTAAGTTCATTTACACAGCTCTTTATATCTGGAATATTAACTAGATATTCATTTTTATATCTGTAAATATAGTTAGTCACCAGCTTGGGAAACACGCTCCATTGTCTAAACAAGTTCTGCCTGGAAAAGGGCTAATGTAATTCAAAGGCAATATATTATATGAAATAGTTCAGGAAATACTCTGGCTCATTGAATATGTAGTGACTAAATAAGGAGATTTTATATCACCAGCTACCATGACATAAACTACGCCTCCATTGATCGTATTTATTTAAACAAAAAAAAGGTACAAACTGTCTGCCTTATTAAAAATCCATTAGACTTGTGTTAAATACTTGTATTACCTGCTTTACTTTAGTTTTTATTTTACAATCAGTTTGTTAAAGTAGCTCCTATTGCAAAGAACTTCGTGACATACCGATTTGATGACGAATTCCGTTGATAATTTTGTCCACGATTCAAATTTAATAAGAACAATTGTGCAAACATAGAGAGAGGCAAACCCTTTATCAGGTCGCCTCCATTGAGGTGTGGAATTCAAGGCCAGGCAGAAAATATTGTTTTTGATAAATCGTGTGTGTACTTTTTTCGTTGGTTTTATTTTCGTCACGCTTCCTCCTCTCCCACACATGTCCAAATCTATAATGATTAATTTTTATTTGCAGCGCGTAATCTCCGGCGAAGAAGAAGCCAGTCCAGCAGAAGCAGCAGCATTGCGATCAAAACAAAACGGGCAATAAATCTGCAATCACACGACCAAGCGTGCATAAAGAGGAACAAAAACAAAAGGCAGAAAACACACAGAACACACAACCATAATAATCGCACTACTCACAGAAGTACAAATAAATAAATACAAAAAAATATATACAGAGAGAAATAACCGCGTTGCCAGCAAGAAATCCAAGCACAGCACAGCACCCATTCCCATTCCAATTTCGACTTTGGTGCGGTAGGTAATGACACATTCGGCAAGCGCCGCACGTATCTAGATGCGAACGGGCATAAGTATCTGAATCCATCAGTGCTTCGCCACATTGGCCCCGCCTTGCCACCCGCGACGACCATATATTTATAATATATGAGTTTTTGAAAGCGGCATTAAATAACGATCAGCAGAATTATTCCAAAAGAATCGCCATGGAGCAGTCGCGAAATCTGCTCAGCAAGCAGTCCAAAGATGTGGAGTTCCAAGATGTCTTCTACACGGTCAAGGAGCGAAAGAATTTCTGTAAGTGCAACGATCCTTGAATAAATAATAATATTACAATAATATGGTAGATTTTTATAAGGGTTTTGCATGCATTTTTGACATTATTTAATATTTAATAAGAATGGGAAACTTAACTACAAATATTTAGGGAAATACAAGATTGTGTCTAAGCTTTTCGTTGTGGTGTTAAAAATGTTATTAAATTAAAAGAAAGAAATCGTTACCAATAGAGATATTAAAAACCTTTGTAGGACAGCAATGTGGTTGCTAATTTTGTAATTTCGCCTTTATGATCTCCTAAGCAAACATTTTAATGTGCTTATACCCATTATAATATAATAAAAGCGTTAATATGTGATAAAGTCCTTCATAACTCTATGGCAAAACATCTGCAAAGAAGCCAAGCTGTGCTTGTGAAATATCTTTCGGTTGCATAGGTTTTTTGTTTGCACTCGACTATATCTTAGTTGACTTTGGCAAGGTATTCGGTGTTATGTGCTCTGCGCAATATTTTCATCGCCGGCTAAGACAGTGGTCGTGTAATGGCCAAGTAGTTGGCTGGCCAAGCGCTAACTGCTCCATAATTATAGGGTCAAGCTTTTGCGCTCTTTTGCCCTCTTTTTTCCGCCTTTATTTCTAATGTCAATTGCACATGTTGTTACATTATTTTTAAAGGTTTTCAAGGGAAACTACATTTGACACACTCCTCTGAAACATGATTTACGTTCTTACGGCGGTTGGTATGGTGTCAAATGGATTTTTTCTAACATCCGGGCATCAGTTGGCAATGTCCCGCCTTGTTTTTGACAAAAGTTCAAGCTTAAATATAGCCAGAGACAGGCAGACCAACCTGGATGCATGCCATTGACACAGAATCGAACAGAATTGCAAATGGCAAATGGAATTGGATTGGATTTCCAAGTGGCAGGGCGTCAAGTTCGTTCCGGTAGACAGAAGTTAAAGGAATCAATAAAACTATAAATTAAGTTCTTTAGAAGTTTCAGCTGGAATAAAATATAATTTATTGTCCTATAAATACTACAGTATAATTTAAATGCTAAATAAAATTAACTTTTCCCCGTTTTATTAAAAAAAAGAGCAAGCAAGTAAATTACAAAATGTGGCATTGATTTGTAGCTTTTAGGGATGTTCTCTCTATAATAATCTTAAGAACAATTGATTTGTTTTAAAAGGTGCATTGTTCTTTGCATTATTCTCTATTTTCATGGAGTTAATTCCAAATGATGATTAATTTAAAGCTTTGTGCGACTCTTTTTAATAGATTACTTACTTAAACCTTGTCACGATATGCCCGCTATTATTTGCCAGCTCTGTTTGATTCTAGAAAGTATATATTATAAATAAATGTGTCGGATATGCCCTTGAAAACGCAGTCGTGCCTTTTCAATTATTCGCATCGCAAGCCATCAGTCACCGAGAGTGGGTTCCGTGGAAAGGTGTTTGTTACTCCATTCATTAGCCGTTTAATTGGCTGTATTTGGCAGGGGAAATGCTTGTGAAATCACTCACCAATAACTTAAGTTCAGGCGCTATATGAGAAGTTGAGTTTCCTGATTGCAGAGTCCGAGTCAAACTCAAGTACGACTGATGATTAATTGTTGCTCATACGCCATGTGTGCAACGTGCAACTGGCAACCAAGTCAGCGTGAAGTCGCCAAATGTGGAATAATCTAGTGAGCGATAAACATGAATAAAATGCATACAGAACGATGCTTCCCATGAGCATAAAGCTGTAGCAAATTAAATAATGCAAACAACTAATAAGATAACTTCTTTGGTAACCAGGTAACTTTAAAGTAGAGGTTGACGTACTCACCTTAATCATGTCATGTCAATATTGACATGGGAATCACGACTTTTGAAACGCACTGTACAAATTAATGTGTACATAGAAATCCGTAGTATGTTCGCTTAATATTTTGAGTACACACACGAGTATCTATCTCGCTGCAAACATATATATGTATACACACATTGCGACTTCCTCGATGTGCCCCGCATCAATGGAAACTACAGTAGTTGTTGGCTGAATAAAGGCAGCGACAAAAAAAAAAAAAAACATGAGTAACCTCATCATCATCACCATGCCATCATCATGATCGGCAGCAGGCACTAGGCACTAGCAGCAGCAACAATTGCAGCCACAAAACAGCAATATTATGTTGGCGCACAGAGAAAAGCGAAAATTGCCCAACATTGATTGAATAATTTTCCCCTCGAAAAGTCACCGCGGCTTGGACACGTTTTTTCCTCTATTCCGCGACAGAGCGCTCGCTCGCTTTTCCATTCCAAGTTCCCCCCGGGGGCGTAGTTTTGGTCGCCAGTCAAAGTCCGGGTTTAACCAGGCTATCCGCCGACCACTGGGATGCTAATTAAACGAAATGTAACTCTAATTCTAGATTCAGCTCACACTAGTCAGCACTTAAAATAGTTATCGTTATAATCTTTAAGCCCTTTGATCAATTAGCTTGTGTTGACATGAATAATTGAGTTGGTGGCGAGTGGGCAACATTTAATAAGTAGGAGGGCAAAGGCCAGAGAACTTAGCGATTAGGATAAATCCCATTTCAATTATCTGACGTGCATGTTGCATTTTAAATATATTTTCTTTTTGCTTTAAACAAACGCTATTGACATGCTAATTAAATCGTGTTAATTGGAAAGAAGCAACTCAATTGCATTAATTAACGAACTCGTCCCAGACTAAGCACTGGTTGGTTCTCCTTCCCTCCGTTCGATAGACTCCTCAAGTTAGGCTAATCAGAGCTGGCTAAGATCCAGAGATTTATTTGCCCAATTAGATAATTATTCCTGTTTTCCTAAGGCGCAGTTTCATTTATGGCTGAAGCTTAAATGGAAATTTGAGATTTTAAATAAAATTGAATGGGAGAATTGTAACAGATGCGGGGAAAAGGTGTTACAGGTAGATTGAATTTTCTACTTACAGTCTAGAAGCTGCTTATTTGCAAACCTTAACTGGGCTTTTATTGACCATAAAGAAGCTTATTATAAAGAAGCATTTAGTTTACCAGTTTCTGATTATTTTAACAACAAAATCCAACCCATAAACAACTCGAAACGCCCCGACAAGTTTAATTTCTCGCCCTGTCTTCGGAAAGCCTTCTGTTCGCCCCAAACAGTTGTCACGCCTCATTATGTGACTCACGTAGAGTCGTGGGAGCAACGGTCCACAAGTCCACCGTTTTGGGAGACGGGGAGCGGTTCGATAACCCACAGGCCCAGCCAACGTGCTGCTGGCTGTTTTGATTATTTTGCTGACAATTAGTTTTTGGGAGCTGCGCGTGCTCAGAACGTGGTGGTGATCAGAAAACTTTGGCCTGCCGGCGGCCATTAATTGATATGTAGACTGGGCGGGCTGCAAAACACACGCTTATGATAGGATTTGCATCGGATTCCGCGACTTCTCCGCTGTCAAAGTGACCTTCTGAAATTGGTTCGCAAACCGCGATTGCGTTGTGCAATGAATGTTAATTGTTAATTCTCGGGAAATTACGAGTGTACGGTTAGAACTGGGTCAGTTATGGGCCTTGGGAACTTGATTAATGTCGAAATATTATTTAAATATTAAAAGAAGGAATTTAAATTCAGGGGAAATGATGTAAATAACTTTATAAATAATTTAAAACTTTGTCTATATACAAGCATAGCTGGTAAATTGATCATTTACATCATTTTATTTAAATCAAATTATATTAGGTTCGATTTTCTTTCAATTATATATAATGTATTATTAATTGAATTAAACTGTTAATGCGCTTCGCCTGTCAGCTAATCACTTAAAAATTGCAATATCAACATTATATATATTATTAATAAGTTCCAGACGGACATTGACATTGAAAACAAATATATAAATGAATTGGTTGATAACCTAAAGAGTATAGGCCTACCACTAGTTCCGCTGATGCCGGCAATTAATTTAAATAAAATTTAATTCTCTAATATAGGAGACATTAAGAAAGAGAAAATTAATAAGCTTGGTGCAACATGTAAGTCTGGTTATTGGGGCAACCGAGACGCTTGACAGGAATCAATTCTTGGATGAATGATTAAAGATCGACCTTCGGTCGCTGATAACAGCGACGGCCTGACATTGGCATACATTAACTCAGCCGCGGGTCTTGATACTGTCAGTTAGCGGAGAATGCAGGTCAGGTTCGTTCGGGGAAATTCTTCGAAATAGTTTTTTGCAATGCGAATTTGAGCACATGATTATTTTTCTGTGATTATGAAATTTTCCACAGCCGTGCCGAATTTAAATTGGAATAAATTATACACGTGCGGAAACCTAGAGCCCAGAATATATAGAGAAGGTCGGGTCGGGTGTCGGCTGTCGGTGTCTCAGGTAATTCGACAGGCAGACGATGGACAGGGCGGAAGCTGGTTTTACTTCTGCCTAGTCATGCAATCTTTTCAGACTCATCAATTGTCACCTTTGGAATCTTTCCGCTGCCAGGCCATGACATGACATATTCCCATTTCAATGTTCCCAGGCCTGGATACTAGTTATATCTGAACCAAATCTAAACTAATTCCAAGCTGAACCTTCCGAAATCAATGAAAGTGAATTGGGGTAAACCGTTCCACAATGTTGTGTCATTAAAATAAAAATGAAACTTGATTTATTTAATTTATTTCCATTCCGCATTTCATATTGTTTAATTTGCTGTTTTATTAGCCGCTCAGCCGACTAGACCAACCAGTCCGAAATTGTTAACGTTCCTACGTAATCGGCAGAATATATTATTTCCAGGTGGCTTTATGTTCTATATGATTCACTTTTACTTTTCGATTCTGGTTTTTCTATTTCAATGGGAAACCCTTTGAGACAGACAGTATCAAATGAGTTAATAATTCATAAACATTAAGTAGATTTTTAGAAGATTTGATCAACAAATAAAGAGATTATCTCTTACTGGTACTATCTATTTACTTTCTTGTTTTGTTTATCACATATTTTGTTTACCATTATCCCTTTATTATGTATTAATTATCAAATATATTTTACCAGTTTTTTTATAATACCTATTGCGCAATTTATTTTGCAGGGCGCGTGACCGGAGAGCGACAAATTTTGAACGGAGTTAGCGGCAGTTTCCGGAACGGGCAACTCTCGGCCATCATGGGACCCTCGGGAGCCGGAAAAAGCAGTTTGCTAAATGCGATTTCGGGTTTCAGGTAAGAACAATAAGCCACTAACAAAAACCAGACTGGACGGGCTGCATTCGACGTCGACGGAACGTCATTGGGATCAAAGTGTAACAAAGCCAAGGCGCCGCCGTTTAAATACTTGGTATATCATTTGGGTTCTATATATGTTAACCGGTTCTATGCTAAATAACTGGTGATTAAAGCCAGCTTATTTCTGACTGGAATCGGTTAGCCAGTCAGCGAAGTTAAATGCAAAATGTCAATTGGGGTCTATAGGGTTTGCCGCCGCGGTTTTCGTACAGAACTCAGAGATCTTCTCTGGACCAAAATTAGCCTTCAAAATAAATGGCTTGTGCTTGAGCTTCCTCAATGTCTTCCGAAGTTTATAAACTTAAATAGAAATGCAAAAACCTGCTCAGTCACTGGGGTAATTAATCATTGTAGAAGAGTTATGAGGCAGCTAATTACGTTTGCTAATCATTATCAGATATTTCTTTAAAAATTACCAAAGTTGAAGTTCAACTTCAAGTTTACAAAAGCTTAGATATATTTTTTTGAAGACCATCCTGCTTGAATATATCCCAACACAATCTTTTGCCCCTTATAGGCGCGATGGCGTCACCGGAAGTATCAAGATCCGGAGGGATAATGCCTGCTATATCACCCAAGACGATCATCACCAGACCCTGCTAACCGTCGAGGAACTCATGAATCTCGCCTGCGACCTTAAGCTTAAGCATAGGCACAAAAAAGCGGAGATTCTCACAGAGATCTTGGAGAATTTACATTTAAATCATCGGCGTAACGTGACGGCTGAAAAGCTAAGCGGCGGTGAGCGTAAGCGACTGTCCATCGCCCTGGAATTGGTGGACAATCCGAATATTTTCTTTTTGGATGAACCAACGAGCGGCCTGGACGAGGTAACGGCGGCACAATGCATTCGCCTGCTAAAGACCATGGCCCACGAGGGGCGCACCATCGTTTGCACCATCCATCAGCCATCGGCAACCATATATAATTATTTTGACAGCATCTATGTCTTGGCCAAGGGTCACTGCGTCTACCAGGGCAGTCCACGGGCCACCATACCCTTCCTGCGCCTGGCTCAACTTGACTGTCCGCGGCACTACAGTCCCTCGGATTACAGTGAGTTAAATTAATTAAATTTGGTGTATAATGTCGCCTAATCTTAACCCTTCTCCTTGACAGTTATCGAGCTGGTGGATGCCGAGGATGGGCCTCTTGTGCCGGCTCTTAGCGAGCTAACCGAGAATGGTAAGCTGATCTATGTGGCCAGTCAGTCGGACCAGTTGGATACCACGCTCGAGTCCCAGCAGGCGGTCACCACGATGTTCGTGGAGCACCCGAAGCGTCCGTTTCTGCCCACCTTCTTTGCTGGCAGTGCTGCCTCCACGGATGGTTCCTTGATTGGCGGAACTAGTGCCCTGTTGGAGCAGGTTAAGGCTCTCTCCCGGCGACTGCACACGGATCGGCGTGAGATCTCTGGACTGCGACAGTTTGTGGTCCTGATACGAGTGATGCTGCTGCGGATAGCGCGTGCCCGGCTGGCGCTAACCATCCAGCTATTCCATCACCTGCTCTGCGGCATATTCTTTGGCCTGATCTTCTTCCAGCTGGGGAATCAGGGAGCGCGCATGTTCGATCATCTTAAGTTTTGCATTGGAGCCGTTCTTATGATCGTATACACCCAGGTGATGGTGCCCATCCTGAGCTGTGAGTCCCAGTAATACCCTCTCCCTGAGCATTTCCATAACCATCTCTTTTCCCATAGATCCCGCTGAGGTAAAGGTGGTCAAGAAGGAGACCTTCAATCGCTGGTACACACTGACACCCTACTATATGGCGCTGACGGTCTCGCGCTTGCCACTGCAGGTGCTACTGAACATCACCTTTATGGCGGTGACCTACTGGATGTCCGGTTTGCCGGAGCAGCTCTGGCGCTTTGGCATTTTCGTAGCCGTTGGGTTAATGATCTCGCTGGTGGCCGAGGGCATGGGCCTGGCCATTGGTGCCACTTTCAGCATAACGGTGAGTTTTTAGGAAGAATCCTCTTAATATATCGAGTTAATTAATAAATCTTATCCTTGCAGAACGGCAGCGTGGTGGGTCCCATGATGATTGCCCCTCTAATGGGTCTGGCAGTGTATGGATTCGATTTTGCGCCACAGATCACAGGCGGCATGCAGCTGCTGATGAAGTTCAGCTACGTCCGGGTGGGCGTGGTGTCTCTGGTCTTGGCCGTATTCGGTTTCCAGCGCGAGGAGCTGGACTGTGATGACATCTATTGTCACTTTAGTGATCCGCGTGTCCTGCTCAGGTTCCTCGACGTGGAAAAGGTGTCCATATTGCATCAGTTCGGCATTCTGGCCATGCTAATGCTCTTCTTCCGGGTGATGATGTACATAAGTCTGCGCAAGCGCTGCTACGCCTGAGCTAAAGCTCCTCTGATGAATCTTACTCCCTAGTTTTAAGCAATATCAATGCTGTGATGTTCGATTTTAGACAGACAGAAGAATTCTCCCTGTACATATATATGCACCATTCCCCCGACAGGATATACTTAGTTAGCTGTAAGTTAGATGTAAACAAACTGCACATTTTGTACAATTTGCATAGATAATATGGTAAAAGTGACTTGAATTCGAATTGTAGAAGCAAATATATTATTTTTTCTGTTACTCAAGTGAGTTAATCTATCAGGAGGGTTATGAATTGGGCCCACGACGATGGTAGGCTCCCGTACAGAAGCATTTTTAGTATCAAAAGCTCTTCAAGAAGTTTATAGAGCAGTGATGCTCGCGAGTCTGCAAGCTTCGCTGCCAGCGCTCTGCTCACACAGACTTTGTCAGCGTTCGTAAGCCGTCGGCAAAGAAAGCACTGTCTTAGTTGCGTGTGGGCACTACTGCTCTAAAAAGAAGGCAGCAGGTAGAATAAGAACAGTTCTGTTTAGTGGGCCTCAACGGTTTTTATTGAGCCAGTTAAATATATTTATCAACTTATTATAAACTAATGAATTGTATACAATTTTTGTATATACAGAGCATCGTTAAAAAATCCAAGTTATCTTTAAAGCTTGCTTTAGGCTGTAGTTACAATAGTAAGATCCTCTTGATAACATTCCTTGCCTCAGCTAAATAATTATATTGCGACTTTTAATAGAAAGCAATTAACGCTAATTAGAATAAGGGGTAGGAGTAGGAACTTCAGTTCTACTTCTTAGTGCTGCCCAATTTCTCCTTGCGCTTCTTTACGTGCTTTTTTACCTTCACCTTGCGCTGCTCGGCCTTGGCCTCTTTTACGGCTTTTTTACGAGCCTTTTTACTTTCCGGCGACTCGTCGCGGGGTCGGGCGGAATTTTTAAATCGTGTGGCATCATCATCGTCGTCCTCGTTTTCCTGTGAGTCCGCGTCATCCTCGCTGCCTTCCGTTTGGTTGGTCGTGGATTCCAGAATGTCAGGCTGCTTCTGTACATCTAAATCTGAATTCAGGCCCGTGATCTTGCCATAGATGAGATTTTGCTGGACGCCCTCCTTGGCCTTGGCCACATCTCGCTCGAAGTGGGGCACCTGGAAAGGGATTTAAGGATACATAAGAAACCTTCGGCTGTAAAGGTAATTAAGGAAACTGACCTCATCCAAGCGCTTGGGAATGTAGGTGTTCTGCCACACGGCCTCGTCGATCTTCTCCTGCGCTGATATGGCGTCAAAGTCACGATCCTTTATGCGCTCCGCTATGCGCTCCAGACACTCTTCCATGTTGCTCTCGTTGATTGTCTGGTCGGTGATAAAGTCGAATAGCTCCTTCACGGTCATGGTGGCCACGGCTCTCTTGCGGAAAAACTCCGATATGTTGGTGCAATCCTTGCGCAGGAAATCAAACGAATGCGGATGATCGTGTTCCACGGCCTGGCTTACGTCGATAATCACAAGCTGTCCGTCCTGCACCAGTATGTTGAACTCGGAGAGATCGGCATGGACGAGGCGGCACTGGTTGTAGATGCGCCACATAAGGACCACGCAGTCGCGGTACAGCTCACGTGCCTTGGACGTGCTCAGCTCGACGTCCTTGAGCTTGGGAGCGGGCCAGCCGTCGCGACCGCAGAAGCGCATGACCAAAACATGGGAACGCAGAAGGATTGGCTCCGGGACCGGGACGCCAGCGTTGCGCATGCGCAGATAGTTACGCATCTCTTTCTCCGCCCAGGTGCGGACCATCTTGCGCGGATTGTGCTTGCAGTAGCCGTGACGGAAGCGGAACTCCCCGGACACATACTTGTCGCGGTCCTTGAACACCAATATGGACGTCTTGTAGATCTTGATGGCATACTCATCGCCTCCGTCCTTGGACACCGCGTGGTAAACGTTCGCCTCCTTACCGGTCGAAATGCAGCCATTGATCTCTTGTATCAGACCGCGATTGAGCAGTTTGAAGAGAATCATGCGGGTCCGTGGATCCATCACCTGCTCAGCGGTGGCTCGGTCGTGTTTGTCGCGCACCTGCGTCCGCTCTCGCCTATCGAAGTTCACCAGCCGGTTGGCCGCCTGGGCGCTCATGTTGGTGGTGGGATCGTATTTCTCGACGTTGATTCGTGCGGAATAGCGGCGTAACACCTTCTCATTGGGCTGATAACTGCTCACCCGCTGCGTGCCTCCAGAACCTCCTCCTGAACCGCCGCCGCCGCCTCCTCCACCGCCAGCGTGTGTAATCTGCGACTGCCCATGGAGCTTGTTGAAGCCCGTGTAGGCCTCCTCGTAAGTGTCGTAATCGTCGCCCACCTCGTAGTCCTCCTCATCGTAGTCCTCGGCCTCCTCATTTTCCGGCTCATCTTCATCTTCATCTGCCTCGTTGGTGGGCTCTATAACTAGTGCCAGGTCATCGCTGGCTTCCTTGGCTGTCAGCTTAATGTCCTTGAAGATTTCATGCTTCACTGTGAGGCTTTTAAAATCGTTCACCCACTCGGACTAAAAGGATTGCCCGAAATTAAGTAGAATTAAAATTTTCACAAGTTATCCTGCTTACATTCCGCAGGTATTCCTCATCCTCCTCGGCGTCGCTGTACTTGTGCGAATCGTCGTCGTTCATCTTCGCAGTGCACACTGTAATCTGAATCAGCTGAGACACTTATTTATAGGCAATAAAGCTTTCCCAGCAATGCAGCAATTTCGCAAATCTCTTCAAGTTCAGAAATTTCACAAAATTGCTTTACCCACACGTGTTGCGAATGCCATTCACTTGGCTACAGAGTCATTGTTTTGGTATATTTTCCTGGGCTAACAATAAGCGGATAAGTTTCTGTATAAAAATACCATTTAGAAGAGATAAAAGCTATATGAATGAAACAATTAATTGATTTACCAATTTAAAATGATTTGTGCTAAGCTATTCGGACGTTAAACATTTCAAGAAACTCCAAATCATATTTATAAATGTATATTAATTAGCATTTAACGGTTCTGTTTTGTTGTACAGTGCATTGGTATATTTCCTTGGTTGAACCTTGCGGTTTATTTAGCCGGTTCCGCTATGGTCACACTTACCAACTACACATGTTTGGCATTCAACAACAATGAAAAACCTTTAGTTTTTGGATAATATTTTGTTAGGAATTCGGCGCCATGTTCGTGCTGTCTGAGCTGAAGGACAACGTGCGCATTGCGCCGGACCAGTTTCACCTCAAGCTGGTGGACGCTGTGCGCGACGAAATCGACCGCAAGCTGGCCAATAAGGTAAAGCAAGCCTATTTTCATGCTGATGTTCAGTTCTCAGTAGTTTCCCATTCGCCTGCAGGTTTTGCTCAATGTGGGCCTGTGCATTGCTCTCAAGGATATCGTCTCCCTAAAGGACTCAATTATCCTACCCGGTGACGGAGCCTCGCACACGGAGGTCCTCTTTCGCTATGTGGTCTTCCGCCCGATGGTTGGCACCGTCATCACCGGAAAGATTCGCAACTGCAGCCGGGAGGGTGTCCATGTGACGTTGGGCTTCTTTGACGACATCCTCATCCCGCACGCCGCTCTGCAGCATCCCTCGCGCTTTGACGAGGCCGAGCAGGCCTGGGTCTGGGAATATCCGCTGGAAGACGGGGCCAAGCACGATCTGTTCATGGACGTGGGCGAGCCCATCAAGTTCCGAGTGTCGCGCGAGATTTTCGAAGAGACTTCGCCTATTGGGCCGCCCAAGGCAGAGGCTCAGTCGCAACAGGGACCCAGCACATCAGCCGCAGCGGTAGCCGCATCCGCCGCTGCTGCTCAGGAGGTCAAAACACCGTACAAGATTATTGTGAGTTCTAATGGCAGTCTCTGCGGGGGAATTGTGGTGACTAAAGAGATTTCTTATTTCTTGCAGGGTGCCATCAACGAGTCCGGCCTGGGCGTACTCTCCTGGTGGGATCAGCAGGGCAAGGATGGTGAGCAAGATGATGAAGAGGACGATGAGTATGACAACGACGAGGATGGCGAAGGTGCGTGCGAAGAATGACATTGATATTGGTTTTACGGAAATAGTTATAAGAGAACTCAAATACTTTCAATTTTAAAAAGAAAGTAGTTATAATAAATGTTGAAATATTAAGATAATTATAAAGAAAAACGCAACGAAGTTAATTTTTTCCATTTATTTATTTATCATGTACTTGTTGTAGAGTGTTTTTTCTTTGCTTTAGGACTGCGTCTTGCAATCTCCGTTTGTTTAATGTTCATGATGAGGGGCTCTCGCACTCCCACTGGATTTAAAAACAAAGCATTTACATTAGGTTTGAGAGGGGGGATTGCTTTTAGTTCTTTTATCGGGGAGAGGAGGAGAGCAGCTCGCGTTAACGTAAGCTATATATTTATATAGAGTATCTTTGGGGGCCAGAAGTACATTCATAGATTGTTTCATGGTTCGCTTGACAACAATTTAGCTAAACATTGTGTTAAATATTGACTCCGTTGGTAGCGTGCACCGATTCCTTGCTTAAAATACTTTCAGTTGCCGTAAGTTAATTACAGATTAGTCATATGGTACAATCGAAGTAAGGTTTCACTGGTCAGGGGCTGCAAGAGACTAAGTTTTGTATGTTTCAATTGCATTTGTTTTTCTCTCAATTTAAAGCTGCCGGCAACTCTTGCATGTTTTTATTTTCGCTAATCTCGTAAATATTTTCAAATTTATTTCGATTTTTGTTTTTGTTTCTTTGCATCTTTTTGAACTAATGTAAGTTAATTGCATATTTTGATTCTTTGTAATTCATATTTGTTTTGTTTGTTCGTCTTTTGGGCGCAATGTTTGTTTTGGTTTTGGTTTTGGTTTCGTCAGTAATTTACACGTAGACTGTATGTTTAGTTACAGCGAGAGTAGTAAATAAATAAAACGTTCGTTTAAAAACTACAATAATATAAATAATGTATGTATATTTATAAATATATTTATGTATTTATATGTATATTAGACATATTGCATTGCGTGTAAATAAATATCATCTTCGGGTCTTTTGTGGTACATCGTCTCATCATCGTCTTAAACAGATCAACTTAACTAAGTTCCGTATCAAATCACAGCAGAAATCATAAAAAGTCTAAAACTATAAGGGATAGAGAGTAAGTAGTACAGTGTTGACGGAAAGTTAAAGTCACATAGCACGCGAGGAACTTGCCGCCTGGAGGTTAATTGTACCAAATAAGTATACTCGAACGCAGTTCGCCGCACCGAACGAACTCAAACTCAAAATCATTGTCCAGTGTCCGGGATCTAAATGGTTGGTCCACCCATCATCGATTATTCGATAATCAGGCAGCGAGGCAGGTGCTCCTTCAAGTAATCGAATAGCTCATGCGACGCCCCCGGGCAGTTGGTCAGCTCCAGCTCCTGCAGATGTCGCAGCTGAATCAGGCTGGAGAGGCCCGATGATGTTAGCAGCGGGCAGCCGGCCAGGGACAGCACCTGGAGGTTCCGCATGGAGCACAGGTGCTGTAGCCCAAAGTCACGCACCTGGGAGCACCAGCGCAGGAAGAGGGCGGTCAGGGACAGCATCGTGGAGATATAGCCCACGCCAATGTCCGTTATGTGCACGCATCTGAAATTAAAGTGAGGAAATATATTTAAACTAAATCTTTTGTAGCTTGTAAAAAATAACAAAACATTATAGTGTTTTTTTAAGCTTTAGAAAACATGGATTATACATGGTATGTGTTAGCTATTATCTTTGAAACCAAATCCTGAAAATCCTTCATAATAGCCAGGAATCTGTTCCTTCCTTGCATTATTGGCCTTCTCCCTTTTTGTCCCTTGTAGAGGCCTCATCCGCTCCTTTTCAAGGCTTCAGCTCTTGGGATGCAAGTGCATACCACCAGATGTGTGCAAGGCAATCTGTGTGCGAATATTTATGGCAGACATTTTTGCAGAAAACGTTTCGTTGCGAGTCAACTGCCTGCGACCGAGCACAATCAGATTACAGAGGAAAGAATGGGGAGAAGGGTAAAGCCTGCACTGTGAAAATTGTGGTCTACAAATGGCAGATAATTTGCATCTCCTTAATTTAAAGATCATATACCTTTCTCTAATACTTTTATAAAAGAACAAAGAAAGAAAAGGGAAATAAGTTTGCATAAGTGACGCCGCGACACCTTATCCACTCTTTTGATTCATTTAAAATCTAATTAGCAATGTGCAATGAACCAATTCAGGCATTTCGAATAGTTTTCTGTGTGTAATTGACTGCCAGTTTCCGCCCATGAAAGGAGGACGACGACGACTAATGGCCGCCGTCGGAGATGAGGTGCCGCTAGTCGGGAACGGAAATTGAATTTTACTCATGAATAATTACAGAGCGGAACGGAAGATGAAGGGTAATGTGGCGACGACCTTGCGCCTTGCGCACTCACCTATCCAGCGTCAGCTCCTCCAGCTGGTTCAGATCACAGGCGATATACTCGAGCGAGGCGTCCGTAATGCGGGGACACCAGGACAGGTCCAGGGCGCGCAGCTTCTGCAGGTTCTCGGCAATCAGCTCCACTCCGTCGTCCGTCAGTTTGCTGCATCCGGACAGGCTTAGTACCGTGAGATGGGGCAGGGAGTGCACTGCAATCAGAGGGGAAATATATTAGTTATGGGCATCAGATGGGGCTCTCTTTGCAAGGAATCAACTCTGCTCCGGCTACGAAGCATTCCCCTCACGTAGCCGGCTGCAGTTGCTCCAATTTTGCAGGGAGCACGTCCAAGGAAAATGGGGTCTCCGCAGGCGAGTTGAGTATGTTTGCGCAGCTTATGTTTTTCCGGAGCTGGACCCCAAATTGATAAGGAATTTTAAGGGATCTTTGACGATTTTAAATCCCTTAAAAATAATCTCAAATGTATTAAATGAAGGATAAATATGAGTCAGTTTCCCGTGTGACTCATAGTAATATCCCAGCTCCCTGTGGTATATAGAAATAAATTCTTTTATACTATCAAATCAAAGCTCGTTGACAAACAATGTCATAAAGCATTTACTCCAGATGTGAGTTGAAGAAATGCATAAAGCCAGCTGGGTGGTAATTAGGTTTTTGTGGCTATCCACAGCCAAAAGCTATTTACATAAAGCCGCCTTGCTCTGGATTTGCTTCTAAGCTGTATTCAGTCTCGAGTTGGACTAATGTGTCATGTATCTAATTACGGCATCTATTTAAAGCCCAACAACAGCAGCCTCAATGGCTGCTCTACTTAGTCTTAAGGCAGTTTCTCCTAGGCTCGTTCCATTTATGTCGACTACAGTTTTGCTCCGTTCCACATTTTGCTGTGTCACTTTCTGGCTTGTTTGTTCTGCTCTTCCCTTGCCGTGCTCTCCGTAGTGAATCACGGATTGTTTGTCCTTTGGATAAATGCAGGATGCCCTGTTTTCTTAGGTTCCCTTTGAGGTTGAAGCAAAGGTAACAAATGCGAGATAACCCCAGAGGTGCTGCAGAAATCCATTGAAAAGGTGTCCGAAAGTAGGCTACAAAATGTTGGGCCTTTTAAAAGTTCCACAGGTTAACCTAATCTCCGAATCCAATATAATTTTTAGCACCTACTTAATAGATGCCTTCCCTAAATATTTTCTTAAATTGCTCTTCGATTTTATCCCATCCTAGTTCGGTTTTAGTTTTTAATAATCGATTTTTGAACAAACCACAAAAAACAACACAAAGTTTACCAACAGATTTTGTTTGCGCGTCTTGTTTGAGTTGTAAATGTAAATATTTGCTCGGGGAAAGCTGTGAAAAGTCAAAGAGTTGTCTGCGCCTGCTGATAACCGATAACAGATAACCGATAGCCGATGAAAGATGACGCATAACGGTAGTGACAGCACACGGCTGCAATTACCGTTCGTAAGCCGCTTAAGGCTTTGCTAATGGGAATTAGGGATATTTCCCGGCCCGAAGAAGGAGAAGTGTGCCGGGAAGAGGGCACGTGCGGTGGCTGAGCAAACAGAGATAAAGGGGTCCAGAGAAAAACAGAGCAAAGCAGACTCCAAGGCAGAGTAATGTGTGAGTTTGCGGCAAGTTCCCATCTCCAGCCGCACCCCTAACCACTGCAACCCCATCCCAAGATGAAAGAAGTCGAAAAATGCAGGGTCCGGCCGTGTAAGCCGCTTTGTACTCGCTTAAAGTCACTCCATATTCAACTAGATACACTATGATAACTAAAGTTGAGTTAGTAAAACTATTTCTATAAAATATAATAGAAAAACAAACTAGATACAAAGTTTATGAGAGCCAAGCTAACTGAAGTTACATGCCTAAATTGGTTGTATTTTAGTTAAGTGGAAAAATACCTTATTTTCTTGCTGTGCACTCAAATACTTTCGTACGGGTGTGGGTGTGTGTGGCCCACATTGGTTACTCAGATACTGAGACACTACTGCTCCTCGCGAGTAGAGCGCTCCCTTGTTTGGCTTCTGACCAAAAAAACCACAAGGCATATACGAAAAGCGATTTGAATTACAAAATATGCGCAAACTAGAGAATCCACACGAAGATAGCCGCGTTACTAGAGTTCTCAAATGGAAAACTAGGCAAACAGCGAACTGAATGGAGGGCCTATGAAAAATTAACACAACCAGCTCTCGCTGTTGCCCCCAGCCTTTCTATTGACTAACTTAGCTAAAGCAAAGCTTTTATGGTCTCTACATAAAGAGAGTGTGTTTTTTTTTTATGTTTTTCTGTGGAGTTTTGTGTAATAAAATCTAGTTTGAAGAGGAGAAAAACATAAGAGACTGATTTAAATATATATAAAAGTTTATGCGACTAGAAAAGCGGTAAAATTCCATTCTAAAAGTGTCTTAAACAAGTTAAGCACTGAAAATAAAGCTGGAAAATATAAAAATCTGGGAATACATTCACTTTAAACCCTTTTCTTATCAAGAAAATCCACGAAAACCATTTAAATTCTGCAAAATCAATTGCCATATCCCGCTAGGATATCTTATTTGGAAAAAATACCGCACACACTCGCCCATTTAAGAGATTGCTGCAATTGTGGCGGGATATTCCCCGGCAAAAGGACTTACAAATCCACGGCTAATGCATATTCAAGCGTAATTGAAGAGGCATTGGCGGCGGCAGGGGGGATTCACCCAGAAGCCGCAGCAGTGACAATAACCGTAACGCTGACGACCTAATACTGATGGTCTGATGGCCAAGTTGCCAGGCTGCCATATTACCAGGCAGCGCCTGCTCCTCAAGGAGCTAACTGTAATTGTATCTATCAAGCGATGGATGCAGTACAATCGTCAGACGACAACGGCAACGACGACCCAAAAGCTAAAAACCGCAAAAACATCCAACGACAAAGGCGCCTCTGTGCACACAAACATCTAGTGCAAACAGTAAGGCTTCCCTAATAGAAACCACCATTACAAATCGACCATTGAGGGGTTTTTCAAAGGTTCCTAAGGTTATTGAATTGCTATAAAAAGTTTATTTATTCTGGTGCTTCACAGAAACCGCAAGGCTTCATTACTATTACTATTATTCCGGGATAATGGCAAGCTTCTAGTGCTCCCTTCACGTTCGTAGGCAAACTATTGAAGCTCCACTGTATGTGTGTTTGAACGATGCACAGACGTAGATACAGTTACGTTGCATTAAGTCGAGTGCCGGCTTTGGAAAACTGTGATTAAAAGCCGCCTGCGACACCAGTAGACCACAATGCCATAGGGATATGCCGCGAAGGGGGAGGTGCCAGCACCCAGCGATAGATAATGATCGCACTGCCAGAGTGACATCGATTGAATTACACTCGGAGCGGATCGAGAGCATTAGCATTAGTATTAGAGGGCCCCTCTGGGGATCGCCCAGATCGCATCTCTCGCCCCATGAGGAGACGGCGCTTATTTATCGCCTGCCATCGACGTTGAAATTCATTTCGTTATCAGCCTTCCATCGACGCGCAACATCTCGTGATTCTCAACTCGAGTCCCGGCTCAGAAACTGAACTGTTTGTGAAATATATATAGAGTGAAAAATAGTGAAGAGTTCCGATCCTTTCTGTGTTGCAGTTTCGCTTTGTGACCGACACTAACGGGTAATTGTTTGGCCGTATCAGCCCTTCAGCAGGATTACTCGTTTTTGCGATCACAAATCCTGAAATTGCAGCTTAAAGCAGCATATTTGTGGAACCAGTGATCAAATAATTAGTGTTGAGTGATAAAGGACATTGAAAGAAGGGAAATATTAAGCAAAAAAGGAGGCTTGATAGATAAAAATGTAAGGAATACGCTACGAGATACATATTATCAGGAGTAATATATTGTAGCAAAGTTTAGGGAACAACTTTCATTAACATATTCATTATTACAAAGTATACTTTAAATTCTAAGAATCTGATCTATTACCAAATGGAAACCACCTTAAATTTGATTTAATAAATCCCTGCTCTAAGGCATTTATTAATGCAAAACAGTTGCCTTCATCTGTATTTCACTGATAGCAAAAATTGAATGCCAAAACTAGTAAAAATAGTTTAATCTTGAAATGGTTACCCTGACAAGATTGAGATCTCTCTCTGGAGGAGGTTGCCAGTTTATGCAATCAGAAATCAGAAATGAATGCCAACTGAATGACTATTTCTGATGCAATATGTCTAGTAGCTCATCTCATAATTCTTTGAACACTATATTTGTGTTTAATATTATAATATATATTACATTTAATATTTATTTTAAAAGAGGGTAAGCCCCGACCATATTTGAAACGTTTTTCGGGAACTTCACTTGACTTTTCCCACCATCCGCTCCCAGCTCATTATTGACTATGTATTTGTTCTTTCGGGCAAAATAAATTACTAGCCAACTAAGTTGGAAATGATTCGTTGCTTCTATGAATAAATTGGGTTCATTTTCTGCGAATTTCGAGCGGATTACAGGGCTGGAGAGGTGACGAGAGCAAAGCAAAGTCTACCTGGCCTGGCCTGACAGGGAAATGGGAAAATGGGGAAAAGGGAAATGGGAATTCGCATCGGAAATAGTGTCCCGAAACATGAAACGAAAGCGGGCTAATGCTCCCTTCTGCCCCCTCTACCTCTCACGCACTCGTTGAGACAGAGACAAGTGTCAATAGAAGGACGTGGGGCGAGAGGACGAGGGGCGGTGGGAGAGGGAACACAAACATGTCGGGCAAACAACTTGTAACTTGTGTATCCGTGAGATATATTTACATTTCCCATAACAACTAGCGACGTTTATGCGAGCCTCGTTTGGCATTCAGCTGCTGTTTCGGTGCCTGCCTGCCTGTCACATCCAAGGATCCACTTCTCCGCTTTCCCACTCTGCCCACTTTTCCCGCTTTCCACTCGAGCTGTCGAAAAATGTTTGGACTAGAATTTGATTTGCTCATTAGAAAAGAAAAAGTTAAAAAAGTTCGCACAGGACTGCCATTGAAAGACTGGCCAAAAATATAATTTTTTTCATACTTCTCTGTGGACTTTTGTTTGGTTTTATGGGTGAATGGCTTGTGAGCTGAGTCCCAGGACTGGGACAACTCACAAATTCCATGTCTATTGGCGGCTCTTGGCCTGTCTCTATCTCTGTCATGGCTTTCACCCGGCTCCTTTTGGCGTGCCAACGATTTTTATTGATTTTCTGGGCATGTCTCTCAGCCATTCATTCCCATTTCGTATTCGTATTCACATGTGGAAAGTTATGCTCACATAACGGTTAGCATTTGTTTATGACATTCATTTGATGATTGCTGATTTTTCAAATTGCCTCGTTTGGGGTCAATGAGGGAAATTGCATTTGCTGCCAGCCCTTCCAAACTCAGACAATAAAAACTGAGTTACGCTGCGTATGAGTGATGTGAATATTATGCGAATTTCGTATTAAATCGTGCGGATATGTCAGATATCATTGGGGTTGCAAGAGTATATAGTATACCAAGCTATATATAGCTCTTAATAGGAAGAACCCCAGCAAACTTTAGCAATTCCCTGAAATGAGAAGTGGTTATTGTTAAAATTCCAACTTTTGTGCCCACCTGAAGTGTGAAGAAATAAATATCAAATATCAATTTGTAAGACCAATTTCCGTCAAAGTCGAATCAATAATTAAAGACGCTTTTCCGAATTTTCCCATGCAAATTGGAACCCATTCAGGCGAGCTCCGGCGAAAAGCTGCTTAAAGTTTAAGTTGAGTTGAGTAGATGGGAGTCATTATGCCAATTACTCGGAAGTGCGGCACTGCGGAGGAAAATGCCATGAAATTTCACTGTGGCAACAAAACTTTTACGAGTATATTAAATAAAGCAGCTACATAGCCTGTAGCCTGGAAGCATTTCAGCTTATTAAGCTCCGTTCGCTGGCTGAATTGAAACATGCCAAAGTTGCCAGGTTCCATTTTCCAGTTTCTCTGGAAATTTAATATTCAAAATGGTTTCAGAGCAAAACGGAATATGCTCTCAACGGGACTATACATACAGTTAACAATAAATACCCCATTGTGCGGATACTTTGCCTCGAAGATTCCGATTTCCGAGCCAATAAACACTTTGTAACATTTTGAATTGTTTATTTGAATGTATTTGATGCCTAAATGAACATTCTTCTATAATGAAAAATTCATTGAATTCTTATACGAAGGCACGACTTTCCTCACACTGGACATTTAATATTGTTCAGAGGGTTTAAAATTGTTTAAAATGCTCGGGATTTTCTTAGAATTTTCCATGTTTCCTGCTTGCATTTGTATTTATTTTACTTTGAAGTTCCAGAAGGATTTACTACAAATTCAATTCGTTTTTTCTCTCACTTAAACCATAAGAAGTGCTTAAAAGCCATAACAACTGATGACTTAACTTCAAACTAAGGATTTGGCTAAGCTTAAGACACTAAAAAAAACTTTAAATTAATCAAGAAACTAAAAAAGTTTTTAACGCCTTTGTTGTAGTTTATGTTCTTTCGGCGCACCGAGGATTTAGCAAAGTCGGGGAGTGATAAAATAAATCTTAGCCAATTTTCCTTGGCTGCAGGGAACACTGAGGCTTAACCGCTTTAGGGTTTAAGTGGCCTGTCAATTAACGGCAAACTTTGAGGCCAAACAATGAATGCGTAAATGAGCAGGCAAAAGTCGCGTTGCGGGGGAAAAAGTCGTTGCCGGGGAGTCCCCTTGCATAGGCAAATAATGTTCGAAACGTGCAGGCCTCATTAGGCTTCCCCCCTCATTACATTTTCCAGAGAAAATCGACGGAGAGGAATGGAGGGATGGAGGACTGCCTGGAGTGAACTACCGCGAATTGCGATGAGGTTGCGCAATGGCAGATTAGCTCTTCTTAAGGGCCTAGGTCATGGAGGAGTCAAGGGGTCGAGACAGTTCAAGGACTACTGAAATTTAAACCAAGCGTTGTTCCTGACAACCAACCGAGGAAACTTGAGGGTAAATAGGTAGATAAATAATAATATGTACACAAATAAAATAAATAAAAGGTATTAGAATAAAATATAACAACAGGGATGCCAGAGAAGTAGCTTTTGATTGAAAATCAATTGCAAAGCTGCTAAGAACTTTGCTATAAACTATTTCAAGTCTGTGAATACAACCAAAATAAATATAAATAAATATTTATTAGGCAAATACATTAATTTGATTGTTTTTCTAGCTCTTGTCTACAATTAGCTTATATATAATCATATATTCAGTGGATTATCTACCCTATCAAATACATGGTAAATTCAAGATGCTAAACAAATACATGTTTTAGATCTCATTATTGAAATTGTTTGTATTTTTTGCCTTGTTATTCCCATAAATCATACACTAATTTATGCCAACGCTAGCATACAATTTGCCAAAAAGCGATAGAAAAAAACAATGAAAGCGTGCCACAACAGTGGGAATCGACAAAAATAAAAATAAATAGCTACAATTACGATTCTTTTGGCAGTCTGACAGAATCCGCAACAGCAAACAGTTTCAATCAGAAATAATTCAGCTGCTGGGGTTCGACGAGGATTGCTTTTCAAGTCAGTAATTGAGATAACTATATACTAGAAAACATGTATTTATCTATATATATCAGGATTTGATTTAGCTGTTTGGTGATATTAAATAAGATACAATATTTATTGAAATGTTTCGCAAGGTAAATCAACCTTTAAAAGATAAAGAGTGGAATTTTTACCAAGATCCTCACAGCAATTAAGAAAATTGGTTTAAATTTTAGAAGGAGTCCGAGTACTTTGCTTTTTTTTTTAAAGCACTTGTATCATTTAATAATTAATTACTTAAAACACAATTGTCCCGCGGCGTCTATTAAAAATTCATTATAAATGCTTAGCTGAATCGTCGACTAATGGCCCCCGTGTGCTGCATACTTCTGTACGGTATATCTCCCCTGCTCTATTTTCCTGTATTTTCTTTCGTTTTCCACGCACATCATATGGCAGTGCGGGTCACTGGTCGTCATGTGTGTGTCTGTGCAGATTTGATTGGCAGTTGTTGGAGCTCCTAGAGTCGTCCTCCCCTGTGACTTGGTTCACATCTTTTCCTGGCATTTTCAAAAGCAAAAAATTGTTAACCCAGTTTCGTGGCTTCTGTTGTCTGCTCGAGTCCTTTCCCGGCTTTTTCCGCTCTGCTTCTCAAGCATTTCCACAGGAAAACTTTAATGACGTCAATTACTCGTTCCCCTTAGGTTAAAGTTGCACTGCACCAGTTTGACTTAAAGATTGCATTTTAATTGCTGAGAACTGGTGCAGCGGTTGTAGTTTAGTTTGTTAATTATTTTCCTGGGCTCAAGTTTCTGGCTTAGAACTGAGGTAGATTTAGGTTAAAGTAAAGGCAAGGGTGTTGATATATTATTTAAATCAATATGAAATTTGCCTAAATGAAAAAAGCCACGATTTTGACGGGATGAGCAAGGAGTTTGTGCCATTTATTGGCATCGTTTGGCGTGTGTTTATACTCTCAGTTGACGGCATCCTGGATGCTATCCGGCGAAAGTCAGATAAAACAGATGTCACTTTCCCATCCAGCTGGCCCTGGCTTAATTCCGTCCTGATACTGGTACTATATAGGACACACGTTGCTCCCCATTTGGGGCCCAGCTGTCGACGCCTAACAACCTCATCAACATTGGAATCAGCAGCCCGATGGATACCAAGTTCCCCAGTGAGAGTGGCATCGACTGGCTCCTTCTCCTCCTCCTCGTCAGTCTCTCCTTCTGGGCTTCCGGCGTGCGTCATTGCGTGCAACTATTTCCGCCGTAATTCCGAGTGCGTGTGCCTGTCTCTGCTGCCATCAAATGCAATTAAAAATGAATTTCACTCGCCCACGCGCTTGCAGGGTTTTTTATTTTTATTTTTTTTTTACCCCTACAACGACAGCCCTTTTGCCAGGAAACTTTCTGCATGTGACAGCCTCCTCTCAATTCGCATTACATAAGCAAGCAATTATGTTCCTTATGGCCTGGCCCTCAACTTTGAACTTGCTTGTTTGCATACGGTTTACATATAAGTTATATATACTATATATATGTTCGTGTAGAAATATTGTACAGTGCCAGTTGTGGGGGGCGAATTCAGGGGGAGGCTGGGCACAAGTTTGTCCTTGTCCTCCATCTGATGTCTGGCAATTTGGGCTTCTGGGCATTGCATATATTCCATTTAATTTAAATTATAGTACTGCCTTTGTGCGGATTATTGGTTGTTTATTCAGCCCAGAAATCGGAATTGCATTTATATTGTCTATTGCAGATTGTAGAGTACAAATTAAGAACACTTAGTTCTACCGAACATAAGTGTTCATTTATGAAGGACTTTTATTGATAAATACGTAAACTTTATGTGGCTTAAATATCATGAATAAGAGGTAAAGAAATATAAAATAAAATAGATTTTGCTTTGTAGGAATTTAGTAAATATTACTTATTAGTTAAGCCATCTATAAACCTTCATTTACAATTAATACAAGGCCTTCTAAGACCTAATTCTTAAACAAGTTGATTAGGGCTTACTAAACTCGCTTACAATTTTATATTCCTCGCAATAAACAACCTGATTTCCCGGCCATAACTTTCTATATTATTTCAACAAAGTTTATTTATGCTAATTAAATATTACTTCGCCAGAAGCATGCCCAGAAGTTTCATCCTGACGAGGGGAGCTACTTTTAATAGCCAGTTTAAAGTTCTTCCAGCTTCGCAACATTTTGCACTTCAGTCTTTGCATCCCCCCCTATAAAACCTTAGCCAACTGCATTTAATTAATGAAAATCGCCACGAGTGCACTTTCCATGTCGCTGCATCCTGTGCACCTCGGATACCCTTCAAATCGCACAACATTTTATGCGAATTAAGCCAAGTTCATGGTCACTGCTAGCTGACAATTGATTGACAACTTGGCCGAATGCTCGCCGCGAAGAGCAGAGGCAGTGCGTGCCATCGCCTCTCTCCCCCCACCCCCTTGAACAGCTTTTACAAAAATAAAGTTAATTAAAAATTGCTCAGCGAGAGGGAATGAGAGAGAGAGCACACAAATGACAACGGCACAGGAGCTACGCCGAGAGCACCTTGAAAATGCAAATGTAATTAAATAAACACGACACCCGACGGGCGCCCATCAGCAGCAGCGGCGGCGGCGGCGGCATGGGATCAACCGCGACCAGGATTAGGATGGACAAAAGTCGGGGTGTGGTGGGGTCTACTGAATTCCTACGGCTATGGCAGCTGCAAACCGGGCAACTTATCAATTTTGGGTCTGAGGGCGGACAGCGGGCGTTGCCGCCGGCTGAGGAAGATAAATTCGATGTCTCGGCGAGCAGGAATTCGGTCTTTGCCAGGCCAACAGCGAGTCGGGGGGGCAAGAAAGACGGCCAAGATAAATAGGGGAATACCCACACAACCTTATCCCCTGACAAGTTCAACGTAATCAGCATTGGGGTGGTCCTAATTTTACAAGAAAAAGGATTGCTACAGGATCTAACGTGAGGGAGATTTATATAAGTTGTATTTGATTCTATGTAAGAGGGATACCTTATTTTTTAAAGTGTTTTATTGAAGTGTATAATCTCATTTGTGTTGCAATAATAATATGGGAAATATATTCGTCATCTGTATTTTATATAAATACAAAATTTCTATTACATCTTGTGAAATTCGTGAGTCATTTGTTTAATGATGCTGTAAAAGGAACAGTCTAATTTGTTGGCAAACCTCGTACAGACTTAACTGTTTTATAAAGAATTTATATAAACATAAGCTTGAATATAATAGAAAATATAAAGAACATAAAGAAATTTGTATTTAAATTACCCAAGGAAGTAATTAAGAACTTTCCCTCTATATTTAAGCGAATTATTAAATCGGAAATCGCACATCTAGAATGCCATTAAAAATGCTTTCCTTTATAATTGTTTTAAATCATCGAAGCCCCACTGTATCCTTGGTATAAACAAAATCATTGGCTGGCAATCCTCGCCACTTTTGGGCCATGATGAGGGGGGTAGGATGTGGGCGGAGTGCCTGCACTTTGCGGTTAAATTGATGGACATGTCGCTTTCGCGTCGACAAGTGCAATTGTTCAGGCGCGAAACGAACCGCAACCACTTCATTAGCAGTGTATCCCCTAGCCCCCTAGCCACCCACCTAGCCAGGGCAATCAAGAAGCTTATTATCCTAGGGGCGTAGCCCACCAGCTGGTGGGGATCACATATACTTTCAGGAGAACACAATTTACTTTGTAGGGAAAACCCATGTTAAAGTCAGTCTATCTTCATGTTCCTTTAAAATTAAGTTAAACTTTTAATAGAAGGACACATGGCTGCTACCCCTTCTTTAATTAATAATTCCTGGCTACGCCCCTGACTGCTTTTGCAGCTGTGAACGCTGCCTCACATTTGAGTGAAAAGATTTGTGGTAGGAAAGGTAGGAAAATTTGATTTGTCGCCCCGACGTTGTATGTAGTTGTCGCAATCCGTTATTTCTTTGCTCGGGCGTTGCTAAATGAAAGGCGGCATTTCTGTTGACACTGTTAATTAATGGGAGATTAACTTTGTTCATTGTTTCGCTTACGTTGCGCCACTCGCCATTCGCAATTCGCAATGTTCACGTGCGAACTCATAAATCACGCATACGCCCGGTTGAACGACCTCGTGGGCAATTAGTACCGCGGCCAGCAAGGGCGTGCTGTCAATGTGTCAGTCAGTCAGTCAGTCAGTCAGTCAGTCAGCCAGCTAGCCGCTCTTCCGGTTCCGCCAGCGAGCCGGATTGCGTGCCAAATGATGTGTCACCTCGCAATCAAATGGCGAAGTGGCAACTGAAGCCACCGCAGCCAAAAAAAAACCCAATCACAGGGAGGAAATATCAGCCAGTTCTTCGATATAAGATTTAAATCAAAGGGGGCTTGCTTAGTACCCCTTAACAATATATTTCTCAAGAATACATTTCATAAAGAATGATTTAATTTATGTAGAAGGGAATCGGAAAGTTTTTCCCAGTGTCAGCAGTGTGAGCCATAAAAAATGCCTCTGGCACTTGGCCAGCTAAGCTAAGCGGGCTGAGCGCCTTTGCTGTCTCCCGAGTCCTGCGTCCTGTCTGCGCAGCCATCACTCGAACCTGGAGCCTGGCCCAATTCAATTAGATGCCAAATGCAATTAGCTAAATGGCTTCTCGATGTTGTGATAAGCACCCAATGCCACTGCCACCGCCAGGCGCACTTTCATGGCCGGCGGTTCGAGGAAACGGACTGGGAATTGTTATTAAAAGTTTGTGCCACCGGCCGGGGCAAAAGTTCAACATCAACGGCAACGGCGGGGGCAAAAACTGTAAAACTGTAAACTGCGACCGGGTTTAGCCAACTTCTGACAAGGGTTTAGACTGCAAGCTGCCACGGGGACTGGACAAGGTTGCGCCTTTAAATGCTGCAAGCAGTTCTGAACTTAAGGTCAACTTTAAGTGACCATATGGCGTCTGTAAGTCACTTGAGCTTCATTTAAATACTAAGAGGTCGCCGAGAGGAAAGTGATTTAAAATTCCCCTTTAATGGATGGGTTTTATAATTATGTCGATTCGGGAGAATTGCTTTAAGTTGCATTAATTATGTGCCTGGTTTATGGCGGAAATTAATAAATGATTCACGTGTCCTTCGAGGCTTGAGTGTTAAGGGAGCGTGATGCCTTCGGATGGCCATTAATTAAACACGTATTTCCGGTAAATGCGGTCACTTGGAATAAATCGTAAAATAAATAAATAAAAAAAAAAGAAAGTTTCCATTAAACTCGGCTTCTCTCTGGCTTTTATTTACAATTTTTCTTTTTGTTGACTTGTTTATGCTTGGTGGGCAAACAGTTTATGATTGGGCGGCAATTTATACAAAATGCCGCCATTAAATATGGCGCCTATTTGCTTATGTCCTCACGTAAACACCGCCCAACACAAATACCCACAGAGACACACGCAGGCAGACAGAAGGCAATCTTTGTTATACGGGGCGAATGTGTAATATGCTTTTCATACTTTTGTAACTGGCATTTTGGGCTTTTGATGCTCCCTCATCCATCAAGCTGCCTGTTTACAGACGCACCAAATATGCTTCAAAGCGTCTGTTTGTGCAAGCTTTAATATTTTATATATTTTCCTTTTTCCCCTAAGCTGTAAAATTCATAGTTTGTTTACTTTTGAGCGCTCCCGTTCGTTGGAGGTCCATGATGGAGCGCTTTTCCCTTTGCTTTCATAATGAGATTACACTGAGGTCATCGGGAAACAGTTTTGTATATTTATTTAAAGCGATTTAATGGATTGTCATTGGACTTTGTTTTCTTTATTTCCTTTTGAAGGAAGCTCAGTATAACTTAATATATCTTAGTGGGAAATTAATGAACAATTTAAGATTTCTCTCTAGGTGTATCTATGCAAATCGGTGCTATAATAGCCTGCCTCCAACCTGCGACTGCAACCGCATCGTTGATGATCAGTGAACTGCAATAATTCGATTTCGATGCGCAGCTCGGCAGCAGCAGAAATCTGGCTGGTTAACTGCTGAAGCCGTAGGAAACGAGCAGGAGCAGGAGGAGGCCATACCACCTGGGGGAAGCCATCTACCTGGGCGCCTGCAGCAACCTGCAGCTTAATTTGCAAAGGGGGCCGGGGGCAGGTCTTTTGCCTTTTGTTGATTGCAGCCGGGAGGAAAGGCGAAGTGGTTGGGAAAAGAAAATGACGTGCCATGAAATTGATTGCAAAGTTTTCACCCAAAACCCAGTCTCCGGAACAGACTGAAGAGCCAGGGCCTAGTACCGGGGACTCGGGACTCGGCGGGACTCAGGTGGGCGGCATATCGTCAAAGGTCAAAGCAGGGCGCATAGGCAAACTAGGAGGGCTAGCGGACGTCCTCTCAACCCTCTCGAGTGGCAGGTTTATGTTTGCCGGCGCTGTCGATCGCATTTTAAATGAGTTTACGTTCAGGCACCTGAAAAAGCCCCCTAAGCACGCTTTAAAATTGCTCGGCTGCGAGGCTGCATGTGCACGTCAATTAAAGTGGTTTTATGGCCAAGTTTATCCGGACTCCGGAGGATGTGTTGCCTGATAATAAAACAAGTTGAAGTTGCTTCTAGCTGGGCAAACTCACGCCTGGAACTATGCATAATCAAAGCGTTGATTAAAAAGTAAAAAGGTGGCGTTATTTCGGGACTCTTTTCGTTGAACATTTACTGTTTTTAAGTTTTAATCAATTTTAACAGTTGAAAATCAATCAATAAAAGTAGTTTCCATTGTCTATATTTATTTATGTATCCGATTTGCAAGGCTTTATTTATTTTTGTGGCTTTATTGACTAAGAATTGTATTTATTTAACTTATTTTGGTTGTAAAATGTTCATTTACATTTCTGTGACCTCTGCGACCTAATTTTAGAATACAATTTATTTCATTTACTTGCAAATTTGTTTTTTTGTTTGACATTTCCTATAGAGACCTGCCGGAAAGCAGAGTTCTTTGGAACTGGACCCTGACAATTGGCGAGAGAAAAGGGTTGACGTCAAAGAATGTAAAAATAACTGCCCAGCATCGCACAAAGAGTGTGTCCCACAAAAAGTTTCAATTAGTTGAGTGCAATGTTTAGAAATGGTGACGAGGGCCCAGGACCGAAAGACATCCTTTTTTTTTTTGGGGCAGGACAGCCCCGTGAGGAATGGTAACTCCCTCCGCACAGTCACTCCATTTACAATGTTAGGTTCGCCATTATGTATTTCTTACAGTTCGCTCTCCCTGAGGCACACTCCCGGCGGATGTCCCTCACAGCTATTTCGGACCACTATCAAAACGAATGGGAGCCACATCATAACACTCGTCCAGTGGGGAGACATCCACATTTCGGAATTAAACATTAAAGCCCGTGGAAATGGCTTTTAGTCTCGCTCAGCAATTCCGATTGGCCCAGCGGAACGAAGGCTATTTCATTTTATAAATCACTGAGAATAATTGTTTATTTTTGTATTCAATTTCTATCCCAATCTGATTTTAAATGAAAGAACTATAGCCTATACTTTTAGTTTATTAGAGATATTGAAACGAATGTGTTAGACGATGTTCTATTTCCCTAAAACCATACATAAAAGTCGCAAATGTTGTAAAATTAATGAAAGAATAGAATAGATTATATTCGCATACAGATGACTCCGCTGGCAACACTAATCTTTGATGTTTTAAGCATAAATTCTAGGCTTTTTTTGTAGCTTTAAAACAATCCCCAAAAGTTACACTTGCAACCGAATTTTCTTCCCGTGCAATTTGTGTGACAAATAGGTTCCAGCTCCCCCGTTCCCCCGCCTTACATGCTTTTCCCATGTTACTCGATTAATTTCTAGGGACAGAGGACAAGGGGATCGCTTACCAATATTAACGATGCCATGGTTGGTTAGTTCCCAGCACGACTGCAGTCGCAATATGCTGAGGCTGTGGCTCTGCTTCGGCGAAAAGTAGCCTAGCGCCGCATCTGTGACGTGGTAAGCCTGTTGGGATCGGTGAAAATTGGGAGATTCAATTAGTTCCTTGAAACGGAAGTTTCGGGTGGCATCCGGACTTGCCTGCAGCGAGAACTCGTATAGGGAGGGCAGCAGCTGGGCCACCGCGCCCACCGCCTCGTCCGCGATATTGATGCAGTCCGCCAGGGAGAGCGACACGATGCGGGGCGTCAGGCACGCCCACAGACCCGCCTCGGTCACCTCGTTGCAACCAGCCAGCTCCAGTTCAAACAAACTCTGGAAGTTAAGAGGAAAAGCAATTAATTTACAGACGAATTGCTAAAGAAGTGGTTACTTAAGTCGGTGAAAGGCACTCGCCTTTAAATATTTCTTTAATTGATATATAAATTGTTTAAGAAATGGGTTTCTTATATAATTTATACTATTTAGTATGATTTATACATATAACTATTCAATATACTGACATAATTATGTGGTAATCTTCTTATTATGTTATTAAAATCATAATAATATTTCCAGTATTTGTTCCTTTTAAAATGTTGCTTTAATTTCTCTCATTTCAACAATTAAAAGCTTTAAGCAGCTCCAGGAATTCGAAACAAATTTCAATAAACAATTCCATTCACATTCCTAACTGCGAAAGAATTTTCATTTAATATAAACAATTTGCAGACATGATTTCGTTGTCATAGGTTTGCTTGAAATCGATTTCTGAAATTATAAATATTTACTCTTCGTCTAAATTTGCATTGAGTAGGATTTATTAATGAAAAAATGTGAATTAATTGTTTAAGGTTGAGCTGTAAGTTACTCAACCTTACTCATGCAGCCTCTCATGACAATGAACTTGATTTCTCTCAAAGAAAATAAATATTTTGTAAACTCTATATACATACACACTATTCCTATAGTCTCTTTATATATTAAAATTTGAAGGTGTGACTGCTCTGTCGTCAAATTGTCAAATGTTTTTATGAGGTGCCGTCGGAAGAATTCAAAAATATACTTTTGGACATTTCACAGCTTTTAAAAATGTTGACATTCAGCTGAGAAAGAAATATAAGCCAATCACAGCCGAGTGGAAAATGTGAAAACAAAAATACCTCGATTTGAGTTGAAAGACGAATACTTTTACAGTGCAAATATATATAAATATATACTATATATGGCATGTTTAAATGAGTATAATTAATTCCAGCTACATTTTATAGAATATTTGAAATTTGCACTTCATAAATCTTAATTTTACTTGACAATCCAGAAGAGACTGTTAATTTTTGTGTTTGCCTAATGTTGCATTGTGTTTTGAGTATTTTAAAATAAATGTAAACTCTAATAAATTCATATTTTATTTAATCATTTAAATTTAGCCAATTAAGGTTCCTTCAAAGTTGTGCAACATAATTGGGTCTCTGCATCCACTATATATACTAAATATCAGGTGGTTGACCGTAAATAAAACGCAGAGAATTGCATTCCAAATCTCTTGGTCGGAATGCGAGCAAATTGAATGGAAAGCCCGACCACAGAGAGCCAAAACAAATTACGACCAGTAAACTGGTGCCACCTGCAACAATAAAATACCGAAAGGCAGCGGGAATCCCATGAAATTAAATGAAATTGCAATGGTCTTTGCTTTTCGTTCGGGATTTTCCTCGGAAAAGTTTTGCTGGATATATTGTTTTTCCATGCGTTGTAAGAGCACACTTTAAAACCCTGTAACTCGATAGACTTTGACCTTTTCAAGAGCGACAAAAAAACATCTCGAGAGGAAGTCGAAGCGGGAAAAACACATCTCACATCTCCTCGGCGGTTCGAGTGGCAGACATTGTGTCGGGCCCAAGGAGTGGACATGGTCGCCATTGTTATTTTGTACCCCGGAGACCGTTCCAGAATTCGCATTTCCCTTCCCGCCCAGCCGGAAACAAAGCAACAAAAGCGATAAACAGCGAATGCAGCCGGAAGCACGATATAAAAATGAAAATCGCAAGGATGCTCACATAAACACGAAATACATAACCCTGGGCAACAACAAAAATATATATAACCCACTCCCGCGCCCCGAACCATAATTATTTTTATTGTCGAGACACAAAACGGAAACAGGCCAAGGCAGCGAGATACGAATTTAATCCGTATCCTTAATGGCAATACCCAAGTAATAAATCAAAATTAAATCTTCGGACGTAAATCCAGGCTTAATTTCGTTTCTAATTTGGAGAAAATATGGTAAAAATGCGGGCTTGGTCATTAGATAAATAATGTGAGACATGTCTACCTGTATATTTATGTTATAGTTTCTTTAAATTCTGGCTTAGAGCAACATTTTTCACTTGGAATCAGTTGTTAATTGTGATTTTAAGTTGTTACTATTAAATATAAGAGTTTCAGTTAGAGACTATTATCTTATTTGAACCCACTTTAAAATGGGGTTCAAATAAGATAATAGTCTCTAATGTTGGCCTTAGTTCATACTCATTAAAATAATAATATATTAGAGTACCTTGGAACCTTTAAAGAATGAAAGAACTATGTTATGTTAATTTTTGGCAATAAACTTAGGTTGCTGACATTAAGCTTAGTTTTCAGACATTAAGCTCTGTAATCTTAGACTCTAGCAAAGTTTCCTCTTAGTATAAGCCAAGAAGCAAAAATCCTACATATATTAAAAGGCAAGTCCGAACTCATTAGCGAATTAAATGGTCTAATTACGGATGTGTTGAATACAAGAACGTTTACATGGCCAGTAATTGGATTCTGTACCTCGGTTAACTTTGCCAACAATCAGCCAGGCAGCCAGTCAGCCAGGGGCAAGAACAAGCCTTTGGTATGACTTCATTATGAATGGTAAATGCTCGGTTGTTGTTTGGATTTTCCCCATCTCCCTACCATTCTCTCCAGTCCGAATTGTATTTTTTTTGTTTTTATGGACAATTGTGGAAGTTTTCCCCTTGGCTGGCTCACACAAAACACGTAGCCGTAGCCAAGGGAAACTTTTTTCGGTGCCATGTGTCAGGCAGAAGCCAAAATCGATAGGAAAAGTCAAACCACGCAAACGGGGAGTTCCACAATGAAATGCTAATGGAGGCACACACATACACAGGACACACATGCAAGGATGTGTAACTATTTAGCCGGAAAAAGTTTTCCCTTGTTTTTTTCCTCGGTCTCTGAGGTTTTCGCTGAAGTAAAGCAGTTTTTGCTTGGCTTAAGTTGGGGAAAAACACAAGGAATATAACATAAATTAAACAGATTTCCACCTTGCATATATAACCACACAGTTTTTAAGTGGAAGTATAATTTATAAATTAAAACTTATTGCTTTTTAGGATGTTCTTGAAAGTTGTGCATACATTTTCTTAATTAAAGTCGCCTTAAATTGAATAAAACACTGCACTATGGTCCAAAGGTCGATTTTTTTGGCATAAACTCTGAAAATTTACTTACAGACCTCAAATTTTGCACACTATTTTTTCTTTTTAAGAAGAGTAAGGAAAATAAATTTTGAGTCTATGCGACCACGCCTTCTTTTGCCTCCCATACTAAATAATTCCTAGTATTATTCTTAAAAATTAAGATTCAGATAAGTTACTTACATTTATGTATGTGTAATAAATTTTAATAAATAAATTGCTTTTTGTTTTAAACATAGTCTTCTTCTTCTTCTAGTTCTATAGAGCATCCTTCGTTTAGGTCCTCATCAGAATCAGAATCAGATTGCACATCCAATTTTTTTTCATTTGAGTTTTTGTTTTCGGCAGACGGCAACTCCAGAAGACTTAATACTTCTTTAGGAAGAGGTTTTTTAATGTTTTTCCTTTCTCTTTCCTTTAAACAAATGCTAGATAGTAAAGGATCCGAAGAATCTATCGCCCTGTGGAAAAGGTCAGTCATAGTATTGATTCGACTATTTTTCCTTGCGTGTGAGAGTCTGTCTTTTTTGTAGATTTTATTCCGTGCCTCTGAAGCATTTTCTCCTAAGCACCCTAGTGGAACCAACGTCGAATTATTTATTTGAAAACCGTGGACTAATACCTTGTGAATTGTTGGTGACATTGGGTACCACGGGTATTTATGCATATATAAGTCAAACGTTTTCTTACAAAAAATTCGAAACTTTTCAGAGTTTATATAGTGGTTACAGGAAATTGCTACTAATATAACGTGGAGCTTATTTAAAAGGGTTGACATTTTGCAAAAGCTCTTCTTGCTGTATTACCGTCATTGCTGTTGCCGCTGCCATTCTGTTTCGGCATGCTTATTCGAAGACCCATATCATTCCAAAACGTTTCCTGAATATGTTTTTTGCGAGCTCTCACTGTAATCTTGTCATCACCTTTTACATGCCATTTTTGTATTTCCATTCTATATGATATATTTAGGACAAATTCTAGAAACCTGATCCAAGCATGTAGAGGACTCACTCCAAAATGTAAAGCTTCA
>VNJM01000537.1:0-27616 GCA_008042475.1 Drosophila kanapiae
GAAGCGCTTAGAAAGTTTGCAACTACATCTCGGTGTGAGGCGTCTGGAAGATCATATGGAGTGAAGGTAGCAGACAAATGTTCCGCAAAAGCGTTTGCTTTGTCGGAGTCACTCTTAAGCCAGTGGCCACTGCGGTTCTGAATTGGGTATTGGACAAGCGGCTGTCTTTTGATTCCTCTTGTTAGCTTCCATATCGAAAAGTCGCTGCAATTGTCCGGGCCAGCTCCCTCCAGCAGGGTATCGATGTTCTTTTGTCGGGTTTTCGATAGCAACCTACGCAGTCTATTAGTGACGCTAGATAGTAGCTGCTTCGTTGCAGGATCACCTGACATAATAAATTGCCTTCTGAGGTGTCTTTTCTGATCCAGCAGTGCCCTTGCCTCCGGAGTTAGTAAGGGCGCCCTCCTAGTAGGTGGGAGACCAGATCGGCGCTGAGGTGGCGTAGCTCTCTGGGCGGCTTCACTAATTGTGGATGTGAAGGTATCCACGTATGCATCCAGATCGCTGCAGGTTGTTACAGGTGTGTTGAGCACGGTGTGAGCATCGATGAAGGACATATAGGTAAAAACATTTGCATATGCCGGCAGCATTTTAGGGACTCCTTTAAACAGTTGTGCTTCTTCATTCATCAAGAAGAGCAACGGGAGGTGGTCAGATGATAGTTCAGTGAGTACACTAACGGAGACCTGCTGTTGTCTGAACACTAACTAATAACTAATTGGAAAAATCATTTAAATGTTTTTGTGATGATGATCCAGTGATGATGTAAGGCTGTCATCGCACAACAACTTGTCAAGGCGGCTGCAGATACCTACAATAGGTATATCTCCCGTTTTTAAAACACTTTAATAATGAGAAACAAATCTTACCCTCCCCTTAAAAAAGGGTTTCAGGACGAAAAATATTTCATTTTTAAGGGTCAAATCAAACTGTTATCTTCAGACACACTTAAAACTTGTAAGAAACAAAACGGTTAGACTTTCAATTCAAAAATAATGGTTAGCGTAAAAAACTGTAGCATAAATTACATGGTAGGACTTTATTAAAAGTAACCTGAATCGGTAACAATGTGATCAAAAATAGATGGTAAAACACTAAATATTAAGCCAGTAAGCCTTTCGTTAATACATCCCAAATACATCCGAAAAACATAAAACTTAAATCAATAAAATCAAAAATATATTCGAAAAATATAAAAATTAAATCAATAAAATCACAAATATATTCGAAAAAATAATACAATTATTCGAAATTAATATTTTGTAAATTTATTCCCTTAACAATCAAAAACAGAGACTTTCGATAAAAAGTGAAGTAATTATATTTTTAAAATCATTTACAGCAGGACATAAGATATTGTATGGGTCATGGAATCAGGATCAGGATCAGGTTATTTCAGTTCATTTTAGAAGAGAATTAGTGAGATCGGCGAGCTGTGGGCAGATGGTGGCACTCATGCTGGCTAATGTGTCGGAGAACTGAAATATAGGAGAATGAGATATTGCCAAAAAGGTGTATAAAGTCCCAACTTACCCGGCTGCTGTTCGTTACGACGCAAGCAGTTAAGGATCGCCAGTTCACAGGCGTTTCCCACATGGTAGCAGGAGTGGCCATCGGTGGCATAGGTGGGGCTATGTGTCCTGGGGCAGTGGATTGTGGCATGGCAGTTGCGGTGATGATGCAAGTGGCTCACATGAGCTCCGTGGTGTCCGTGATGGCCGTGGATTGAGTGCAGAGGAGCCTGCAGATGGTGATGATGAGAACCGAGGACGTGATGATGCGATTCAGCCAAGTGGTGTTGATGATAGGACTCGGAGAGGTGGTGATGCGACTCCAGGTGATGATGGGGTCCGTGCTCGTGGTGATGTACCTGGGCCTGGTAATGGTGTCCACCGTGATGATGGTGGCCAACCTCCGCCGGCTCATGATGGTGACCATGATGATGCTCCACCGCATCCTCAGCGGGCAGATATCCGGCCTGGGGAGCATCCACTTCGGCCTCAGCAATGTCCTCATTGATAGATCCTTGGACAAGGACCATGAAAGCGCTAAGGACAATCACAAAACGCAGGTCCATATTTGTTTAATTAAATTACAACGATTTGCTTTGTTACTCGGAACACAACTGATGTCACTTGCCGAGAAAGTAAACGGTTTTATACCCAAGGCGCACTAGATGCCGCGTCCAAAATTTTAAGTCTGGCAAAAGCGGCATTTCAATTAGAAATTAATTAAAAGATAAGCACTGCAATAGCATCGCAGGTAAGCGACTAATTAAAAAATATAAATATCCTAACGCAAGCCGTAAATCATAAGCTATATGGTATATGGCATGTGCAGGCTAGCTGGGGTGTTCCATTAATCCAGTTATCTGCTCTACCTAGAGCTCTGACCTCTGAACCATGCAGAGGTGTCAATCACAGTTTATTAACCCTTTGAAATACAAGTTTTCGCGAAAACATTATCCAGCGGATATACTGCTTCTGAAATTGGAGAATATACGACATATTGCTTAAAATGTCTAGCCTGAGTTTGCCACTATATAAATACTTTTATTTATATTAAAATAATGCCCAGTTCCGTTCAATGGAAGTATTTTTTAAATGACATTATAAACTGATTAATTAATCGACTTCCTTTATAATTATTTACAGTTTTTATTAGTAGTTTAGCAGTTTCTTCCAAACTCATAATATAAAATTAAAAAAGTAAGCTGCTGCTTACATTTATATTACTATTCATGAAAATGTAGTAGATTTAATTGTTGATTTTCCTCTTATTTATGGCAATATTTTCTCATGTTAATCAAAGGCCTTTTAAGCTCCTCTATGTTTATTTGATTTATCAACAACAAACAATACATAATACAAGATAACAAATAAAGAGCTGGAATTAGTTGTTTTCGCTACATAAAGATTAACACTGTATTATTGATACAGGTGTTTAATAAGGTTTTGTATTTAATATATATTTCACAAATATTTGTGCACTTCATAGAGACAGGTTGATAAAGAAAACAACACATGACCCGACTTATAACAGCATATCGCAAAAAAAAGGCTAAATGCAGAGACTTCCACAGTCAATTCGTGGGTTTTAATTTAGTTACAAATATTTTAAGCACTTTGATCACTTTACAAATAAATTTGATTGGGATAAAATAAATATACTATACATATATATTATAAATATATTATACATTAAGTTTGCTAATTCTAACATGTGTGTGTCCCTTTTTGTAATACTTATCCAGCCGGTCACAGGCAATAGACCTGCTGGTAAATATATGAAATATTTTTTTGGAAATTATGATAATGGCTGTGGGATAATAATATTATCTGAAATCTGGTTGCAAACAAGTAACATAACATTTATTTTCAAGTGGCACTCATTTCTCTAACCCCATACCAAATTTTCTGACTGTGGACATTTTTCAAAATAAAACATCAAAAAACCCAAGTGCATAATAAATGTATTCCCGAAATAAAAGCTCAACAAACTAAGGAGTATATATATACAGATATACTTATATATATATAAATATATATATTCTACGAATTTAAAAGCCAGCTAAAGAGAATAATTTGGGCACGGCATTCAATTACTCAGATATCAATAATTTATTCATTGCTCGTTGCCACGAGTTTAAGAAACATTCCAGTGTGCAGGTGTTTGCATTGTGGCACACGACAAATTTGTAAAAGGCGGCCTATTAAATGAGTTTCGCTGTTTGTTTTTATTTCTTTATTGCTCTTCTAGGGGAAAAAATGATGAAGAAATAAGTGAACCAAAGTATAATGAATATATGTAAATATAAGAATAAGTAAACTTTAATTCAACCCTCCAGGGAATCTATAATTGTATATAAATGTGATATTTATTTCAAATATTGTTGAAAATATAGACCTCAAAATTGTATATATTATAAATATTATATTGTATCATAATTTCAATTTAAATTTTCCATTTCCTCTGCATTACTCGCTGGCTTTACAAGAAGGCTGCAAGCAAAGGACAATTTATATAAGTTAAAGTCTAACTGAAGGTAATTAATGCCACTTACTCTCGCCCGTGCGGCAGGTGTGAGCTCTTTTTTGACACTCATTGCTGAATTCACGAATCTGTCCATTATAATTGCCGGTTGTGGGACTGTAAATAGCTGGACAGATCTGAGGACATTGTTTCTGGCACTCCTCCTTGGTGGTCATCGTAAGTCCTTCATATAACATAATAAGTTTTATGTATTTATTATAATATACACATAATAATAAGTCTCACCCGGTCTGCGGACACAGTTCGCCTTTATGAAGTAGCACTCATTGCGAAACACAGAACACCCGCTTCCGAGAGCCCATACTACATCCTCCGTATCTGGACAATCTCCTGTGCAGTTGGCATTAACATAACTCAACGCCCAAGCAAAAATTACGCAGACCAACAAATATGATTTCATGGTGAAGTTTGTCGTTGAACTAACTCTACTTCATTAAAACGATAACTTTATATAGGGCTCTATGGCTTTCAAAGTCAATATTGGCAGTGCGCCAAATGTGGTTTGTTTTTTATATTGGCCAATCTCACAAATGATCAAACATGGAATACTCAGTAATGAGGATGAAATTTCCTAAACCATATATTAGATAGGTTGTGTAGAATTTGTTTTTATATAATGTAATTTTATAAAATTTAATTGTTTTGGTTTTTATTTAATATTTATAGAATACATCTTGGCATTATATAAAATATTTATATATACTACAGCAAAATAATAATACAGGCAAAACAAATGCAACGGCCTGAGATATCTCTAATTATTACAATTGTAACTTGACAACAATTGTAATTATCAGAATCAGATTTATAATTGTAGAATTTATTATATACATTTTAACGATTCAATTTGTATATCTTGCAAATCTATCGGTGTTTATATTTTCATTGACGTTAAACAAACAATCTGTCATAGAGAAATTATTTTTTAGATATCATTAATGTTATTGAATAAATATAAATTGTGGTTAACAAAGCGCCATAACCTAGCACACATAGCTGGTAATTTTCGGAAATAATTAAAGCTAAAAAGAATTGGAAGACTCGACCGGAAATTCCCAATAAAAACAATTCAGTTAGGTATAAATTATTTTATTTCCAAATCTTTGTCATAAGTCTCTCGGCTTACAAAAAAGCTGTAAATATATTTGGTAGGTATATAAGTAAATAATTGTTTAAATTACTTTAAATTACACTTACTCTCGCCAGTCAGACAGGTGTGAGCACGCTTTTCGCACTCATTACCGAAGCTCCGGACCTGACCCTTGTAGATTCCACCTGTGGGCTGGTACACCTGTGGGCAAGCTGAGGCGCACAGTTTCTGGCACTCCTCCTTGGTTGTGATCTCCAACGCTACAAAACATATATTCGATTATGTTAAAGAATGTACTAATATTATCCATTCGTTCTCACCTGGCTTGCGGTGGCAATTCTCCTTATCGAAGTAGCACTTGTTGCGGAACACATTGCATCCCCCTCCAAGGGCCCAAACAACATCCTCAGTATCTGGACAATCTCCCGAGCAGTTCGCACTAACGTGGCTTAGAGCCAGACCAAGTAGCAGGCAAATGGCCAGAACAGATTTCATATTTACGTATAATAACAGCTGAGCTTCGGGATGAACTGAACAGGTGTTTTTGCTCGACCCCCTTTTATACCTGTTTTCGAGTGGGCAGGTCTTCGAGAATATTAATAATAGGAAATAAATGCAAAAACGTCACACTAGATGCCGGGGATTTTCTCCGAATTATTGTTTTAACTAATTTGCACATCCCACAACGCACGATATTCGCCTATTAATTACCTAGCACATGTATGATTATATAAAATATAAATATTTCTTTTCATTAATTGTTATAAAAATAAATAAAATAAAAATAATCAACCGACATTTTGCATGTTAAATTTAAGACTTTACTTTAATTTATCACTATATATCATATCATGATATTTATCAAGCTGAACGGAATCAAATAACCCATAACCAATAACCCAATAACCCATCATATGGCTGAGTATCAACTAATCAATAATTAGAAATTTATTCTATGATCCCTTCCTGGCTTGGTTAGCAACCATATTAAGAAACAAACATATAATATTAATTGATTGACAAACAATTGCTTTAAACAATTTCACGAAAGGTTTTAGAAACTTGGGCCAATATATACAAATGAGTAATATAATATAACTTAGATTTTTTAAATAAAGACGGTATTAGATATTTTACGTATACTTTTTACAACATTTAAATAATGTGCAAACGTATATTTATTTCTTTTCCATATTACTTCAATATATTTAGTGCACAAACCAAAACGATGAATCTATATATATTTTTTATGTATAGGAAACCTAATATACGTTAATTAATTACTTCAAAACAATTTATAACCTGTTTGTAATGTTCAAGTCACAAGTCATTTACAATTTCTTTATACTGTTTTATGTATTTCATTTGTATACCTATGAATTCCCATTCCTCCCAGCCTATATATTAAATACAATAACAATTTAAATATTTTACTGATAATGTTTTAATCCATTTAGTTTGCTTCCTGTTTAATATCTTTGAGAGGATACTTGTAAATGTCCTTTGGCTTAAATATATGCTGTAAGAAAGTAAGCCATATGAAATCGGTAAAAATTGTTAGATTAATTTGGGCTTACTCTCTCCAGTGATACAGGCATGTGCTTGCTTACTGCACGGGTTTCCAAACTCTCGGGTCTTGCCCCTTAAAGTTCCACTTACGGGTTGATAAACGGCGGCACAAATGGTGGCGCACTTCGCCTGGCACTCCTCCTTGGTGGTAACTGTCAGCTGCTTTCCTATAATTTTGTAATAAATTAAATGAATTATTTTTAATAGTAATAATAATAATTATAGCTATAATTTAAACGAACCTGTCTCTCGTTGGCAGTTTGCCTGATCAAAATAGCATTTATTGCGGAAAACAGAGCATGTACCACCATCGAGTGCCCAGACAACATCCTCCGTGTCAGGACAGCTTTCCGGACAACTTCCGCTAACATGGCTTAGAGTCAGACCCAGCAGCAGACAGAGAGCGAAAAACGATTTCATGTTGAATATATTTCTACAACTAAGCCGGTGCACAGCATGTTGCCCTTTTATATCATCTGCCAGCAGGGGGCTTTTCTGAGTTCTATGAGATTTTAATTTCAATGTGAATAATAATATATTCAATGAGACGTCACTAGCTAGCTAGATAAGGGGATTTTTCCGTACTGTTGTGTTCGTTAATTAACACTTCTAATTTGATTTTAAAATGATAAACAAGGAAATACTAACATTTAAATGATTCTTATCTACATAATGGCATTGCTCATAAAAGTAAAGGATAAGTCGAGAGAAAAAGAGTAGAAGCTGAAAGTTAATTTCAAAGATGAGGACAATATATAGTATATATTTTAAATAATAACTCTTTCTAACAACAGTTTTGTAGGGTTATTACCTGCAAATCACCAGGTAAAACGCATACTTAATATAATTTAATTAATATAAAAGAAATACTGTAATGTAAACATATATCTTTTAAGAATAATTTTTATGTATTTATTTTATATGATGTGTAGATGAAAACATATATGCCCTGGAAGTTAGCGAGCAACTTAGGTAACACATATATAATATATTCGATGGGCTCGTCGAACCTGAACGTGAGTCGGTCAGCTGTGATATTTGTTATCTCCACAAACGGGTTCTGAGCCGATCCTCTCTCCGTGACCAACTCTCGTGACTTCTCTACGACCACGTTTTGTGACCAAGCTTTGTCGTTAAATAGAACAGATGAGTTAGCTCATCGTTTAAGCTAACCAGAGTGGGTTGGAGCAAAGCCAATTCGCCGATGGCCCACATCAAAGGCGGTGTAATAGCGTCCAATAAACACGTCCCCCAGTATCCAGAACTCCGCATCCATCAGGGTAAAGGCGGACAGGCAGACGGAGGAGCCATCGTCATCGGTGGCCCTCATCACGTAGTCCGCAGGCTGCAAGCCGAACCGCTGGCCGCCAATGATAAACACTATCTCGGGCAGCTTGTCCAGCTCGGAACAGTTCAAGAGGTACTCCTTATTCGAGGTGGGCAGTCCGCCCAGAAGACTGTTAATTATTAGGTACTCCCTGGGAGGAGCTGCCAGCAAGGAAGTGCCCGTATCCGCAATGGCCTGGCGGTGTTGGCTGATAACCTGGCCAGCGATTTCCACACCGTTCAGGTGGAATTGCCAGTAGCCCACCCGGCTAAGGGGCACGAAGGTTAGGGATCCTGAGAACTTAGTGGAGTCCACACCGCCGAACAGCAACTCACCACCCTTCCGATCGCTTCCATTGCGTTTTAGGTAAAAGGAGAACACACACTCCTCCACCAGACGCTGCTCGCACATGCTCTCGAAGAGCGGCGTAATACCCTCCTCGGCTATGGCCCGGAAACCCAGTCCCACGATCCCCGCGAAGTTGGTGTCCACGAACGTAGAGCCCGGCTCGTGCATCGCCATGCCAAATGTTTGATTCCGCACCACCAGCTGACCGATGGCGACCGTGTCCTGGGCCAGTCTCCCCGACAAGCTGCCTGTGCCGTAGGCGATGGCGAATCTCCGGCCATCCGGAACAAAGCTCCTTGAGGCACTGGAGTTATAGCGATGATGGTGTTGGCAGGCCAAGTTCTTGGCGGAGCACTCGGCACTCGGGACCCAGAGGTTGGCAGATCCCGTGTCGAAGAGCATATTGAAGGGCTGACCCGGAGTGCCAATGCTAACCGGGCCCGCGTACTCCAGATTTAAGCGATTATCCAGCGTTTCGGTGGCTCCACTATTCCGTGAAGACGTCTCCTGTCCATCAATCACATTGTACTTGGCCAAGAGCGACGATCTCCCGGCGCGATGTTGACGACGACTGGCCATGAAAGAGGCCTGAAACTGCATAGGAACGCGAATCACTTGGCACTGACATTCTGTCCAGATCCACAGGGACAGAAGCCAAAGGATGCACTGCATGGTTGACCAACTGATCCGAAATGCCACCGATCCGAACCGCTCGTAAATTCCGTTTCAACTAATCGCCAGAGAATCTGACGGGGATTGTTTTATACACCTGCAAATGGAGCAATTTAATTGCCAAATTCGTCTGGCATTCAAATGGAATTGGCTAATTCGGCAGTGGAACGCACTTCAGTGTTTGGGGTAAATAGAAGATAAATAGGGCGAGCACATTTAATTGAATAAACAAAGCCACTGGCAATTACCAAATTAAATCGTGCGAACACTGGGATAGATCCCGTCAAAACTTAAGGAAATTGTATTGTTTATTTTATTCTGAAAATAATTCCACAATTAAATAGATCAATAATTTGCAGTTTTGATTAAAGTAATTACAGGTAGTATTCAAAATTCATAATTTTAGAAAGCACTATACGGTTATTAAATGTTTTTTTGGCACAGCTTAAAATGGATCAATATTGTAAGGGATTACATTTATTCTTATTATTTTTGTACTATACAAATGTTCATTAAATTTGTAATAAATCCATCAATAAGTCCTTACGATTATCGTAATGTTTATAGATCCATCAAGACCACTATAAATAACTAACCAGCACTTTGTACCGCCTTGGCCAATCCGATTCTCTTGGCGGTGGCATCATAAACAGTGTAGTATCGCCACAGGAACACATTGCCGAGCACCCAGAAGTCCATTTTAATGGGAGCAACCGCCAGAGCACAAAGCTTTTTCCGATCCTCAACCAGCTCCACCAGATATTCGTCGGGTGTGAGAGGAAATACCTTGCCGCCGATGTGCAGATTGATATCCGGAAGAGACTCTAGATTGCAATCCAGAACATAGTTACCGCCCTGCAGCTTGGCTGGCAGGGTTTTAAGCAAATTGTTGTATGTGTCGCGTGGCATTAGAACTAGAGATGTTCCCGTATCCAAAATAGCACCCACTTTGCCACCAATTTTTGTAGTTCCCATATCAGTCTGGCTTATTTCCAGCTTCCAGGCATTAGCCTGCATAATTGGCACATAGTGGAGCTGTCCCTCGAACCGGGAATTGTCGAGGCCACCAATGAGTATCTCCCCGCTGGGAGTTTCCCCCGGATTTCGGTGTAGGTGAACGGAGAAAATGCACTCCGCAACTAAGTGCTGGGCGCATAGCAGCTCCAGGAAGGGCGTCGTGTTGTTCCAGGCCAAAATCCCCAGACCCAAGCCTACCAATCCATCAAAGCTAACGCCATTAAAGGCGGTCTGTTGCTGGAACAATGTCTCTCCAAAGATCAGGCCGGGTAAATCGACGCCGGCAAAATGAAGAGTGTCTTTCGATAGGTAACCAACGGCACTGCCAGATCCGTACAATAATGTGAAATTGCGACCATCCGGGACATGGCTACTGGAGCGGGAGGAGTTGTATTGCCGATGCCGTTGGCAGATGGCATTGGTCTGGGGGCAATTCGAGGAGGGCAGCCAAGTGTTCGAGGAACCCGTGTCGAAGATCACTGTAAAATGTTGCTCTGGTGTTCCCATCGAAATGTTGCCATAATATTCCACATTTTGGCGATTTTTCAGCGCCAGTCGGAGTTTTTCGTTGCCGTTTGTTATATTTCTGGCCAGGAATAGCTCACTTTTATTTGGTTTTAGCCTGGAATATAGTGGCACTCTCAAAAGTTTCCCTCTGGCCAAGCCTAAAACCGCGAGTAACAAAAACAGTATTCGAAGCATTTTCTACGAGCTTACTTATAGAACTGAACTCTCTTCGATTTTGCGCAATTGCATCTGAAATATTGTTCATGTAACCGCACAGCTGTGGGCGTAATTAGTTAAGTGGCTGGGTCAAAAACTGGTTGGCTTATAGTATTGCTCAGTTTTAGTGTGTAAACAAAATCTATAATTATTTTGTATTAATGTTATTAAATAAATACGAAGATCTGTTTCTTCATTTCTGCAAATGGGAACTGCAAACGGACTCTTTATGTTGAAGTATTGTTGATTCTTTATTTGCGATCAGAGTTAGACAACATTGAAAGATTAAGTGGTTTAATTATCTTTAAATAATTTTATTAAATAAATACATAGGTCTGAGACTTAATTTCAGCAAGTTATTAATGAGAGCAGACTGGTAAGTGATGTTGATATATTGTGGATCATTTATTTGAGATCTGAGTTATTGACATTTCAAAGATTAAGTGGAGCTGGCAAAACCGATCTGATTGTTGGCCTCGTCGAACACTGTGCAATAGTTCCTCATGAAAGGATCGCCCAGAATCCAGAATTTGGTATTCATACAAGAGATCACCGATATGCAGACGATGTTGCCCTTATTTGTCTCCACTCGCATCTTCATCTTATCGCCAGGGATAGTTAGGTCCACGCCATTAACGACAAAGGTGAAATCCGGTATCTTCTTTGAGCACTTCATATAGCATTCCCCGCTGGAGGTCTCTGTGCATCCGATAATCTTGTTTATTTTGTGGTAGATGGCACACGGAGCGGCAATAAGCGAGGTTCCGGAGTCCACGATCGCCTGGGCGGTGCCGCTGACCTTCGTGCTGCCCACGTAGAAGGCCTCCAGGGCGAACTGCCAGTAGCCCTTCTTGGTCACCGGGGTATAGGTATAGCTATTCGATCCCGTGTAGGTACTGGTATCAGTGCTGCCGAAAATTAGGACTCCTCCGCGACTAGAGCTGCCGCCGCCCTTCAAGCAGATGGAGAACTTGCACGTGGTAATCACACCCTGCGAGCACATATTCTGCACGATAGTCTTGACATTATCCACGGAAATGGACTGATAGCCGAGGCCCATAATGCCGTCAAAAATGGCATCGTCGAAGGTGGTACCCGGTTCCTTGGTGGTAATCGCAAAGGTCTGATTGGCAACCGACAATCCAGCTACTCCCACCTTGTCCTTGGCCAGGACACCGCTTACAGAACCCGAGCCGTATTGTATGGCAAAAGATTTGCCTACCCTTATAAAGGTGCTGGACTTCCCCGGCTTATATTGGTCGTGGTTCCTGCAGGCCTTGCTGGTGCAGTGCGGTCCCGGCACCCAAATATTCGAGCTTCCCGTGTCGGGCAATACCACAAATGTCTGCTTGGGTGTACCGATGGTCATCTTGCAGGTGTACTCCATGTTGCCTGTATTGGTCAGCGTAGCTTTTCCAGTGGTCTTAGCGAAGCTACCGCCATAGCGATTGGCAATAAAGGCCTTGTCCGCGCGCAGATTATCGGTGGTCCGAACGAAGTTCTGCTTGAAATCCAGGGGAATAGTGGCATAGCTCACGCCACTGCTGGAACTGCTGCCACTCGATTTGGATTTGTTCTTCCGATCGGATTTCTTTGCCAATCTGCTTTTCTTGTTTTTCTTGGCCGCGTTTAGTCGCCTTCTCTTCTGATTTTTCGAGCTGGCAGCCAATCTATTTCCCCGCCGGGCATTACTATTACTTCTATTATTAGTCCTGCGCAGATTGCGTTGTTTATTTTTGACGGCCAACGACTGGGATCTGGATCCCGATCTGTTCACTCTTCTCTGGTTGCCCTCGACCAACAGGACAAAGAGACAAACTAACACACAGAACACTAGAACCTTGCAGCGCATGTTAGTCTTATTAGAAAGACGATAAGTAGACACTAACCCTCGCAATTCTGGGTGAATCGGTTTTATAGACGCCTGAACTGTCTGTTAGCCAAGGTCACCGGCGAAAACAGCTGTGGGAAAGTTTAAATTTCCCTAAGCAGCGTAATAAGATAAGTAAATAGCAACGGAACTCATAAAAATGTCGCTTAAAAATAGATCACAGCCCAAAATCGTACTTAGATACAAATTAGGTGAAGTCGTGTGCGTCGAGTAAATAATAACCTTTTCCAAGGATGACTTATACTCTAGAGAAATTAAGTCGTTAATTATTTATACCGTTATACCTATATATTTCAATATATCAATCATTACAAAAGAGAAATATCTAACTCGATTTTTCCCATATATCATATCATCATATCGGACTTTTTCTCTCTATATATGTACATATGTATCTACATTCCTACTAAAAGCCAATTAAGTAAAAATTAATACTTAGAGAACTCCATCCCTGAAACCATAACTTATTTTCAAAAAAGATTCAAATATTACCGTGTTTATTAAATCCACTCATTCAAAGTAAACCAACAACTACGCAAGACAATCTGTTTATAGCCTCAAAGAGGAGTCAATATTTGTTAGACTTATTTACGTCATAAGTAAGCCTATGAGAAACGCTTGTTTATTTGCCAAAAGATATATTTTTAGTTCAGCGAAACCGAGTGCAGATGGGCGAAGGTTGGCGACATTCTTCTAAGGGTAACTCGCTCCAGTCTGGAAAGAATAAATATGTAGAAAAATTACATATAAACTCAAAAATAAATATGCCAAATAATATTTACTTACTAAGCCCATAACGACAGGAACTGACACCCATCGTGCAGCCGTTGCCAAACTCGCACTTCACAGATTCTCCGTCTATATTTGTCTCTCCGCAGACGGGCATGTAAACTGCGGGGCAGACGTCAGGACAGCCTTCTCTGGTTTGTGCCTCAATTTGAATTGAGAGGAAAATCAAGCTTAATGTGACAATTAGCGACTTCATTTTCGGATAAATTCGGACTGATTTGTGTGATTTGTGACAGCCAGATGGGCTTTTATAGTGCAATCCGACGGGGGATGAGCTTCAATTGACAGGTTTTAAGGTAAACACAGCTGTGAAATGCTCATAAAGTTTTAATAGTACAAAAATAAATTGCATTCAGCTTCGAATTACATACTGCCCTTATCGGGAGTCATCGATCATGCGCCTATGGAGCGGCGAAACAATCCAAAATATTCCACACCCACCGTTCAAACTGGTTAACCGCTGTAACCTTCATTCACTCTGGGATCACCGTAAATGGCTGTGGAGTCCGAACTGAAAACGTGCTGCCCAGGTTAACAATTATATGTTTGAATTTCAATTTACAGCGATCATTTTCTGCCACAAATCGATTCGTTTCGGCAACCACTTGAACTCCCTAAAGAGATCGGTGGGGCGCCAATGGAAAGTCGGTCATGCCTGCTTCATGGACGTGGGTGTGGATGCTCATGGCGGTCATGAATCGGACACTCGGTCAGTTCGTTAACGATGCTAGCCCCGAAAATAATATAGTTCCTGAACTAAGGTCTCCGAAAGCTGAACAAAATAATTGTAAAAAGTGCCATCTACTCTATCCCAAAAAGGAGTACAGTGTGGGATCTGAGAAAAGTAATGGGAACAATGCACATCATAATGTTGTCTTTCTGGTGGAGGATCGCAAAACCGGACGAATGGTCAAAGTAGCCTTTATGAATGGCATTAAAAACAAAAAGGGAAAACGCATCTTAAAACCCTGGTTTAAATCGAAGGATCCCTGCAACAAATTAACCGAGAGATGTGTCTATAGGCTGATAAGCCTGAAAACTGGACGTCTTTTTAAAATTGATTTCAAGAAACGCCGCAAGAATGAAAAGGAGTTGCAGGTTGTGAAGTTAGCCCCCTGAGTGCTAAGGGAAATATTTTTAGAAATTAAAGAATATTGCTTAAAAAGGTACCTAAATTTGTAACTTTGTAAATTAAACTTAAGAAAAATCTCTTTCTCTCTGCTTTATTTGAATCTTTCTCAGAGTGAAGTGCGAGGCGTTTTGAGCCAACAACACTCCGAGCTTCCATTCACTTGGCTGCGACCTGTCGACTGTCATGTCTTTTTTCTTTTGGCCAGACCAGAGCTGGCCGAAACGATGCAGACGGAGCGGCGGGTGGGCGTTGAAGTTGGCCAACGAGATACGCACACTGGCACAAACGCACGCGGTGTCGCCAAGCTGACAGAGCCAGAGATTTATTACTCCGAGGAGTTCACATATCTGCCAGCTGCTTGTTTTCTTTGCTCCGAATCGATACACCTTCAAGAGACAAAGTCAATCAAAAAAAATTGCGCGTGCGTAGATATTACTCGTACTTTCAAATTGAAAGCCAAAACCGGAAATCTGCAAAGACAATGACTTTCAAAAATCGGAGGCGATTAATGCAATCAGTGAAGATGAGTGTTTGTATCGTAAGTTTGTGTATTTCAAGTGACCGATAGGGATGTGAAGCCAATTTTGTTGCCCTTAATCCAACATAAGTTGGTGGAAAATTAGAATTTTTCAATTTTAAATTTTGTTGCCCTAAATCCAACTTAAATTGGTGGAAAATTAGAATTTTTCAAGCTTGAAATATTAACTAAATATTTTTTCATTTCATTCCAGTTACTGCTTGCAGCTCAGCTTAATCCAATGAATTTTTGCTATCTATTACTTATCTGCCTTATATTTTCTTTGATGATAGCTGAATATCAAGGACATTTATTAAACAGTATTAAAAAGTGTAACGTAGGTCTGGTTTTGACTGTTGGCGACCGCTGCCGCAAGTTAGATAATACAGTTTGGTGAGCGATTTCTTTTAATTGTATGCAATATAAATACCTTAATATTGGTTAAAAGAAATAATATACGTTGAAGAACGAGTTCAAAACACTTGACTCGGGATTGGTTTGGCTTTATTATAATAACAGTATCCGAGGGGAAGCGTTTCAGTCATCTGTCCTCATCTATCTCAACATGCACGTGAAGTGGTCGATGTGTCTTCTAGAACGGCTGAAAATTTGGTAACGAGAACTGCATGAGGGCCAATCAATGACTGCCACGTAAGCTGTTTTTATATGCAATGAATAAATAAAGAATTAATACTATATATTATACAGCCATGGTGGCCACTACTAAGAAGTGCATGGAATCCTGCCCCAGGTTGTGTTCTCGCGGGGCTCCCGAGGTATGTGGCTGGTTTCCCTTCACGGACAGCAACGGAGCTAACGCCGGACGGTATATGACCTTCCGAAGTCGCTGCCTTCTGGATCTATATGCCTGCCGAAACGACGAGGGTAAGAATAAATATATATATATATATATATATATATATATATGTCAGATTATATTTCATTTTCCAGCTTATGTTAATGAGCCACAGATTAGACGCTGCCCTGCTGGGTAATATTTATCAACAATAAAATAATACTAATGCAATAAAAATGTGGTTGTTTAGTAAACAAAAATTAAAGAGGGCTTAGCTAAATAAATAAACATAAACTTTTTATTGCCTCTTATTTTTCTTTATATACCTATTTATTTATTTATATAGTTTTCATTTCTTACAACTGGTATATATCGAAACAACTGATGTGTAATTTTTTATTCGTATTTTAAGCTATAGGAAATATATCTTATTTACCTTATAAATATAAAATACAATTTTATTTCAGCTGGTTATATCTATTATATAGCTATTATATCCGTATTCGAGCCTATATATTCTCTGCATTTCCTGATGCCCACTCAGTACTACATTTATTAAAATGGAAGCTTTAAGGTTGTCATTCCTGGTGGCTCTTCTTTGTCAGTTTCTCCAGCTTAGTGCTCCCCAGACTGGAGATTGTTCCGGTGCCTGTACACTCCAATTTCGCTGCGATCCCTATGCCGAAAACCTTACCTGGAGAATATCGGGGAAAATCTGCCGCGTTTTCCAGAGCTCGTGTCACTTTGGATCCCACAACTGCCAAAGAGAAAACCAGTGTTTGAGGGGTTAGTTAATACAATTTATTTTAATAATTATTAACAGGAGTTTACATATCTGCAAGCTGCTTGTTTTCTTTGCTCCGAATCGATACACCTTCAAGAGACATAGTCAATCAAAAAAGATATTACTCGTACTTTCAAATTTAAAGCCATAACCGGAAATCTGCAAAGGCAATGACTTTTAAAAATCGGAGGCGATTAATGCAATCAGTGAAGATGAGTGTTTGTATCGTAGGTTTGTGTATTCCGAGTGACCGTTGGTGATGTGAAGCCAATTTTGTTGTCCTAAATTCAACTTAAGTTGGTGGAAAATTAGAATTTTCAATTTTAAATTTTGTTGCCCTAAATCCAACTTAAGTTGGTGGAAAATTAGAATTTTTTAAGCTTGAAATATTAACTAAATATTTTTTCATTTCATTCCAGTTACTGCTTGCAGCTCAGCTTAATCAAATGAATTTGCTATCTATTACTTATCTGCCTTATATTTTCTTTGATGATAGCTGAATATCAAGGGCATTTATTAAACAGTGTTAAAAAGTGTAACGAAAATCTGATTTTGACTGTTGAAGACCGCTGCCGCAAGTTAAGTAAAGAGTTTCGTGAGCGATTTCTTTTAATTGTATGCAATATAAATACCTTAATATTGTTTTTTTTTTAATTAAACAGGAGGCATAAAAGAAATAATATACGCAGCTGTTCATACATTGATTTTACTGTTGAAGATCGAGTTCAAAACACTTGACTCGGGATTGGTTTGGCTTTATTATAATAACAGTATCCGAGGGGAAGCGTTTCAGTCATCTGTCCTCATCTATCTCAACATGCACGTCAAGTTGTCGATGCTCGTGTTTTTTTTTAGTGGGTTACTGTACCTGAGTAACGCCCAGACTACGGATTGTTCGAATAACTGTATGCTTCGTGCTAGATGTACACCCTATTATAAGAATCTTGTCTGGACAGTGGTGGACCGTGTGTGTCGTATCTTCCAGAACGGTTGTATCTTTGGCAACGAGAACTGCATGAGGGCCAATCAATGCCTGCCACGTAAGCTGTTTTTATATGCAATGAATAAATAAAGAAATAATACTATATATTATACAGCCATGGTGGCCACTACTAAGGAGAAGTGCATGGAATCCTGCCCCAGGATGTGTTCTCGCGGGGCTCCCGAGGTATGTGGCTGGTTTCCCTTCACGGACAGCAACGGAGCTAACGCCGGACGGTATATGACCTTCCGAAGTCGCTGCCTTCTGGATCTATATGCCTGCCGAAACGACGAGGGTACGGATAAATATATTTATTTATATTTATATATGTTTCAATTACATTTCATTCTCCAGCTTATGTTAATGAGCCACAAATTGGACGCTGCCCTGCTGAGTAATATTTAACAACAATAAAAGTGTGCTTGTTTTGTAAAAAAAAAAATTTTAAGGGGGCTTACCTAAATAAATAAACATAAACTTTCATTGCCTCTTATTTTTCTTTATGTACCTATTTATTCTTAATATAGTTTTATTTTTTACTTAACTTAAATATATAGAAACAACTGAAATGTAATTTTAATTGGTGTTTTAGGATATAGGAAATATATCTTATTTACCTTATAAATATAAAATACATTTTTATTTCAGCTGTTTATATCAATTATATAGCTATTATATCCGTATTCGAGCCTATATATTCTCTGCATTTCCTGATGCCCACTCAGTACTACATTTATTAAAATGGAAGCTTTAAGGTTGTCATTCCTGGTGGCTCTTCTTTGTCAGTTTCTCCAGCTTAGTGCTTCCTAGACTGGAGATTGTTCCGGTGCCTGTACACTCCAATTTCGCTGCGATCCCTATGCCAAAAACCTTACCTGGACAATATCGGGAAAAACGCGGCAGTTTTCCAGAACTCGTGTCACTTTGGATCTCACAACTGCCAAAGGGAAAACCAGTGTTTGAGGGGTTAGTTAATACAATTTATTTTAATAATTATTAAGAGGTTTTCCGTACTTAAAATATACTATGCCTAGCTCTGACTTCAACATCGCAGAAAAAGTGCATGAAATATTGTCCCACTTGTTGTCCTTTATGTGGTTCACAAGTTTGTGCTTCATTTTCCTATTTGGATATCCAAGGAGTCAGAAGAGATCGCCAAATCACATTTTCAAGCAGATGCTATGCAGACCAATACGCCTGTCAAAATGCAGATGGTAAATAATATTAACAATAATCAATTATATTTTATTTAATTCATATATTTGTAGCTTACATTGGTGAACCATCGATCGGTCCCTGTTCTTAGCGGAGACTCCTCGAACAAGAGGTATTTCAATAGAAATTAACAACATTAAAAATCGAGTTAATTTATTATTTATATAGCTCTTAAAATCCGTCTCTTAATTACCATTTTTTACGTTGACTGTTTGGTGTTGAATACTTTATATATACGAAATTTATATCCATTGAAAAGTATATAAAGTAAATTTATTCGAACTAACAAATATTACTATTATTTGCGATTCCAATAAGTATGTTTAATAAGGTTTCAATAATATTGTGTAGAGTAAAAGTATGAACTATTTTATATGGTTTTAATAATAAATTTATAATATTAATAAACCTAACTCTTGGATCACGATTTTTAATGAGTAAAATTTGGTAAAGCCTAAAAGTACACTTTAAACCAAGTACCCTTGATTACAAAACTTAAGCACTGTTTTATTTTACTTCCTTACTAGGAAAAGCTACTACATACTACAAGTAAAATATGAATAATACATAATTAAGCCTTTTTAATGACGTATTCACACGTGCAAAAGTATATAGATCATAACATAGAAAGCTACCCATTGTCACTGATTGACAATATGGTACTCGAAACGAGTTCGTTGGATGGCCTAAATCTGATCATATATAAAACTTAATTAAGGCAGCAGCTGGCGACAGTTTTACTGCCCTCCGCCCACAATGAAGTTGATTCTCCTAGTTTTTCTTGTTGCCTCTCTAGGAATTGCACAGTCCCAGAACTGCATAACCACTTGCAGACCTGACGTCGAGTTCCTGTGCGGAAAAACGTTGCGAAATGGCAGGGAAATCTACTGTACCTACAGAAATCCCTGTGAAATGGATCGCCACGCCTGCCAGAAACGGGAAGGTAAGCCCTGAATATTCCATTAACCATTAAATATAAATTCACTTGGAATTAATCCTGCAGAGTGGAAGAAGCACTTAACAGGTCGATGCCCACGCGATTCGGAGGAATGCAGACCTTAAGGGGAAAAGCAGCTAAAGCAGGAGAAGCAGCTAAATATTTTTAATACAAATTGTACAAATATTGACACAATTGACAACACGAAATAAACGAGTTAATGCTGTTTTTTTTTGTCAGAACCCAAAAACCTTTTGTGGAATAAAATTTTAATACGAAATTTACAAACAACGCGTACGGTTGCCCAGTAAAAATGCAAATAGCCTGCACATTGGGCGAGAAAGTTTTCCTCATTTGTGTATTTCTAGGGATCGGAGCCGAGGGACACCTATTTTCCTTGACAGGTAAGTTTGGAAGTTCGGAAAATGTATACAAATATTTTGTGTGAAATCTTTGGAGTCGCTCTTTAGGTGCCAAGAAGTGCCACGATGTGTGTCCCATGGGCTACCGGGTGGTGTGTGCCCTGGATGTCCTGGACGGTTGCCTGCGCACCTTTGCCAGCACCTGTGTGCTGCGAATGTACAACTGCAAGTACCAAAAGGGTAAGGTTTGAAGAATTATTGCACTTACAGGGCTTCTATCCTTCAATTATTGATATTAGCAAGACTGTACGTCATGTTTAAGTTCGATATATATAATAATATAACTTTCTTTGTTAAAAATTATATATAATTCGCTCCTTTTAGATTATCGCGTAATAGCGGAGCGCGCCTGCGAGTTTATCACCAACGACGACCTCGATAGACTGACCATCTAGCGGCCCGTGGCGGAGGCTGGACTGTGATGCTAGCAGTCGCCAGAGGCCGCCAGTGGCACAGCGCGCACGCGTCGTATACGCAACGTGTGGCGCGAATAGCCGCGTGCCAGGATATACCACAATATATACTCTCCGGACTCTCAGAATCAATCTCCTAGGCACGCGTCACGTCACCTCCGCGAACAAAAATCGCCAATTTCTTCTCCGTTTTTTTCCCCAAGCAAAGCTATCCTTTTTGTACAACTCAATTTACATTTTAAAAGAAATAAATAAATTTAAGTTAAAAAATAAATAATATCTGTTGAATAGTGTGAAAAGAAAACGCAAAAAAAGTGCTCGAAAAGTGGCAAGAAAAAGTATACAAAGGAAAATCCGCGACAGCGCAAGTGAAAAATTGTTTGGGCAGGCAGCAAGGAGCAACACAAGGAAAATACAACTAGGGATACTCAAGTTCTTCTGAGAGCAGAAGGCTGCAACGTTTTCTCGCCTAGCGATTTAATTACAGGTTGGTTATATTGTTGCTCCCAAAAATTGTTGCTTATTAGCGGGGGAAAACAACAAATTTCTGCGTTGCAATGTCAGCCAACTGCGTATCATAAATTATGTATAACAATCGCTAGTGTGTGCGCTCCGCCGAGTTTGTGTGTGTGTATGTATTTGCCACATTTTGTTGCATATATTTTGGCGTTGTTTGTTGTTTACTCGCGTGTGTATAATATAAAAAAGCAGTTCATATTTAATTACAATTTATTACTATTGTATTTAATATATTAAATATAAATAAATATTTCAATGGCTGTTTGTACAAAAGGTGTTTCATACTTCCTAAGAAATGTATGCTGTTCCATAAATTGTATACCTTACGACAAAAACATACAAAAGCTCAGAGCAAAAAGCTTTCCACAAAGCTCACTCCGATTTGTGGCACTATTTCAATAGAAAAGGACAAGTAATATTATTTATTACAATATTTATTTATTTTAAGAAATCATTTTTCTATTAATAACTTATTAATATGTATAAAATTATCTTTAAAAAAGAAAATGAAAAAAATCTTATTTTCTTTAGATTATGATTAAGCTAAAATTCACTTTTATATACCATCGAAAACAAATAGTTCAAATTTCTTTATTATATTTTTTAATTGCATTTAACATTTACTTCTTTTAAAATCGAAATAATCGATTTGTTATAAATTGCGGCTATCGGTAATTATTTTGCCAAAACTTACTCTTTCTGATTTTATCAACCGATTCGATATTCAACTACGTTTTTACTGCCGTTTTACAAAATGGATTTAGAATTCGACTTTTCTTTTACCGTGTAGAACTGAAATAGACTTAAAATTGTACGTTGAGCAATCTTAAATAAATGTTTTAAAAATTAAAAATAAATTTAACTAAGCTAAAAAACTTTATGAATTGAAAAAAAATATATATATATAAGTATATAAATTAGATTTGTTAGGTTTTAATATTCAAATAAAAACAATTATTGTGACATTAATAAAGCATGTAACTCAAAGAAAAATTAAATTTTTGTTAAATAATTATTTTAAAAGAATACATTACTTTTTTCCATTCGATTATTTAGTCCCAAGATACTACTTATTTTTATGACGTTTTCTTTCAAACTTATATTTATCTAATACCATTGAATTGTCCTTAAGCAACGGCAAAAACTTGGTAAATTAATTTGTTAAAAAATAACTACAATTACATTGAATATAAATACAAATATAAATAATAATAAATATAATATTTTGATTGAAAATAATTATTAATAAATTATCGAATAATTTCTTATCTATATAATACATTTTTATTATCGTCAAATTTTTATTTTGAATATTTATGTTTAATATTTAATATATTGTGGTGTCGATGCTGTGGATTTCAATTGTGGACTGTGTGGGCGCAAAATTCAAACACGCGCGCAATTTCAAAACAGTGTTCCCAGATCAGAGGTTTTTGCCCGGTAAGACTGGATTTTTTAGGAGAAATTTCAACTATTCGAGATTTCCTGAAGGGGAAAGGCAAAATTCTATCTGGCCAGTTTAAAAAAAAATGTCAACAAAGGCGGTTGTGGGTTTCGTGAATTTCCAGAGAGAAAATAATTTGTTGCGCGCACCCAAAATCCAAAGTTATTGTCTACTCTAGACTTTGCTTAGCTAGCGTCACAATTTTGTGGCTTTTTATAGCTTTTTAACAAAGGATTCTTAATCTTTTTGTACGCCCGAAGAGTTGGCAACAATGATAACAATAGTGCGTGCGGGTACGGGTCTCCTGATCGGAAAGCAAGAGAAAATAAACTAAGAAAAAGAACATAGTATCAGTTTTAATTGATGGCGTGCCAAGTGAAATAAGTAAGTAACTAAGGAACGAATAACATCCTGTGTGGTTATCTCTGCGTTTATCTCTGAGATGCGTGTGTTTGTTTCTGCACGATACTATATAGATTGTGGCTGTGTGCCGATTTGTGTTTTGTACCCCGCCCACAATACGAGGCGAGAAGCGGACAGCAACAATGGCAACAATAGAGCAGAGTCCGCGATGCAATGGCAATCAAAGAAATGGAAATTTACCATGAATCAGAGAGCTGTCAGTTCCCCGGGCGGCCACTGCTCTATCTATCATTTCGGGGTCTTTATCGTAAGCTGCGTACAATTCCCCTTGCATTAGCCGATCGGCCGAGTGAGATCCCCTACACGGGCAGAAATATATTTATATTTTTAGTTTGTATTAACTCATCAAAGAGTATTTATTTAAACATACGAAAATCGGGTAAAAAGATCAAGATACAAAACAAGTAAGAAAGCTACAGTTGAGTGTGCTCGACAAATGTTGACAATGAAGAGAAATGTTGCTAGGAACATGTTGTGCAACACCCAAATGAAGGCAAATGTTGCTTGGAATATGTTGAGCTATACACATTGGTAATGCTAGCACATGTTGTAGATGTTGCAATGATTCAGCAAACACTCAAACTTTATTGTTGAATAACTCCGATGTTTATCACCCGATTCTACTACAATTTGCAAAGCACGTCCGCAACAATGTATTTATTTCATATCTATTTTTTTTTATCATGATTTTCAAGCTTGGAAGAGGGTGTGTCCAAATTTTACAACAAACTCTGTTGGCACTAAGCTATAAATCTTGGTCACCCACGGGTACCGGCTATATGCATATGTAAATGTATGTTTCCATTAAAAACTACTTATTTTCCGCTTATTTTGATTTAAAAAAAAAATCATTAAAAGCCTGGTGTATGAAAATACTTTCCTACTTATGATAATATATTATTCTGCAATGTATAAAATATTATCATACATTTTTTACATAATTTTTCCCGTGCACCTTCCACTTGAGCGACCATTTAATTGGCCTCAATGTGCATATTGTTCGCATATGCTAAAATCCGTGAAATTTGAGAAGCGTGTCTCGCAAATTTCTGTTGGCTTTGAATAACAATAAAGTTCGGGTTACGCGGCGTCCGGTATTTCAAGGGGTTGGTCTCGTAACGGCAAATTGCGGTGCACTTTCAACCTTTGGCTTTGACATTGGCTGCTCCGGCTTCCTTTTCCAGGAATCGTCTGACACCCGCTCTCACTGACCTTGACATTTGCCGTTAAAATACCAGGAGGAGCATTCCTCCGTGTGTGTGCGTCCGTGGGTGGTGGCGGGTTGGCGGGTTTGCGATTCCTTCACGTACCCCGCGGCATTGACAGCTTTTAAAGTATTACACAGGCAGGGGCGGAGCATTCACTTTGCATACATTAATATTTTATTTGATTTAAGGAAACTTCATTCGATTTAATCAAACCTGAAAAAAAAGTACAATTCTTGTGTGCTTAAGACTCGGGGTAACTTTTAATTTATTCTGGATGATTTAAATATAATAATCATTTTATAATTCTGATGGTTTGTCTTTTTGTCAATTATTTTTATTTTAAAATACATATATTTTTTGGGGGTACTGCTAGGTAGCTTACTGTCAAAAAAAACCTCCCCTTTATAACTTATATTTCCTTGCCTTATTTTGACGTCACTGTTGGAATGCTTAATTATTGATTTGCGTGTAGGGTTTTTGTGAAAACTTTATGGTCAACTGGTTAATAAGGAGCGACGGCGACTGACAAACAAAAGCAAAAGTAATAAAGCCGGTCTGTAGGTGGAGGTGGAGTGGGGCTTGGTATAAATGTGAAGAAGGATTGGGTGGGACAACCATGACGATGACGCACGATATATGATTGCCGCCCGGCTGACGCACAATTGATAAAGTGCAGCCATAAACGAGGCGAGTATTCATCCCAGGCTTTCCTTTTTCTCTGATTGCACACAGAGAAAAATTAAAGCGAAAAGATTAGACGGGTTTTTTCAGAGGAAAACTATATATTCCCTTTGGGACAAAACTGTCCTCACTCTCGGAATATTTTGTATTCGAAAACAAACACTTTATAATAAGTTTGAGGGCTTGCTGAATAATTAAATCATATTTTTTTTAAGAGTTCTTATTTTGATATTTATTTACGTTATGAATAAATAGCAAATATGTTCCATTATAAACCGTATTCGTAGGAATATGATTTTTACATTATTTTAGAGCCTAGATTGTCATTTGAGAACTTACAAATACCGATTCTTTAATAGTTCTTCGATTAGAAAACAGCGTAGTTCTGAACAAGCTCTTGGTTTCCGATTTGCTTTGCTCCTATGTCTGCAAAGTTGATGACTTCAAGAGCTCCGATTTGGACATTCAGTGCCCAACTCTGCTTGAAAGATAACCTAAACGACCTAACTAGAAGTTATTCCAATGAAAAAATACAAATTGTTCCTATGTATATGAACATATGTGTATTTACTATAATTTTAACCAATGTGTTTAACAAATTATTTTTTCCCGTGTAACAGGGTAGAGCAACGAGTTCCTCCAGCTGCGGCTGCTGCTGTTGCTTGGGCACACTTCTGGGCAACGCATTGTCGCCGCCGACCGCAAAGCTGGGCAAAATTATGAACTTGTGTTCCTCGGGCGCAACGGCATCGACCACATCGTTATCGTCCACGGGCCAGGCGGAGAGGAGCGGGGTAGTCCCAGGAGGAGGTGCCGGAAGCGGAGGAGGAGGAGGTGGAGGCGGAGGTGGCATTGCCAGCGGCGGCGGCGGCAACACAGGCGATACAGCACCATCGGAGGCCACACACTGCTTCGGCGGCGTCGGTGCAGAGGAGTTGACCAACGCGAACAGCCCGGTCAACGGAGGAGCGAGTGCTGCCACAGGTGGTGGCCAACAGCCGACTGGTAGCAACGGACACAGCCAGCTAAACAACGAAAACAACGCAACCATGCCGCCCGAGACGCGTCCCAAGATGGTGACCGTCAAGCATCCGGAGTCCAACAAGCCCAAGCCCACCACCAAAAAGAGCAAGCCCATCCAGGCGGACCAGGACGTGATCAAGGCGCTGCAGCGATGCCGAGATGAAGGCAAGTAACTCTAATTAAAGCAAACTAATTATCTAACTTGGCTTTCAAATGTTTTTTTCACAGGCATCAAGCGCTTGGACCTGAGCAACTCTTCGATCACTGTAATCCCCAGCACGGTGAAGGAGTGCGTCCACCTGACGGAACTGTACCTGTACAGCAACAAGATCGGACAGCTGCCGCCGGAGATCGGATGCCTGGTGAGCTTACGCAACCTGGCGTTGAATGAGAACTCGCTGACCTCGCTGCCAGAGTCGCTCCAGAACTGCAGCCAGCTAAAGGTGCTGGATTTGCGGCACAACAAGCTGGCGGAGATTCCACCGGTGATCTATCGGTTGCGCAGTCTGACCACTCTCTACCTGCGCTTCAATCGCATCACCACGGTGGCGGACAACCTGCGCCAGCTGGTCAACCTGACCATGCTGAGTCTGCGGGAGAACAAGATCCGGGAGCTTGGCAGCGCCATTGGAGCGCTGGTGAACCTCACCACACTGGACGTGTCGCACAATCATCTGGAGCACCTGCCGGAGGAAATTGGGAACTGTGTGAACCTCCGGTCCTTGGACCTGCAGCACAACGAGCTGCTGGACATACCCGATGGCATAGGAAACCTCAAGTGCTTGATGCGTCTGGGCATGAGGTATAATCGGTTGAGCAGTGTGCCGGCCACCCTAAAGAACTGCAAGAGCATGGACGAGTTTAATGTGGAGGGCAATGGCATCACCCAGCTCCCAGACGGAATGCTGGCCAGCTTAAGCGGACTCACCACCATAACCCTGTCACGGAATCAGTTCACCAGCTATCCCACTGGCGGGCCGGCGCAGTTCACCAACGTTTACAGCATCAACTTGGAACACAATCGGATCGACAAGATCCCATACGGAATTTTCTCGAGGGCCAAGGGTCTCACAAAGCTGAACATGAAGGAAAATATGCTGACCGCTCTGCCGCTGGACATTGGCACCTGGGTGAACATGGTGGAGCTGAACCTGGCCACCAATGCGCTGCAAAAGCTGCCCGATGACATTATGAACCTGCAGAACCTCGAGATACTCATTCTGTCCAATAATATGCTCAAGAAGATCCCGAATACGATTGGGAATTTGCGGAGGCTGAGGATACTCGACCTGGAGGAGAACCGCATCGAGGTGCTGCCCCATGAGATCGGTCTGCTGCACGGGCTGCAGCGGCTGATCCTTCAGACCAATCAGATCACAATGCTGCCGCGTAGCATCGGCCACCTGGGCAACCTGACTCACCTGTCTGTTAGCGAAAACAACCTGCAGTTCCTGCCCGAGGAGATTGGATCGCTGGAGAGCCTGGAGAATCTGTACATTAACCAGAATCCCGGCTTGGAGAAGCTGCCATTTGAGCTGGCCCTGTGCCAGAACCTCAAGTATCTTAACATTGACAAATGCCCGCTGAGCACGATTCCGCCGGAGATCCAGGCGGGCGGACCGTCCCTGGTACTGCAATGGC
>VNJM01000538.1:0-28068 GCA_008042475.1 Drosophila kanapiae
ACAACTTGGCGTTGACATGGATGGCCAGGACACCATCATCCTCGGAGTTTCCAATATAGATAGAGGCGCGACCATCAGAGCCCACGGTCACCGACTTGCCGGTGCAGGAGGAGCCGCTCTTGGAGCCAGAGATGACGTCGCAGTAGGTGCCGGCAGGCAGGCCCGTCTGCAGGGAGCTGTTCAGGTCGTAGTTGTCATTGTTGAAGGCCACGAAGCCACGGCTGCCGCGGCTGAAGCTGATCTGGTTGCTGCCATTGTCCCACCAGTTCTGGATGCCGTCGGTGCCGACAGCGTTCCTGAAGGCCACCATCTGGTAGATCTGGCGCCAGCGGTGCTCGCACACTCAGCCGCCGCTGCAGGAGTTGTCGCTGTTGAAGCTCGGCGAGGCGATGTTGTGGCCGTCGGTGGTGGGCGGGCCCTGGTCCGTGTCGGTGAACGAGAAGGAGGACATCACGCGGGGCGTGCCGAAGGGGTGGGCCAGCATGAAGGCGGAGGCCATCTTGTACTGCTTGGGCACCTTGTAGGTGAGCACGTCGGCGCCACCGGCTCCATGTCCGCGCTGGTTGTCATGGTTGTCGACGAAGACGAGCGAGCGGTCGGAGGCAGCGAAGCCCCAGGCGGTGCCCCAGTTGGACAGGTACTGCAGCTGGTCCTTGCCGCGGAAGGCCTTGCCGATGGAGTCGGAGTGACGGAACTCGGTGATGGCACCCAGGCCCGTGTACTCGGACTTGCTGATGGCCTCGCCGCCCATGTCGATGACCTCCTGCACGATGTAGGCCTTGGATCCCGAGGAGAAGCCGTGGTCGGTGTTCAGGTTCTTGAGGCGGCCGTAGATGACGCCCAGATCGGAGGGCCACATGTGCTTGGCAGCGTCCACACGGAATCCGGCCACACCGAGGTCGATGAGGTGGTCGAGGAACTCGACAACCTTGTCCTGAACATAGGAGTTGCCCTGGTTCAGGTCGCGCAGACCCACCAGCTCGCAGTTTCGCACCTGGTTGGCATCGTTGTAGTTGCTGATGGCGCAGGTCGGGTTAAAGTCCAGCGAGGAGTAGGGCACTCCGGGGTAGCTCTTGCTGCTGGGGCTGGCAGTGCTGCCGCCAGTGCCATAGGTACCACCATCGGCGGCCATGTGGTTGAAGACAACGTCGACGTAGGTACGAACTCCGACATTATTACAACGGCGAACCATGTTGGAAAACTGCTCCTCGTTACCTGAACGCGTGACCAGCTTGTAGGAAATGGGTTGGTAACGCTCCCACCAAGGGCGACTATCCTTCACGGCATTCTCGTTGACAGGGGAGACCTGAAAACTAGGATTATTAAGGATCCCTTAGGAGAGAAAGGTGTACCAATTCCTCACCTGGACACCGGCAAAGCCATTGGGTCCCAGGAAGTTCTCGCACTCGGCGGCAATGTCATCCCACTTCCACTCGAAGAGGTGGACCATGCCACTGCGTCCCGAGGCGTAGTTGGTGTTGAATTGGGCGCTGGCCAGCGCCAGGAAGGCAAAGAACACGATGCTCTTGGCCAGAAACATGCTGATTCTAGGTGGATCTCAGGTTTCACTCTGATTCTGACTGAGTTACTTCAGCTGCTTATATAGGGGGTCCATGTATCATAGGCTTCGCGGGAGTGATTTGGGGCTCCGCGGAATCTTATCGTGCCCCAAAAGGCGATTCCTAATCGATGACCATGCAGACGGCCTGACTGGAGGGAGCATTTTCGTAGATGATTAATTAGATTAGTGGTCTGATTAGCACGTAATTATTGTTATTTGTGTATCAGGACAGTGCATTCCTTTGATATGTACATATGGGATTTATGGGCCACTCGTCGACCAATCGCTTTGCTGGCTGTTGGATGCGTGATCGATGTGAACTATGCTCCTTGCTTTTAATTTAGTGTAAGAAAAAACTGTGGAATGCTGTTTTTTGCAGACTAATTAGGTAAACAAATTGGCTTAATTTTATATTTATACTATTATAATTTATTAATTTATAGAGCCGATTGTGGCAGGAAAATAACTTTAATCTTTGGGCCATATCTGATTTCGTTGTTGGCACTTAAATTCATTGTTTTACCTAAAGAATCTAAACTTATAAATCAACTAATCTGACGTATATGCATTTCAGAAACTGTTAATATTTATTAGTGTTTTATAACTCGAAAAAATGTCATGTTTGTGCACATTTTCTAGATATCCTTGAGGATGTTCCAATTTTCCAATAATATTTTCTGATATTTTGAAATACTAATGATTCATAAAATACTAATGAAATACTAATGATCAATAAAAACCCCAAAAACTAGTAAAACTTCTTAAATATAATATAAATCTTAAAAAAAAACTGAAATTTGCTTGAACTGATAACGAATATTCAAGTTTTAACGGTTATTTTTGTTAGCCATGTTTACCACCTTTCAAATACATACGTGTACGAAGAACTACAAACAACTTACATACTCGTTCGTTAAGTGTGATCAGAACTCGTAGCCGCTTTTACTATAAAAACACTTTAACTCAAAACCAATACTGGTCTCGACGCTTTTCTCGATTTCCCATGACATGGAGCATGAAAAAAAAAGTAAAACGAAAAGTTTCCTCGAAAAGTCCGGCAACGCCGTACTGCTGCTTAGCTATTTTAGTGTGACCAGATCATGTGTATGGGAAAAACGCTCTATTTTTAGCATTATTGTCGAAAAACATGGCAGGCACACAAAATTTGCAACAAAAAAAAAAACAAAACGCTAACTTATAGACTTTATTGGTTTTCTGGCTAAAGCAGCCGTATCCGCTCCGTATACGTTCCCGGTCCGTTTCGATTAGGGCGCCGAGAACGCGGCTGAATGATAGCTCTGAGTGCGCTTTTAACCAAATACACGATCGGTATTATGAGCAACTTAAGCAATGGCAACCAACAACCGCAACAGCAGCAGGGACAACAACAACAGCAGCAGCAGCAGGCACAGAACCCTCAGCAGGGCAATGGGGCGGGAGGAGAAGTGTTTGTGGCTCCGCCGCCCGGATTAGGCGTAGCCGTGGGCATGGCAGCCATGCAACAGCGCGATCGGCTGCTCCATCAACAGCACCAGCAGCAGCAGCAGCAGCAGCAGCCACAGAATCCAGCCGCCGAGGGCAGCGGCCTGGACCGCGGCAGCTGCCTGCTTCGCTATGCCAGCCAGAATTCGCTGGACGAGAGCAGCCAGAAGCATGTCCAGCGGCCGAATGGCAAGGAACGCGGCACCGTGGGACAGTATAGCAATGAGCAGCACACAGCACGATCCTTCGATGCCATGAACGAGATGCGCAAGTAAGGATGTGTTTTGAGAAATACATAACAATGCCAGAAAAATACTGTAAAAAGAAGTGAAATTCTAGAAAAATTTCAAGGATGTGGAGTAGGTTTGGTTAGGGGTCCTTTCTGGATTTACTTTCAATCTTATTAAGGCTAAAAAACAATAGCCTGAGAGCCGTCATAACCTGTAACTTAACCTAACCTCCTAGGCTGTTGTATGATTCTATGGGAGTTAAATATACTGAATTCCTCGTTATTACAATCTACATCCCCTAAAAATACTTAAAAATATCGGTAATCTAGTATTTTATTTGTAACAAGAAGTTTTTCTTGTAACTTTTTTGATATTCAAAAGAAGTTTTTAAGTTTTGTTTGAACCGAGATTCAACCTTTCCTATTTGGGTTACCCGAGTTCATTTTTTCAAAATAACTCCCAAGGATTTACTGGTTTCTAGTGTTTAGTTCTTCGTTTTGAACAAGTTTCCAAACAATTGTCAAGAAAACGTTGAAATATTACGTAGTTTCCGCAATATTTGTTCAAAGAATTAGCGGCTGTTCAACTTACCTGTTATGGTAAAGACATGAGGTAATGGTTTTGTAGACCTGGTTTTTATTTGAACATGATTTACCTGTTCTCGACATTATTATGAAGTAAAGGGATTTATTTAAATAGGGCCAAGATTTAGGGAGATTATGAGAATAAAATACCCTTTGGGAATGCCATCCGTAGCCTTCTTTAACGATATTTAAATGTGTTTTTCTAGATATCATTTTATTATTTATTAATTTAGTATACTTAAGCTATTTCTTTATATTTTGTTTAAGGAGTTTCCGTTTTCTTGAGCAGATATTCTTTAAGTATACCTTTTAAAGCTAAAATGTCTTCTAGAAGTCTTTGTGTTAATAATTTATTACACCTTAGTCTTACTTTTAGATAAACCTTTACCGTAGAGAGATCTATAAATAACTAAAGACAATATAAGCTCCAAGATAAGTAAAGGCAGGCGAATTAGGAAGTTTTTGTCTATCTGTTTATGTGAAAATAATTCTTAATTTTACTAGCAAAGTTCTCTCAAATCTTCTCCCTTACAACCTACCACAAAAAATCGTTAAAATGTATATTTATTCATTCTATTTATGGCCACCTCTGCCCTTTGTTCCCCCAAAAAAACAAAGAAGACGTATGTATATTTTTAATTGCTGTGCTCAGTGCAGGAAAGGGACAGGTGCGACAACGAATGTCGTCTGATTTGGGCCAAGATGCGAAAAAATAATCACTGAAAATGTCAGACGATCGTCATCATCATCATCTCTCGCATATTTGCGCAGTTTGCTTTGTTTGGCGCTCCGTCGCTAATATTTGTGTTTCTCTGTTTGTTTGCAAACGATATTTGCGGACTTCGCCGACGCTTTTGTCGCGGGGCCATTCGCATTAATTATTGTCTAGTTTTTATTATGATGAGTTTCAATACGCCTTCGTCTTTCGCATTAGGCCACGACCTTGAACTTGGCTTGCCGCAGGCCAAAAATATATATTCCGAATATCTGATTTTGAATTCCGCTTCCGCGTCTCCGCATTTTCGGGCTCTGGAAAACTACTGGCGGCATGGAAATTTTATTGGCAGCTTTCAACAAAAACTAGTTTTTACGAACGAAAGTGAAGGTGGTGTGTAACACTAACAAAAACAAAACTGGATTGTTATTGTTTATTTATTGCTTTTGGGGCTTTTTTAAAATCATAACAAAAGAGTACATGGGAATCTGCCATCGCGTGGAAGGAATTTATTTATAGCAGTCTTTTAATCCAAAAGGAGAAAGGTTTATGTTGCCATAAAATATGGCCAACAAACAAGGTAGTAATATATTCATAAATATTCAAGAGTCTTAGGCGGCTAATACTGTTTTTCTCACTAAAATATGAGTTTATTTAACTCTGAAATCGAATTAAAAGTATTTTTATAAATATGTTTTTCCACAAAACCATTTAGAACAAAATTCTTTGTACAAATGCAACATTTACAAGCAGTTTTTCAAGGTTTTCTGGCACGCTTTTAAACTTTTTAATTGCACATTATTTATGGAAATTAACCTAAAGAATGGAATTCCCATGCAGATCTTTAATTTGACGGAAAATAATGAAATTCTGTTCACATTGTTACAGGAATTTGGTTTATGTTTAAGTTGTGAATAATTTTTAAGGCTTATACTTTTCAGAAATATATTTAAACCATATAAAACCTTCTTCTTTCAAAAAATAGACAAAAACAGCTCTGTGATGTGATATTGGTGGCGGATGATGTGGAAATCCATGCCCATCGCATGGTTCTGGCCTCCTGCAGTCCGTACTTCTATGCGATGTTCACCAGCTTCGAGGAGTCGCGCCAGGCCAGGATCACCCTGCAAAGCGTCGATGCTCGGGCCCTGGAACTGCTCATCGATTATGTGTACACAGCGACCGTGGAGGTAAACGAGGATAATGTGCAGGTCCTGCTGACGGCCGCCAATCTCCTGCAGCTCAACGATGTGCGCGATGCCTGCTGCGATTTCCTGCAAACCCAGCTGGATGCCAGCAATTGCCTGGGCATCCGGGAATTTGCCGATCTACATGCCTGCGTGGAATTACTGAATTATGCAGAAACCTACATCGAACAGCATTTCAAGTGAGTTGTGACGCACTTCGCATTGTTTTTGTTTTTATAAGAATTTATTTATTAGTTTTGAATCATTTTTTGTATAGAAGTTAATCTTTTTTAACTTAGAAATTCAATTTCATCATTCTTTAAGACCTTTTATGAGATAACGTCAGTTTTCGTTGAGTAAATCAAATACTGTATAATCGAAACCAACTCAGATCAGCAAAGGTTAAGTTTAAGAACAGTTCAGTTACCTAATATGTATGAATAATATGAATATATTATTTAGTAGAGTGCCTTTAAAAGATTACGACTTGATTAAACATTGTGGGGTACTGAAATTATTTCATAAAATTGTATTTTAAATACGTAACTAGGTCTTACACTTCTTAAAGTCTGTTTATGCTCTTTTAAATAACAAGACGATAACAGATAGTAGATAGTTCTTAAAATGGGCTTAACCAACGACCTTTATAACATCAAGATGAGTAACGAACATACACTTGAATTGCAATATGGAAGCAACTCTGCGTAAAATCTAAAAATGCAATGCGTTTGCTTGTGTGAGTGAAGATCTAGATTCTAGAATGCTTGAGCTGTTGCTGTATGCGTACAAAAGAGCGGCTCTAGAGCTCTCTCTGGCTCTTAAAAAATAGTTTAAGAGAGTCTGAAGCCAGCACTCAAGATATGCTTGGAAAAAAATATATGGCGTTACTTATCTTCAAGTTTATATTGCTCATTTGTATAATTCTATAAAAGAAATAGGTATTTTAATAAATGTTTCTATCTCCTAAAAAACAACAACAAATTTTATACATACTTTTGGGTTGACAATCACGTTTTGCTGTTTACAAGTATTTATTTTCTGTGAGACCAGTTTAATCACGTCTTGCCATTTACTCGAATGGTTAAATATGTAATCAAGTTTAACTAAAAACAGCAAAGAAAATGTATTTAAAATTGTTCTAAATAAAATAAACTTAAGTAAACAGAATCATTTAGAATTAAACCCTATTATGGCCGTTATTAACCCATTAAGTTTGAACCATAAACAAACGCTAAATTGAAAGCGAATTCTCAGTTAAATGTGCACAAATCCGGTTTGCCTGCGTATTTAATTTAATTTAAATTACCTTAATTACTTATTACTCTTCCCTCTGGTTGGTTTCCCTTGCAGCGAGGTGATCCAGTTCGATGAGTTTCTGAACCTCTCACACGATCAGGTCATCAGCTTGATTGGCAACGACCGGATCTCGGTGCCGAACGAGGAGCGTGTGTACGAGTGTGTCATCGCCTGGCTGCGCTACGATGTCCCCATGCGTGAGCAGTTCACATCGTCCCTCATGGAGCATGTCCGGCTGCCCTTCCTCTCCAAGGAGTACATCACACAGCGCGTGGACAAAGAGCTACTGCTCGAGGGCAACATTATATGCAAGAATCTCATAATCGAGGCACTGACCTATCACCTACTGCCCACGGAAACGAAATCCGCCAGAACTGTGCCGCGGAAACCGGTGGGAATGCCCAAGATACTTCTCGTCATTGGGGGACAGGCGCCCAAGGCCATTCGCTCCGTGGAATGGTACGATCTGAGGGAGGAGAAGTGGTACCAGGCAGCCGAAATGCCAAACAGGCGCTGCCGTTCCGGACTGAGTGTGCTCGGGGAGAAAGTCTATGCCGTCGGTGGCTTCAATGGCTCGCTGCGAGTTCGCACTGTGGATGTATATGATCCGACCACGGATCAGTGGGCCAACTGCTGCAACATGGAGGCTCGGCGATCCACGCTGGGCGTAGCCGTGCTCAATGGTTGCATCTACGCCGTGGGCGGATTTGATGGGACCACCGGTCTCTCCAGTGCCGAGATGTACGATCCCAAGACTGACATCTGGCGTTTCATCGCCTCCATGTCCACGCGTCGCAGCTCCGTGGGAGTGGGCGTGGTCCATGGACTTCTGTATGCCGTCGGCGGCTACGATGGTTTCTCGCGTCAATGTCTGTCTTCGGTGGAGCGCTACAATCCCGATACGGACACCTGGGTGGCGGTGGCGGAGATGACTTCAAGGCGAAGCGGCGCTGGTGTTGGTGTCCTCAATAATATCCTGTATGCCGTAGGCGGACATGACGGGCCGATGGTGAGGAAATCCGTGGAGGCGTACGACTGCGAAACGAACTCGTGGCGCTCGGTGGCGGATATGTCCTACTGCCGGCGCAATGCCGGCGTTGTGGCTCACGAGGGCCTGCTCTATGTGGTGGGAGGCGACGATGGCACCACGAATTTAGCCTCGGTGGAGGTCTATTGTCCCGATTCGGACAGCTGGCGGATATTGCCGGCACTGATGACAATTGGACGCAGTTACGCGGGCGTCTGTATGATCGATAAGCCCATGTGAATGGAAGAGCAGGGTGCATTGGCGCGGTGAGTGTGAATTATAGGATAACCTTTGCTTTCTAAACTTCAAATCGAATTATTTATTACATTTTTCCCTGCCAGTCAAGCGGCTTCGCTGGCCATCGCACTGCTGGATGATGAGAATAGTCAGGCGGAGGGCACCATGGAGGGCGCCATTGGTGGCGCTGCCATCTATGGTAATTTGGCGCCGGCAGGAAATCCTGCTCCTGCGCCAGCTGCCGCTGCGGCCGCTGCTCCACAGCCAAATCATCCGCACTACGAGAACATCTACGCACCAATTGGCCAGCCTAGCAATCAAGCGGCGGCTGCCAATGCCCCTGCCAATGCTGAGGAAGCTCAGCAGCCACCACAAGCACAACAACAACAACCAGCGCCAACGGAAGCCAATGCCACAAACAACAACAACCAGTCACCGCCAATAGCACAAGCACAGCCACAGCCCCAACAACCACAGCAACAGCCACAGCGCATACTGCCGATGAACAACTACAGAAATGACTTGTACGATCGATCTGCGGGCGGAGTTCTGGGATCAAACGCTTCGGCCGCCACCGCCGCCGCTGCCTATGATGTTCCAAGAGCCGTCAGATCTGGCCTTGGATATAGGCGTAACTTTCGCATCGATATGCAGAATGGTGAGAATTGATTCCATATAAATAGTATATATATATAAAGATAAATTGAGCGGAAGTTTAGCTTTTATTTAAATTGCGTTTGTGACTTGCTAAAAACGTAGTTTGTATACAAATTGAATTAAGTGATAATTGTCTATGATTTGCACTTTTTTTATCAGTAAATATTAAACTCAAGTTTACTGTGATGCTGTGGAGAGATAGTAGAAAAAGGAAAATAGTTAGGAACCATTAAAAGACAAGGCTTTGTTAATTATTAAGTTAATAGAACGATTTTCCTCTTTTTTTGACGTCGCTTTAGTGTTTCTCAGTTCTATTTCAATAGAAACTCATCATAAAGATCAATTTGTATCCATATTTGACGGGAAAAACCGATATAAAATCAATAATCGTACTTTGCGATATGCATATGTGCGATAGGTTGAAGATATTCAACTTAACTTAAGTAGTTTTCTCATTTTTAATCATATTAAACTCTCAATCCTTTCCCATTTCTCTCTCCCAGGCAATCGCTATGGCAATGGCCTTCGCTGCACTCCCCTCTACACAAATAGCCGCTCCAACTGCCAGCGACAACGCAGCTTCGACGACACCGAATCCACAGATGGCTACAATCTTCCCTATGCCGGCGCTGGAACCATGCGCTACGAGAATATTTACGAGCAGATACGAGATGAGCCGCTGTATCGCACCTCCGCGGCTGCCAATCGAGTGCCGCTCTATACACGTCTCGATGTTCTGGGCCATGGAATTGGCAGGATTGAGCGACACTTGAGCTCTTCGTGCGGCAACATCGATCACTACAATCTGGGGGGACACTACGCGGTGCTGGGACACTCGCACTTCGGGACTGTGGGTCACATTCGTTTGAATGCCAATGGAACAGGAAGCGGAGGAGGAGGAGGATCAGCAGCTGCTACTGCTGCCACTGGAAATACCACCTGCAATGTGCCAAATTGCCAGGCCTACCTGGGCAATGCCGGCTCTTCGGTGCCCGTGGAATATGCCAATGTCAAGGTGCCGGTGAAGAACAGCGCCTCCAGCTTCTTTAGCTGCCTGCATGGCGAGAACTCTCAGAGTATGACGAATATATACAAGACGTCAGGAGCTGCCCACCATTCCCCCTTAACTCCCAATGTGTCCATGGAGCGAGCGGCTCGCTCAGCATCCGCTGGAGCTGCCGGAGTGGCTGCTGCGGCTGTGGAGGAGCCACCATCAGCGGATAATCTGCCAAGCTCATCGAACAGCAGCACGAGTCGAGTGCCAACGGGAGCTATACCCAAAGTTAAGATTACCGCCAGCAAGGCAGCCAAGGAATCAAGCACAGGAGGAGCAATCGCCACTGCTGCCGCATCCTCAGCTGCGGCGGATAAAAGTTCATCATCCACGGCAGCAGCAGGCAAATCAGGAACATTGGCCAAGAAAACCTCAACGGGAGCAGCAGCCTCAGCAGCACGTTCCTCCAGTTCATCTGGAGACGGAAGCTTAAATCGCATCTCCAAGTCAAGTCTGCAATGGCTGCTGGTCAACAAGTGGCTGCCGCTGTGGATTGGCCAGGGACCGGACTGCAAGGTAATCGACTTTAACTTTATGTTCTCCCGCGACTGTGTGAGCTGCGACACTGCCTCGGTGGCCTCGCAGATGTCCAATCCGTATGGAACTCCCCGTTTGGGTGTCGGCCTGCCGCAGGATATGGTCCGCTTTCAGAGCTCCTGCTCGGGCGGAGCCTGTACGGCAGCTGGAGCTGCTGCTTCTACCATGCGAAGAGATACCGCAGGGCGACCCCTGCACAGCACCTTGAGCCGGCTGAGGATGAACGGAGGAGGAGCTGAGAGAAGGACCCAGAATGCAGTGGCTGCTGCCAACTATCGTTACGAAGATCCCTCGTACGAGAACGTGCACGTTCAGTGGCAGAATGGCTTTGAGTTTGGCAGATCCCGTGACTACGATCCGAATTCCATTTATCAACAGCAGCAGCAGCAGCGTCCCATGCTGCAGAGAGCCAGATCGGAGAGTCCCACGTTCAGCAACCAGCAGAGGCGCCTCCAGCGCCAGGCAGCCCAGGCAGCCCAAGCTCAACAGCAGCTGAAGCCGCCACCGCCAGGATCCCCGGATCCCTTTAAGAACTACAAACTGAATGCGGAGAACAACAGCTTCAAGCCCAAGTCAGCTTCGGCCGCCGAGGAGCTGGAGGGAGCTGTGGGAGGTGCCGTAGGAGGTGCTGTGGTGGAGATGCCTTCGCTGGAATTGGATGCCGAGTCCGTAGATCCCGTGAACTTGAGTGACAATGAGGCGGAGGCAATGGGCGGTCAAAGTAATTCTTCGAACAGCAGCCATGTGAATGAACAAAATGATTAGGAAAATAGAAGGGGACACATTTTAGTTGCTTCTGGCAGAGAGCAGCGTTTAGCCAGCATTATATCCATATTGTAGTAGTAATTCCCATTTAAATTGTAAAATTCAACTATCAGGGGTGCCACCGAAATCGCCATGGTTTTGAAATCAATTAAAATGTTTCAAAAAGTAAGAAATCAAGTTTTTACGGCCCAACAAAGTCAAGAATCTAAATTTCACAATTGATTTCAAAACCGCAGCGATTTCTGTGGCATTCGTGTTTAATTAAACGCTGCTCTGCTCTCTCTTCAAAATTGGATCTCACAAAGTTAAAAAAAGTAATGGAAACATAAATACGAATCGACCAAACAGGAAATATCGAGCAGAAAATCGAGAAAACTAAAATTTTAAACACACTTTATGGTAGAATTTGATATTAATATAGAAAAGTAAATGGGGCAACTTTTGTGTAACCAAGGCCAAGAGCTCAATATCGAATAATAATTATATATGTTGCATACACTGTAGTTGTAGTTGAAACAAGAATTTTGTGTGTCATGTTCATGTCGTTACACCTAAGAGCCATATCATATCACACTAACTCTCTCTGTAACCATAAGCAATATGCATTTGATACGATATATAGTTCCATTTCCTGTGTTCCATACTGCCTATCCACTATTGTTTAAGTTTACTTTGCGTATATTATATACTATATATATTTTGGCATTTGATACATGCAATTGCATTGCTTACTTTTGTGTGTGTTCAGTTAAGCTATGGCTTTAAATCGAAAGAAAAACAATAATGTTTAACAAACTCGGCATTAGAAAACGTTATCGTTTAAGTCAATTAGAGTTACAGGTATTATTTACATAAGCATATACCAAAGGCAATGTAAGAATAAGATGCGTAACGCGCAGAAAAATCAAAAATAAGAAGCGTAATGCGCAGACATAACAAGAATAAGATGCGTAGCGCGCATTTGTTCTTATATTGCCCTTGCATATACAATACTCGAATTATAAAGAACATACTTACATCTGTATTGAGTTTAACTAATTCATAATAAAATAGTTCAACGAAACATATAAAGATTTGTCCTGTGTGTGTGTTTTTTTTTGTGGAAGGTTTTTGTTTTTATTTTAACAAACTATTATAAAATTGGATGCTCCGTTCTCATTGCTTTTGTTGTTCATATACACAGATACACATTAAATATCATATATCAATATCAATATAATTAAATTAAAAAATACAATATCTGTTCGTAATAGTACGAGTATTTATAGATATATCTTGCCTCGCACCTCGCTCCTCGCTCCTCTTTCCGATTTCATTTCTAAATCCGACTCCGCCGATGTGTAGCCGATATGTTTTCGCTATATGCTGCTCCCCTCACATGGATAGACTCAAAAAAAGCATAAACACTGATGATGAGCGCTAATTGAATTTGCAAATAGTATACGTATATGTTTTATATTCTCTTGTTTTCTTGAAATTTTCATCCTGCCTCTAAGTCGAATATTACGGAATTACTCGCGTTAAATATTTGTAGTAATTTTTTGTAGTTGTCTGCCATTTTTCGCTAGGTGTCTACAAGCTTTTCGTTTTTGTTTTTTTTTGTCTAAATCGCTGATAAGTTCTTTAGGATTAGGTTTCATATATATTGTTTCTGATGTTTTTTTTTTAGTATACTTGTTCACCTCGCCTCGTTCAATGCTAAACTTAAAATATACACGAAGAACTAAGAACTTAACTAGAGAAATGCTTTAAAAAATTAGCCCAGAACTATACAAAAAGAACGCTTTAAGCGCCACCCTTTCTTACTTCGTTTTTCGTTCATTTTTTTAACCCAGATCAATTGCAAAAAAAATTATACATATACATATATATTATACATATCCGCTGCCTCCTTACTGCGAAAATAACACATGATATTTTTTAAATTTAGAGTTCTTTCAAAGGAAAATATTAGTTTAATGTTCTGATTTATTTAGTTCTTGGAAATTAACTAAAATATTTCGCTTAAATCCCAAAATCAAGTCTCTCCTATGTTATTTTCGCCTTCTACAGCTCGATATATATCCTATCCATCTATCAAGATCAAAATCTAGATCCCGCTCGCTCTCTACTTGGGCAACTCGTAGATCTGGACGGGCAGCGCCTTGGGCGTTATGATCTCATCCTCAAAGTCCTCGTCATCGCCATGGATGGCATAGTCGCCTCCATTGTGCTCGCTCTCGAACTCGTTTGGTACGATCTCCACGTCGCTGGGACGGGAGGTGCTCCTTGATCCTCCGCCAGAATCACTGCCGTGCCGATTGGATCTCGTCTTGGTCGACTTGCTGACAAAGTCGCGCAGCATGTGAGAGTACAGAATGTCGTCCAGATAGTACATGGTGCCCAAGTTGTAGACGAACACCTCGCTCTCCGTGATCTGGGCATTGTTAACGCTGGTGTAGTTGCTGCCCGGATTGCGGGTGATCTTTATGTGGCCTCCGCCAATGGTCTCAAAGACCTCATTATCGCGCAGATCGCGATTGTAGAGGCGTCCCTTAACAAAGTGATTCAGTAGCATTTTGACGCCGCGTTGAGAGGACTGAAATGAAGATGTTTTAATTATTTTAATTTAATTTAAATATGATTATAAACTTACCATAACCTCATCGGATAATTTGTCAAAGCCCAGCTTCTCAAAAGCCCGATCTTCGGGCACAAAGAACGTGTAGTTAGCTCCCGAAATGTGGGGGGCAATCTCAGCATTGTTTAGGTATCTATCGGGTGAAAGTTTACGATATTTTAGATACTACTACTTAAGGATATTAACACATCCTTACCTGGTAATCTGAAAAAATCTTGGATCTCTTTCCAAAGCCAAAAATGAATGGGACAGAAACTGGGCTCCAAACCAGGGAAAAGCCAGCAAAGGAGGTGTCTCCTTGTCCTTATGCATCTAAAAAGGAGATAATGGTGAGTAATAACGATTTAAAGATGGAATTTCTTTCTCGTAAGAGCTTTATATTATTAAAAATTAAATGATTTTGAATGTTTTGGTGCTACAAAATCATCGAAACTTATCACATCAGTCTAAAAGTATGAAATGTAATATAAATCTTTGAATAATTATCCCACATGGACCCCGATTCCCTGCAGTGTTCTTGGATTAGGATATAACCAGCTTACCTGATGCAATTTGGAGACCACCGCCTCGGTAACGAAGAGCACCTCCGAGATAATGAACACCTGATTGCCATTGGAGAGGTTGTAGTCGGACATAATGCTCACATTATTCACCGTGGGGGTGGCTATCGAGCGGTGAGGAAGAAAACATTGTCATAAATTGAATTTTTTCTTTTTTGGGGGGAGTTCCCGTAATTTATGAGTAGAAGCCACTTACGTTGGCCGTGGAAGACGACATCCTCGCCGCCCATGGTGTGGACAACGAGCTCGTCCACATTCCGGACATCGGAGAGCCGCAGGGGTCGCTGCATGGGCAGAAAGTGATTGCGCAGCACCGACTCAGTGAACTCCGGCACGGAGAATGGATAGAAGCCCCAATCGATGGGATGCCAGCGCTGAAAGGCGTTGTCCGAGGGTATCAGCACCGTGTACGCATTGTCGTCCATGATGCGGGTCAGGTTGCTCTTGGACAGAAAGTGCTGGAATACCTTGGTGCCCGTCTTCATGTTGGCCAAGAACGACATTAGCGGGCTGGACTTTGACTCCTTAATAATGGGCTCCACCTTGGCATGGGCATTCGTTATGTTCGGCTGCTCCAGCGGCTGGGGGTCATTGTTTCGGCTGGAAAGTCAACGTACAACAATTATGTTCAACTTGGAGATCATTAAGGAAATTAGGAAGGTTCGAGTTGTAAACTTTTCTGATGAAATTATGAAGTATTTCGTATTTAAATTATGAAGAAGTCACAAGGGATCCCCAAAATATGTGTTTAAACGCAAAATACCCTCTAATGTTTTTGTTAAAGAGAGAACTTGTTCTATCTATATTTTAGTTAGACGCGCTTTATCCCTACTGGTCATATTAAATTTAAACTAATTTTCTTTCATGTGATGTAAATATGTACAAAGATAAAGATATTGTGGCTGGGGAAGCTGGAGGAGTGGTAAGAAAGGTGGCTATGGCTATTGGTTCACAGATTGAGATTGAGGTTCGCTCGATGGCCTCGGTCAAAAGTGCAGAACTGGAAAATCCCAAAGTGTGTGCCAGAGTGTGTGTGCGCAAAAAGTTGAACCAGCAAAAACTTTGTTTGCCGCCTGATAAATTTCGCATGAGTGCACTTTTGACCGCAAACAAACTAGGACTAGGAACTTAGCAAAAGTCTTCTACAGTGGAAAACAAGGGTGAAAAACTAGCATAAAAACGAACTAGAAAGAAAGAAAAATGTATTTAAGTGCTTATGTAAGTATTTAGGGAAATGATATTGGTAAATAAAACATTAATCAAATCTTCAGAGTTCGAAATACTGATGCTTTAGCAGTCTGATCTGATTCAGGCAAGGGCACCAAATATAACGGAAAGTATAAGAGAGCAGCGTCGCAGTCACGAGACAGGTAGAATGCGAGCGCAAAGGGAATACACTGCCAAAAATTAGAAATATCATATTTGGAACTTTTAATTGCATAAGTAATTTCTCTTTTCTTTTATGTCCGCCTAAGAAAAACGACTAAGGAAGAAATCGCAACTTTTTCACTCAGTGCAAAGCTCGAGATCGCGGTTATACGGAACTTTTTCTGTCTCCTCTTTGGGGTGTATTTTTATTAGATTTTGTTTTTGTTGTTGACTTTCTTCATAGATCGCTGAGTACAGTGGTTTGCGCATTACAAATAAATTACAAAGAAATTACAAATAAATTGTAAAGGTGCCCAAAAGTGTGTACATTACGTAGCATATTTTTAGACAGCATTTAAAATGATTTCAAATACCCAACGATATTTGTATCACTCCTAAATAAATCATATTTTTTTCAGAAGCCATAGTTACACTCAGATTTAATTAAAAATGACTATTTCAAATAGATTTCATACCACTGTGTGTGGGGAAATGGGCGAATGGGGGTGGTCTTACTCGGTACTACTCACTTGTTCGTTTCCTGTATATTGCGCTTGGAGTAGGGCGACTTCCTATCGCCCAAATAACCATCAATTGCAATGGCCATCAGGTTCTCATTGATACGCAGCTTGTGGAGTATCTGCTGTCCATTGAGTAGCCAAACATTGTTGTGCGATTTTTCCAATTTACGGAAAACGATTTTGTGTCCGTTCCCATTGCCAAAGAACTCCTCCGGCTCCTCCTTGCCGCTAACCGCCGCACTATAGCTGTCGAAGATCTTTCCGGGCACCAAATGCTCCAACATGAACTCCTTTAGCCGCGGCTTCTCGATGCTCCGCACATCGATTTTGGGCACAATCAATGTGTACGGAATGTCTGCCGGAATCGCGGTCACATGCAAAGATAGAGAGAGATGGGAAATTGTGGAAATGGGCAGAGTTACTTCGGGGAATTGCTCACTTAAAAATGTAAACTGTTTTCGTTTCATTTTACGGCGCTCAGCTCACCTGGATCCCCACCGCGTATCCCCACCTGTCTGCATGTTAATCAAGTAATTAACTTTCGGTATACACACGAACCAGAAGGTGTGTAGTCTGGGGAATTTTGTGGCTTCCATTACATATATTTTAATATTATTATGCCACACGCATCTGGGGAGGTGTGTCAGCTGCTATTTTCAATGGCTCTAAATGAATTTGTGTCTGGTTTGTAATTTCTTAACTTTATGCCTGGCAGGAACTAATGTCGATTTTTATTTGGTTTTAACTGCCTTTTAATCCGTTGAATATTTATAAATGGCACCGAACCGAGGCAGGCCTCTACTGCGTAAGCAATTTCCACCTTTCGGATAGTTTTTGCATCGTTATCCTGCCAATTAATTTATCATATTTTTTCTCGACTTGCATGCATATCGGGTAGTTAGTTATTTTTACTGATTGCTCTTTCAGCAAAAATAGTTCTTTCACTTTTTCATGATAATATATTTTTATTTTTTTATGAATTTATAATTGAAATTCAGAAATAAATTTTACATTTTTATTTATATTTTTTCAAAAGGAAATAAATGAATATTTACTCATAGAATAAATTGTTGGAATATTACAAAGATTCGTGATATGATTAAAAAATTTGCTTTAAAATATTTCTTCATTAAAAAAACATACGTAGACAAGAAGCACAGTTTTATAGCAAATTTATCTTTTATAATTTATCTTTTTCAATTGTTAAAAATATTGTAATTAGCTTCAACTGTTTATTCAATTTTTACCTAGGAATTAAAATGATAAAGACATCATTTATTTTCAAAATTCTAGTTCTAGTTAATATAATAATATGTTTATACTTATTTTAGTATGTTTTATTTATTTATTATTTTGTTAACTTATCACCAACGTCGTTGTGACATTTTTCGTAACCATTTTCCCTGACTTCGCCCCTTCTAATGGCTAAATTGGATATTTTTTTGTTTATGATCAACATTTGGACAGCTGAACGAAGTCATTTATCAACGTCACACATTTCCATTTTCCATTTTCGGAGCTCGGAGTTTCCCAGAGCTGTCTGAAGGAGAGCTTGGTTTTTTTTGGGAGTCATGAGTCGACGGCTGTCGGTTGCGCCATGTCCTGTCTAACTGGCGTTTTGCAGCTGCTGCAAGTGTTGACGACGCTCTCGGGTTGCAACATCTACAGCTACGCCGAGGACAGGCGGGTGTTTCACTTGAATGGGAGGACTCATCATTTAGTGCGGGCCATGCACAGATTCTGGCTTCGACCCTGGCTAATGGTGACTTTGGTGATGTACTTTACCTATTGGGTAATGGAATTCCTACAGGGACTCACGGATACTACACCCGGCAGCGAAAGGCCTCTGATGCTCATCTACGACATAGCTTTGACTGTTATCATACACCAGAACTTTGTCATCAGTTTGGGAATTGCCTATTACTACAGGTAATATTTCAGAAAGGTATTTAACTATATTTAAAATGAGTTTACACCAAGAACAGGTACCATCGCCGTCAAATAAGGCAGCTAATTAATGGATTCTTAGGGATCTATCATGGCTACGAGAGAATCTGTGGCCGGGAACCCATCATTAATTGGTGGTTCTTCTTCATTCAAACCTATCGGGTGTTATTAGCCTCGGTGGCCCCACTTATAAAGTCCTCATTCCTATTTATTGGTTTTGGCACAAAACTGGACGTTATTTTACGAATTTCGGGTGTGCTCTTCATATGTCTTCAGCCTCTTTTGCTGTCTGTGGTTGGGCATTTAGCCATTCTTATCCTCTACGCCTGCTATGACATTCGGGTTTACAATGGACGAAGGAGGAAGTCCTTACAGCTCGTGGACTACTACCGGCACCTGATCAGGCTAAGGCAACATCTGGATTTCCTGGTGAGGCCCATTGTCTGGACATTAATGTTGGAGAACATCTTACTCTTTATAGGCTGCTTCCATTTGATGCTCTACGATTTGCAGTCAGTTGGGAATACGGGAAAGTCTATCCTCATAACCTCTATATTTCCGTTAATCCTATTTCATGTCAATGCGAATATAAGGTTCACAGAACGAGAGTTTGGTGAACCTAATAAAGGAGTTAAAGTCAACTCGAAGAGGCACCCTCAGGTAAGAGTGATTTTTAAATGGAGCTTCTCTTAAATGATTTGCATTTTAAATTCCTAGCTACAAATCTTTGGGCTATACAAAAAGGTTCTGCAAGTTACTACCGATAAAAGTGAGATGAATGTTTTTAATCTGAATCGGGGCCATATTTTGGAATCTTTAAGAATTGCTTGGGTTTTTTCCATGTTTACGAATAGTATTTTGCTGAATAGCACTGCCAGGCTTAAGCACTTTGAGAGTATCAAGAATAAGAAACATTTGTAGAGTATTTTGTATTAATTTTATAACAACTTTTGATGGTTATTATATACAGACAACTTTTAGCTAAGACATAACAAACTTAAAACTTTTTTATACCATTTTCTGATACTTAATGTTTAGATTAATAAGTAATAATAGATTATAGATAGTATAGTATAGTAATAGATTAATAATCACAAAAGGACGAAGCAATAATTATAAGTAAAAACAGCAGCTTATACTAAGCTTATTGCTTTTAATATTACTATTACTGCATATTTTTAAGAGAAACATTTTGTACGAACATACATTTTTATAATGCATTTACCTAAAGGTATATAAATTAAATAAATACCACTCTATATATTAAATCCTTTTTGTAATTTAATAACTCATTAGTGGATGCTCTTAGCCTGAATTTTATTCAATGTTTCGGCTAAGTTTTAACAAACTTCCCTCTGACTTTAAGCCTTTTTCTGGAATATTCCCTGCCATATAAATGAATAATTTCTCCCTACAGTCTTGGAACATTTGCCTTGCAACGCCTTGAGTGCACTTCTAGTGCCCATTGACAGTACTCACCCGATTTAGGCTTATAGCCGTAGAGTTCGAGGACGGGAAAGCCGTCGTCGATGAAGCGGAAGACCTGCTGCCACTTTTCATCCTCCTGGCTGCGCTGCAGGTTGGCCAGGTCGGGCAGCACTTTGGCCTCAATCAGCCGGGCGTTCTTCAGGCTCGGATCGATGCCGGTTGTCACAGCCACTGTTGCATCTGCTGCATCCGCGGCGGCAGCAACATCGGCAATCTGCAGCAGCGACAGCAACACGAGCGTTGCCACCGGCACTTGCAACATTTTGCGCGACATTCGAGTTACGAGTTTCGGGTTGCGCTTCCACTCCTTCACTTGTTTCTTGTTCGTTAGCAGATTGTAAATTATTTTTAATTGCTAGCACTTGGCCAGAGTTTTCGTTTGTTTGGTAGTTGTTTTTTTCTTCTTCGAGAGTTCTTTCTTTCCACTTTTGCCACTTTTCTCAATTTACTCAGTTTTCTCTGTTTTTTTTTGGTTAGTTTTACGGTACCACGAGTTTATTCATTTTTTTTTGTTTGTTTGCGAGCGTGTTTCCCGGGCGAGAGAAGGCTTTACATAATTGTCAAGTGCTGGGGGGAGGAAAGGGGTGATTTTGATTAGTTTCTGCCAACTTTTAACTGGTTAAAATTCCAGGCGTTGCCCGTGGCGCGTCGAGTGTTTTGTATGCAAATCGCATCGCATTTTCGCCCCTCTATAAATACTAATTTATATACTCTATATATATACAGGAATATTTATTGAATAAAAGGAAGATTGAGCTGTCTAGAATAGTTTTCAGCAAATGCACAGAGAGAAATTATATATTGAATACCTTTTCTGTAAGAAATATACAATTTAAAGGAATGAAAGGGTTCAGAAAGACCTTTTCCGAGCAGAAAACTATATTGACAAACCTAAGAGCCTAATTCCCTTCAAATCATTACTCTTTTTATACAATTTTTTTTCCTGTGCGGCATTTGCATTTTGGTGATTGGAATTGCAGTCTGGGGAAAACCCAAAAAGGGCGGCAATGAGATGCAAACTAGATGGGTATCGGGGAATCGTTGAATTTTGCACACTTCTAGTCGTGATGAAGTCTCCTCCTCCCCCATATATGTATGAACATATATAAATCGCAACTGAACAATAAAAACCATATTATAATGTGCGACAATTTGTTTATTTGCCGACCTCTGCGCTCAAATCTGATCGCATACAAGGCTGTGCTCCTCACTCAGCGGCATGTGCACACTGATACAGATACACCGAAAGCCCCCAAGGGAGACTCAGAGATACATCTGTATCTACACACACACACACACATCCGACAGATGCTGTGTGAAGAAAGTGAATTAATTTCAATTAAAGTTGACAAAACTACGGCGCAAAACCCAAGCACTTTGCGGCAAACGAAACTAATCGGATCGAGTAAAAGAAAAGCTCTGAATAAGCACAAAAAAAAAATTTCCACGAAATTCGTATTCCGGAAGCTTGACACACCACAAGAGATCACTTTTGGCTTAAAAAATATAAAATAAAGCAACTTTTTTAAGACCTTTGGCGCGCATTTGCGAACTGAACCGTACCGATTCCCGAGTCGAACTGAGGCCGAGTCCCGGGGTGGTCAAGTCGCCGACCCACTGGAAGACTGGAGCGGATTCCCAAGACGGGGACCACTGACGAGTCGAACCAAAGGGGGCCAAAACGGGCTCAGCGGCTGCCCCAATGGGAAATGGGATGCCGATGCCGCAGCCTCAGTTCACGAAAGAGAAAACCTGTTTAAATTGGAACGTTGATATAAAAGGGCGTTTAGGCCTTTAAATATAAATTATTTTAAAGATTTTAAAGAAATTTTAAGATAGTTTTCTGTTCATAAGAACAGCAGAAGAATACAGAAATGTATCTCAAGAGTGTGAAATAATGCAACAAATGGTAAACAAAATGTAATAACAAATTTCTAAAGAAATATTTTTGATCTGGAATATTTTTAAATTGTATTGACATTTAATGCTAATGCTTTATAAATATTTTGAATTTTTTCTCAAGACAATTTTGAAAGGATAAGGATAAATATGTTCTACAATTTGTTTTACAATTTAAACATGATATTTTGGAACTAGTATTTCCTTTTTATATTTATATCCTTTAACTTAAAAACAATTTAAAGCTACTCCCGGTAAAATTCACTTTTAAAAAGTTATTAATTGAAGTAAAAGTTTTCCCAGACCCCAAGGCACCGATGAAAACAATTTCCATCGCATTCAAATTCCCTGTGCATTTGCCACCGGGCATTTATCACTTATCACAAACGCTCATTATTCATGATTATGCTTTGGCTTTTGTGCAAAATTGTGCAACTACCGCCGCTGTCCCGGCTCACATGGACTACTGCCTGTCTGGTCGGTCTGTCAGTGGTTTCCCATTATTGCGGAACTCCTCCCCTCTATCTGTCCCAGCAGTCGCTAGCAGCAGTCCCTGTGCCAGCATCAGTCCCAGCCTCAGATCCCAAGACCATTCCCGTTCCCATTTCCATTCTCACACCGGGAGAAAATAAGATTGTTTTTAAAATCATTTTTCTAGATTTTTTTAAGCATGTTTCCCGACCATAAAATACCAGACATTTGGTATGTAAGAGCAAAAAATACTTCTAATCTGAACTCTATTATTTATAAAAAGAAATTAAAAGTTATTTTGTATCTAAGGCAACCAAAAAATTATGCTTATTAGGTAATTAAGCCAAAAAGTAGTATTTTTAAAGCGAAATATTGAAATATTGTTGAAATATTAGAGTTTTCTCTTAGAGATTTTAAATTAATCCATTTTCCTTAGTCACTTTTTGGTATAAAGTGGCATAAATTGGTATTTAAATGCCTGCCAAAGTCTTTCTTTCATATATATTTTATAATTTAAATATTATATCATATAAAAATATAGAATTTAAAGCCAATTTAAAGAATTTTCTCTCAGTGTGATCTCCAGACTGGCAGCAATTGCTGTGATTGTGCTGACGAGGTTTTTGTGGGCGAGCTTTAGCATCAGCCGACTGACTGCTGCACTATATAAATGTTGTCTTGCCTTGTTACAACTTGGTATTTTTGGCTTCTTTTTGAGCGCTCTGTGTGTGTGTGTTTGTGTGGTGTGTGTATGGTGTGCGAGGGCTTGTGTGGTTTTTAATGAGAGTCTCGTGCAGGTCTTCCTCCATTATTGTCGGAAGCCGACTCAGCCGGTCGACGGTATTGTAATTGATATTATTGTCAGGCGGTGGGTTTATTTATACTTTTGGTCGGCTTTTAATAAGCAAGTTGCATTTTGTATGCGATGGGAGCAGCATTCGGCTTTTATCTTGATTAAAATTCGCCTTTTTATTGGTACATTTTATGGTTAACTCAAGCCTCATAAATATGCAGCTCGGAATTAAAATGGGAAATAAGGAAAACTAAAGAGCTCGTATTAAATGATTATTATTCACTTTTTTTCACCTATAATTACTTGCTTAAAGTTTAAGGAACTGACTTGAATTGACTTGAATTAAATGCCAAACTAGTTAAAATAAAATTACCCACTTAAAGGTGAACTTAAACGACTTGTGATTGGCATCTCTCTCTCTTTGGGATAGTTTCCGGACTTAGTCTACACTTCTGCTTTCCATCAAACACACGAGCGAGCTTTCCACCGGCTTGGTTTTTAATTACTTTTCCACGTAAAGCTTGGCTCGTCCTTTTTTGGTTTTTCCACGTTACACATTCTGTTGTATGATTAAAAAATTCTTGGGAAACAATTTTCATAGTTTGAACCCGAGCAAAAGCCGGTAAATCAAGCCAAGGCACGCACGCACACACTTGTTATGCAGTCTCAGATCTTATGTGTGGCGGCTGCACAGCAAGAAATTGCTAACAAGTTAGGTTATTTTATTAAATATGAATTTGTTTTAAGCTTTATTAAGCTTGAGAGTAATTGGGAAATGGGGAAACACTTAAAAATGAAAGACGCAAGCAAGAACATGGCAAGAACATAGACTCCTTTAATTAATAAGAAACCAGGAGGCAAGTAACACTGATTTAGTTATTATACTAAATCATTATTAAATATTTTATATTTTGCCATAATATACGTATGATTCTTAAGAAACTTTTAAGGCTTTGTAACTAGAACAAACTCTCTTTAAATAAAAGTTAGTTTAAAGTCTGAACACAGAAATTAACTTATGAAAACTGCTTTTATAATAAAGTATTCAAAGTTCTTCCAACTATTTTCTCTGCTTTATGGCAAGAGCTCTATCCTTGTATTATCAGGATTAAATTTCTCATTTTCTTCTCTTATTAATCACTTTTCTCCACCTATAATCCTTTTCTGTGAGTGAATGGAAATGGAAATGAAAATGATAGTGTGGTGAAAACTCCATCAGCATTGCATGGACGAATTTGTGTATACGAAAACAGTTGTGGATTGTAGTTGGTAGCTTGTAGTAGTGATAGTGACAGTGATAGTATTACTACTACGACTACGCAGCAATACTACAGTGACCAAGAGCAACAGCAACACAAACAGCAGCAGCAGAAGCAGCAACAGCAGCAGCAGCAGCAGCAGGAGGAACAGCAACAGCAACAGCAGTAGCAACAATAAACAGTGGCGCAGAGTCCAGAGTGCAAACCAATTGAAATTAATTTGCATAATATAAATCTGGACATTCAGCAATAGAATGGAACCGAAACCACTTTCCACCCCAACTTTCCCCGCGATGCACACAGGCCCCGCTAATTCTGGGATTATTCACAGTTTATTGCACTTAGTTTTCCTGCACAAAAATATATATGTTCTTTCTCTTCATCAGTTCAGTTCAGTCACTTTTCCACTCGGCATTTATTATTATTATTTCCTTCTGGGCTGGGGTGGCGATTTTTCACCCGCCTTTCGTTCGTTGCACATTTTCATTGAGCGTTTCGCTTGTAATTGGATTAGTTCGGTCGTTTTCTTTTTTTTCATATTTTTTGTGTAGTATTTAGTGGTGTTTTTTTTAACAGTTTTCATTGCAATTTGTACTCAGGTTTCACTGGAATTTACTTTCCGCTCTACGCAGCTCGCGCGTTGCTCTCGGCAAATGTTGCGTCTGTTGTGCCGGAAAATTGACGACAAATTGAAAGCTTTTGCTTCGGTTGCGTCGTTTGTGGGTGCTTTTGGTGCTCCTTGGTTATGCACCAGGGTTGTCAGGTTTCTCTCTGTAAATTTTATACTGAATTTAACTTGGGAAAAGATGACATTACTGATATATTTATTAAAAAGGTTTCATTTCAAAGGTTTGATGATTTGCAAGGTTTTTTCTTATGATATTTATTTATTTATATAGCTTTGGCATGACAACGCTGACCAAGATAAAGTTGTTCTGAACAAGTTTAGCTTTTAACTGGCCCAAGTTTAGCAGGTTAAAGTTAGTTTTCTTTAAGCTTTGCTAGACAGACCAGACACAAACCCTGGGAGGGTAAATATTACGTATACGTCATGTTTTTACCTTACAGAATTTCTATTCAAATTTTACTTGCAGTTGCAAGAGAAAATAGTTTCTGTGTTGAAATGAAATATTTAACAAATTCAAAAACTATGTTAAATGATTCAAAATTTAAATGCGTTTGAAATAAAACAAATAATTGTAAGAAGTTCATTTTACTTAAATATTATTTTTATATCAAGTATTTACAGTGGAAGATATTTGTACAAATGCATATAACGGAGGGAGGATAGTGCTTCTTTATTGGGAATAATGTCTATATAATATTTCTATATATAAACAATAAACTATCAGAACAAAAATGATCAATATAGTCTGATAGTTTGGCCCATGCGACACCAATCACGTGCTTGTTAGGGATAGGTGTTAGTTGGAGCGATACGAGAAAGTATGATATTTGCATGATATTTATAGGGTCAAAGATAACCCTTTCACTGCGTTGCAAATATCATGAGAAAATTATAATAACCTCTGCGAGGGTATACAACGAGAGTACTTATAATAAAGTTTATTAATCAATAAACAGAAAATTAATCTTCAAGTTGCAAACACAAATTTAATGTTCCGAGGCACGAGCCATTCGATTATATATACAAATAAGAGTCATGGAGAACAATCGTTGCAATTATGTATATTTTGTATTAAATTAATTATTATAATGTGACTATAAAGTGGAAATGGAGATGCCTATATTGTGAGTTCCTTTCTATGACTTAAAAGAGAGAAAGTCTGTAGAAGAGAAGAGACGGGCTTGGAGTGTTTTGAGTTCAATCGATGAATGGTTAAATATTTATATATATTATGAAATGTAACAAAAGCAATTTAGATATTTAAATAGCGATACAAGGAATAACTATAATAAAGAGTGCAATGAATTTGTACAGAACCTGCCACACTCTTTTGTCAAGGTTCAAATCGATCACGCCTACAGCATGCTGCGATTCAAGTGGCCCATAAATCCCCAACATCAGCCGATATCAGCGGAATGCACTATCCCAATTTATTAGTGATACAGAAATAACAATAATTACGTGCTTGGCTAATCATCCGATCAGGAATGCCACCTACAGTCAGTCCGTCTGCATGGGGACGATAAGATTCCGAAAAGTCCCCACGAAGCCATGGAGTCTATGGAACATAGACCTCCTATATAAGCAGCTAAACCAACTCAGTCGGAATCAGAGTAAAACCTGAGATCCACCTAGAATCAGCATGTTTCTGGCCAAGAGCATCGTGTGCCTCACCTTCCTGGCGATGGCCAGCGCCCAATTCAACACCAACTACGCCTCGGGACGTAGCGGCATGGTGCACCTTTTCGAGTGGAAGTGGGATGACATTGCCGCCGAGTGCGAGAACTTCCTGGGCCCCAATGGCTTTGCCGGAGTGCAGGTGAGGAATTAGTACAACTATCTTTACTCAGGGATCCTTAATAATCCTGGCTTTCAGGTCTCCCCCGTCAACGAGAACGCAGTGAAGGACAGCCGGCCCTGGTGGGAGCGATACCAGCCCATCTCCTACAAGCTCGTGACCCGCTCCGGCAACGAGGAGCAGTTCGCCAGCATGACCCGCCGCTGCAACGCCGTCGGAGTGCGCATCTACGTGGACGTGATCTTCAACCACATGGCTGCCGATGGTGGTACCTACGGCACTGGCGGCAGCACTGCCAGCCCCAGCAGCAAGAGCTACCCCGGAGTGCCCTACTCCTCGCTGGACTTCAACCCGACCTGCGCCATCAGCAACTACAACGATGCCAACCAGGTGCGAAACTGCGAGCTGGTGGGTCTGCGCGACCTGAACCAGGGCAACTCCTATGTCCAGGACAAGGTTGTCGAGTTCCTCGACCACCTCATCGACCTCGGTGTGGCCGGATTCCGTGTGGACGCTGCCAAGCACATGTGGCCCTCCGATCTGGGCGTCATCTACGGCCGCCTCAAGAACCTGAACACCGACCACGGCTTCTCCTCGGGATCCAAGGCCTACATCGTGCAGGAGGTTATCGACATGGGCGGCGAGGCCATCAGCAAGTCCGAGTACACAGGCCTGGGTGCCATCACCGAGTTCCGTCACTCCGACTCCATCGGCAAGGCCTTCCGCGGCAAGGATCAGCTGCAGTACCTGTCCAACTGGGGCACCGCCTGGGGCTTCGCTGCCTCCGACCGCTCGCTCGTCTTCGTCGACAACCATGACAACCAGCGCGGCCATGGAGCCGGTGGCGCCGACGTGCTCACCTACAAGGTGCCCAAGCAGTACAAGATGGCCTCCGCCTTCATGCTGGCCCACCCCTTCGGCACGCCCCGCGTGATGTCCTCCTTCTCGTTCACCGACACGGACCAGGGTCCGCCCACCACCGACGGCCACAACATCGCCTCGCCGAGCTTCAACAGCGACAACTCCTGCAGCGGCGGCTGGGTGTGCGAGCACCGCTGGCGCCAGATCTACCAGATGGTGGCCTTCAGGAACGCTGTCGGCACCGACGGCATCCAGAACTGGTGGGACAATGGCAGCAACCAGATCAGCTTCAGCCGCGGCAGCCGTGGCTTCGTGGCCTTCAACAATGACAACTACGACCTGAACAGCTCCCTGCAGACGGGCCTGCCTGCCGGCACCTACTGCGACGTCATCTCTGGCTCCAAGAGCGGCTCCTCCTGCACCGGCAAGTCGGTGACCGTGGGCTCTGATGGTCGCGCCTCTATCTATATTGGAAACTCCGAGGATGATGGTGTCCTGGCCATCCATGTCAACGCCAAGTTGT
>VNJM01000535.1:0-29133 GCA_008042475.1 Drosophila kanapiae
GTCTAAGATGTCACAACAACAATTTAGCAAGACGTCTTCTAACCCTACCAAGAAAAAGAAGACTAAAAAGGTGCCATCCAGCTGATCTCCCTTCCAGAGTTCTCAATTAATTAATGAAAATATATAAATAAAAAATAAAATAAAATAAAATAAAAATAATAAATAAATAAAATGTATATATTGTAAATGTATAATGTAATTATTGTAAATTTTATTTAAGCAACAGCATCACCCTGTGACTAATTTTTGTTTTTCCCCCAATGTACAACCAGATTAAGTTGCCACTTAGGTAGCAGTACACTAGTTTAAATAAGTAAAATAAATATACACCGTTTAAAAAAAAAAAAAAAAAAAAAAAAAAATTAAATGAGTTGACTCGAAGGAGCGTTATTTCGAATCAGCTGTTTATTTGTTTTAAAATGACATTATTTCTAATCGAGCTCTCAGTGCTATTTGCTTGCTAACCGCTCATGTGCGCCTAGTATGCATAATCGCATTTCAAGAGAATTTGTGTGGCGAATTCACGAAATTGACGTCGTGTTGTTGTAAATTGTTGTCGAAATTTTCATTTATAGGCCAACCGCCGTACCAGGCGAACAGCAGCGGGAAGCACGTGTCCGGCGGTCAGCTGTCTATTTTGATTTGGTTTGTGTATTGGCTAAATAAAATAATAACTTTACATACATGCACTGTAATTTGGTTTGTGTATTGGATAAATAAAATAATAACTTTACATACATGTATTCTAATTTGGTTTGTGTATTGGATAAATAGAAAAATAAATGAAATTACATTATTTAAAGGTTTTTCTCGTCCACAATAAGCTTTCTCCTGTACGAACTGGCCAAAAGTCCTGCGATCCAACGCAGACTGCGCGAGGAACTTTGTGAGGCTCTGCAAGATAAGCAGCTGAACTGCGACTACGTTGGTGGACGAAGTCCTGTGACTATATCCGTCCACAGAATTCCTAGATCGATTAATGGATACGATCTCTCGCCGTGGAAAGGCGGAGACCATTTCAAATTGTTTGCAGGCACGCCAGTCATCGGGATCCAGAGGGTCACTCTTGGGTCAAATGGAAATCAAGGTGGGTCTCCTGCACATCCTGAAGAACTACAGAGTTGAGAAATGAGATTTGATCCCAAGGCGTTCGATTTAGTGTAAACTGTACGCAAAAGTTGCAAACTTAAGGTACAGTAAACCATCGGCCATAGTTTCGGTGATCTGTAAACATTAAATAAACAGCGCAGTCCAGTTTTAACTGTATTCATTTTTGTTTATTGGTAATTTGCATTTTTCACATATTTTTTGTTTGCTTTTCAGTATTTTGTAATTAAAACTTTTCTCAAGTTCAGCTCAAAAATGTTCACAAAAGTTCTGTCGGGTGAGAGTCGGCCAACTGTTGTTGTTGTTATATAGTATATAGTAAAGGGTCTATAGAATTTAACAAGTTGTAAATATTTAATCAATTCTTATCAATCATAAATGAGATTGAATGCGCTTCACGACTAAAAAAATGAAGAGTTCGTGTGGCTTCTAGGGTATCTGTTGAAGCTCCAACAACATTTGGCCAACTCGAAATATTCGACAATCATCAACCATATGGATTTTGTTTTTATTTTCTTTTGTTTTTCATTCTTTTGAATGTACAGTGTTTAAAAAACTAACCTGGAGTTTCTCGATTCTCCGTCGCTCTTTTTACAAATTATCAAAAAATAACTAAAGCAATTTTACACAGACAATATCAACGTAAACTATAGCTAATAACTAATTGCATTTCTTGTTTTTCACACACAAACAACAACACGAATCTTGATTTTTCAGTGCTGTCTTGGTTTGCATTCTATATCATACAGAATAATAAACCCAGATGTTTCTTTATGTTTTGTTTTGTTTTTACATACATCAAACGTTGAAACTTATAGTGATTTGCATTATTGATTTACGAAAGATTTTTAAAACGCTAACTACGAGCTAAGAATACAAGTTAGCAATGTACAATGGATGAGGAAAAAGTAAGGAAGAAGTGTGTTTTGTGAACAGGATGAAAGCATGTGTGGTGTATTGTCAAAAGCAAAATGCCATTTTCGGTATGAATTTGGTAACTGAAAGAGAAACTCTTTCAGCTCTCAGCACGACTGATGTGCCATATAATTCGATGATTATTACTATTCGGGACTATGATTTTGAAGCATTTCTGTAATGTGTTGTGTGTGTATAACTCTTCTGTTTGCATTTTGATTTGATTATTTTGTTTGGAATACATGAAAGCGAAAATCAAATGCCTAAAATGTAAATTTAAATGGATTTCCTTGCGAAAGAACGTTTGCATACGCTTAGTTACTTTTTTTTTTCGTTTTTGGTTTTCCACAACACACTGGCCGAAAAGAAGCCTCCACTTGGGGAGCGACTGCTGTTGCCTGTTAACATATCTATATGACATACAAATGTTTATGCATATTGGTATATATTAGCATATATAGCTAGTTAATTACATTCATAGTAGTGTAGTTTTTTGACATGACATACATTTATATATATTTTTATACTCATATATAGCGTTTTCGCACTCTATCTCACTTTTGTTGTTAGCAGTTAAATGTGTGTTTTTGCATAATTCTTAACTATTTCCGATTAGTTCGCTATAGTTTCTGCTCCTGTTACTTGCTCGCTCAGAGTTAGTCTTCTAATACATTTTACAAACACAGTTGGGGGGATGGGGGGGTGAGTCGCGGAGTTTGCTACTATCTCCTGTCCTGCATGACCACCTGCTTCAGGGCCCCCGCTCGTACGCTGGACTTGACCTCGTGACCGCCCAACGAGGCAGTACCGTCCCGCGCGATATATAGCTGAAGGCCAGAAGCTGCAATAAATAACAGATTAGTGACAATATAAGCATCAAGATGAGTAGCGCCATACGTGGCGTGCTTTAAAACCAGCCACTCCCTCGAACGCATACACATGTGCTTAAGCGTTCTAAATCTGTACGCATACATACGCACTGGCTTAATCTGTATATGTACATTAAACTACATGACAATGCTTTAATTTGCCGAAAGCTAACTCGAAGACCTCTGCCGAAGTCTCACGAATGTTGATAGCGTGTGTGTGTCGGCAGAGCGCCAGCAGAGACCCGTGCTGACCCGTGACAAAGCGTCATGCGGACCATTGGTGTATAAACACATGGAAGCTCATTATGTTTTTAGATTCTTAAACTATCAACCTATTGCAAGTGGAAAAGTTATGATTTTCGTTGCTAGCGAAAATAATGTATGGTCGTTACTCATCTTAATATTAAAAATATTATCTTTGTCATAAGTTCATAATTCCCTCGCTTTGTATACTCACTTTCTGCCGACTCCTCCAGCTGATCAAGCTTGGTATCCTTTAAAATCTCATCGATTAACGAATTGGGATTGACCCGCGTCTCCTCCACTCGATCTGAAACGCGGGGCCCATCATCGAGCGCACCCTTCTTGCGCTTCTCCCCACTGCTTTTCGTGCGATCTAGAGATCCTGTTTCACTTATAACTAACGAGCCGGAACTGGGATTCCTGTTTGTGGAAAGAAAAAAGAAAACAATAATGAGTTACGAGGTCTCTGGAAAAACATGTCCTTAGGTGCTCAACTAAGACTATATAAGTGCTCTGAATGAATACAAGAATCTGGCGGGGGCGGCGTGTTTAACAATTGCAGGAGAAACAAAATACAAAACAACAAAAATCGCAGGCAACAACGAGGCAGAACAATGCAAACTTCAGTGCCTTATAGTAAGGATATGGAATGAAAGTGCTGCTGATGTACGACGAGCATGATGCTAAATCAACAAATAAAATATAAAAATTCCCAAACACACGGAAAACTTGTTTGATACAATTTTGAAGAAATTAAAGCTTTCTGATAAGTCCGGTAAATAAAACAAAATAACAAATAAATGAAATATATTTTTCACTCTTAAACAGTTACAAATACTGATTTGGTAAATTAATATTTAATTTATAAATTAAAACCAAAGACTACCAAACTTATAAGTAGGGATGACACAGCTCATCCTCCATTCGAAATTACACGGATGATAGAAATGAGCTAGTTTCTGGACAAACTAAGGTCATCATTCGCAATATCACATCAACTTAAAAGCAAATACAGTACGCAGGTGACAAATAAGTAAAAATTAGAGGCCAACAGGAGGCAAACCCACATCATGGTGATGCTGGGGCGGCGTATAATCTGCGTTGTGGCCAGCGGCGATAGGGTGGCTCCTGTCACCGCCATGGCGGATGCCTCGGCGGCTGCGGCCGACGTGGATAGAAGTAGCGAGGCGGCCGACGGATTCGAGCGAATACTGCAGGCATCCGTGGGACTGGCGGCCAGCGAACTAAGGGCATCGCCGGAGGCAACGTTTCCCATCCGGGGACTGCTGCCATGGTGGCCATTGGGCGAGCCAACTGACATCTGCTGGTTGGCGGCATCTACAGTGTCCTGCTGACCACACGTGGCGGCATTGCACTGGAAGGTGATGACGGCTCCGCTGCTGCTGCTGTTGCTGCCATTCGAGGAGGACGCCGAATGGTTCGAATGTATGCTGGCCAGAGTTCCGCATGGCGAGGATGATCCCAGAGCGTAGCCAGTGGTTACCTGCTGCCTGTTGGCGCTGTTGCTGCTCCCGCTGACAGTTCCTCCCATGTTGCCGCTGTTCTGGCCATTGCTGCTGTTGCTTCCGTTGTTGCTACCGTCAAAGAGGCGACGCGGAACTCCACTGAAGCTTCTGAATGGACGCGACACGTTGAAGGCGAATATTTTTGTTTTAGACACGGAACAACACAACAATATTAAACACAAACACACAATTCTTGCAAAATATGCAGGAAAACCAGGTAAAAAGAAAAAGAAAACTAAAATAAGAAAACCAAATATATTTTGGTTATATCTTAGACATTTTAAAACTCTTTAAAAGAAGCTTTTGATTTTGACTTATGCGTTTTATATATATTATGGATAAGAGCGTTACGGATTGAATAATTGTTCGAAATATGTGTGTGTTTCTGTGGCTGATATGTATTCGTGAGTGTGTAATAAATAATAAATACATTTACATAAGACATACACAACAAGTAATAAATTGTTTAAAGACAATATATTGAATTAGAAGTTTGTTTTTTGGCCCCTTGACTTATGTAAGATTTTGGAGCACACGACGCTCTACACAAACTATTTTGCACTTTCTTCTTTCTGATAAGACTAAGCGAGGCAGATTTTAAATTACGTTTAATTATAACATAAAGCTTCGTTAAATGTTTCCCAAATAATTTCTATTTGTAAAACTAAATGATTGAGCAATATTCACTTAGCTCCACAATAAAATATAGCTTAACTTAAATGATTTTTGACATTTACAGTTGACCCCATCAGCCCATCAGCCATTACGACACTATCCCACAAACGACACGCTCATTGAAATAACCCTGACCTGTCCATGAATATTCCTCCTCGTACAGGTTTATATACACAGTCCGACAGAGATGCCAAGTCGGTCAGTCTAGCATTTAAAATGAAGCTCTGTGTCGTTTTGCCAAAGACGTGAGCGTGTTTTGCACATGGAAATGTAGCCGAGATACCCCTCCGAAATTGAATTTTAAATTGGAAACATTTCGGGAGGTACACAATATATAAAAATGTACAGCAGCAACACTCCCTCCCAGCTCAGGGATTTATCCTTGCCCCAGATTCATTCCGACTTGGTCGAGACCCCAAGGGCATGTCCTGTTTTTTGTTGTGGTGTCCTTTTTGTGTCTGGGCTGTCGCAGGTGAGAGCAACTAGTTTACACACCTTTTACTCGTAATTGCTTTATGGATAAAGAAATGGCCGAAAAGGACTTGTCAAAGAGCAGTAAACGCTGACTTTCTAAATTGTTCTTTGAAGGCTCACTAATTGAGGAGCTGTACAAATTCAGTATGAGATATTTAACAGATTTGAATTATACAGAAATCACAGTGTCGTCTTTAAAAAAAGAAAAAATAATTTAAATTTAATTTAACACTGAATTTGGTAACTCGCAAAATTTATATTCCATACTTTTTTACACATTCTTAATTGGTTTAAAACAGAGATGCCCTATAGATAGACTCGCTAGTCTACAAGTTTCGCTACCCGAGCCCTGCTCACACCGACAGTGACCATCAGTAAAGACAGGTCGGATTTACTCTCACAAATGCTATTCCAACGTGTCAAAGTATGCATGTGGGCCCCACTGGTTTTAAGCCCCTAATTTCTGGATCATCCTGGAATTTTAGCATATTTTGTAATTTAAAAATCACGTTGGTTTTACTGTAATAAAAATCGGACAACCATATACATATTCCGCTGGTTTTTTTATATGAAAACTTCCACTTGCCTAAGCTAGATTTCTTCCTTATTATACACATAAAAATATAAATAAACTAGAATTGTACCCCATCTGTTATATATTAATGAGTTTGTGTTGATTAGATCATTATTAGGATTGTGTGTATTGATTAGAATTCAATTGTAAGTAAAAATCGGCAGTATAACCTGCTAAATATAACGTAACGCCCATAAATACTTTTTACAATCTTTTTACAACGCTCCAGAATAATATAGCCTTACATCTAGCTTAAGAAGTACTTGAACCCAGGGTAAGTACTCGCTAAAACCCATTAATGATTAGTAGAAATTGCAACAAAACAATAGGGAACGTAACGAAAGGTAACAAACGAGAGAACGAGTAACGAAAAACAGGTGACAGGATATGTTAAATGGAAACGAAAACAGCTGTGTGTGTGGGGTAGTGGACCAATACCAAGGACCAGGACTATGGCTAGGACTAGGACTAGTTGGTCGCGAAAGCGGCGACGTCTTAGGCTAAACATTCAGGAACACAGTCTAGAAGATGATGACGACTAACGAGTAACAAGTAACGAGAAACTTTAAACGAGTGACGAGCAACCTTCGGCTTGGTAGCTTTTTTTTTGGTTTTTTAAATATGCAACTAGTTAAAGGAATACTTGGGTATTTCTGGCTTGACTTGGTTGGTAATCAAAGCGCGACGCACCTCATTAGCTCGTAGGCAGCATTCGTGGAATGTGGCCGCACCACGAAGGCATCCTGATTGGCCATTGGTGTCGAGGAACTGCCCTGCAGTATGTTCCGCCGATAGGCCCGCTCGAAGGGTGTGCGCGACATGAAGGGCATTGAACTGGCAAACGATTCCGCCGGTGAGTCCACCACATCGTAGGTGAGCAATCGGTTTACGTAGCTGCTGCCCAGCGCCGGCTTCTCCGCCGACTGGATGAGACGCGGGAAATTCGGTTTTCGTTCGGTGGTCGGCGTGAGGAACGGGTCCGCCTCAATGCGCTCGCTAACGATGTCCGGTATGGTGCCCATCGACCTCATCTTCTGGATGGGATAGTGCGGCGACTGAGGACTCTCGTTGCCTTGGCCATCCTGGCCAATGAACTTGGCGTTGCCAACCTTAATGTGATGGTAGCTTTGATGGCTCATGTGCTTCACAAACAGCTTGCCCGCCGATCCGTTCGAGGCGGTGGAGTTCTTTCGCAAATGGTGGTGTTGCTGAAAGCGCAGCCGCTCCTCCAGCGACTGCTCGTGCATGCGTTGGAACTCCTCGCGCACCGACTGCTCCGCGTACTCGTCGAAGCAGAGATTATTCAGCGACTTCATCTTCGGTATCTGCGCCCGCTCCGCCAGCTGTTTGAGACGCCGCGGCGAGTTGCGATCCAGCTCCATGGAGGCCTTGTGGAACTCCATCTCGAGTATGGATAGATTCTCCATTGACTTGATCTTGGCCACCCGAGGGGTATGATAGTTCTCCTCCAAGCCGGAGTCATTGTCGCCCGAGTCCTCGTTGAGGTACTCGTCCGTGTCGCTCGCTTCGCCGCTATCGTAATACTGTGTGGCATGCGATGGAGATCCCGCACTGCGGTAGGTGGAGCCGGGTGTTCCTCCACCCAGCGGTGGATGGAACTGTGGAGCGGCAATCTCGGCCATCGGTGTGCGGAAGTCTTCGTAGGCCAGCGTCTCATGATGACCGCCGGTGGTGCTCATGGTGGCATTCGGAGTCTGGTAGAGTTGCTCTTCGCTCACGTACTCAATTGTGGTGCTGAGACTGAGATGCGTGGTCTTGGCATGTTGTTGGTTCTTGCCAACGACTGGGAGGACAGTGGGGGGCTGTTGCTGGTCCGGAGAGCTCTTTTGCCCGCGATGACGACCGTGAGGAATACTCAATTTCATGGCATTTATTGCTTTCTGATTAAGTCTATTGAGAAGAGAAACGGATTTTCTAAAACCACTATAAAGTGTTGTTTGGTTTCGATTTGGACGACAGTCGTAGATTTGTTTGTTTTCAAATATATATATATTTTTAATTGGTTAGGTTATTGGAGAGAGAGATATTGTTGAGCAGTTGGTTGGTTGGTTAGTTGGCCATTTACCCCATTTTGTTATATATACAAAACACATAAATTTAGTTTCAAAAAAATAAAAGAAAGAAAAACAAAAGTGGTGTTAAAATAATTTAGCAAGAAATTAGATAAACGTAAGTATATAAAAACTTTAATTGTTAATCTAACATAAATAATAAAGGCTACCATAAGACCATATATTAGGAAACCAATAAAAAAAAAAAAACACCAGGGTATTAATCCTTAACCAGAACATCAAGATAACTAATAAATATTACACGGTTATTAAAACCTTAACCATTGGTCCATAGGAAGTGAAACTATATATATTACATTTTCCCTTAAAAATAAAGGAAGAATCCTTCTCCTTCAGCTCGGAAACTTTCTTTAGCTTCCATCAGGCAAATGGCAAAGGCCACAAGCAGAAATTGACTTCTGAAAGGAAAACCTCTGGCCATGCGACCCTTGTGCCCGCCTCATGACGCCAACAGTCAGTTGATGAAGTCATCAGATTCATATTTCAGCAGCACAAAACCATTCCCTTGGCTCAACGGGTTTCATTTGCTGCTCCTTGGAAATTCCTCACCGCCCCGCCCACCCAATGCTAATCGCTGCCAGCATGTAAGCGTGTATTTTTGAATTGCAGCCAACATGCAAGTGAACTAAGCCACCAGCCACCATCTAGGAGCCAGCCGGTCTGGTCATGGGAACAACAAAAATATAAAGCGAGCCGCCACGTGTGTCTGTCGTCGTCGTTGTCGTTGTCTGACCTTAAACTTTGCATTGGGAAATTTGTTGCATGCTGTCGTCTGCAGCATCCGCAGCCCTGCAATTGCGGGCAGAGAGTACTAACGAAAATTTGCATAACATAATTGAACGGAACGTTATCCGAGTGAGAGCCGAGGACCGTGTTCTCGATGTGATTGTGTCTGGCCAGATGGCCCTGAGTTCATAATGGAAGCACCAGTTCTAGGATATATCAGGGGTTAACCCCTGACAAAACGTTTTAAGGACTGAAAACCAACGGCAAGCTCATACTCTTAGTTTGTACTAAGAACTGATAAATACAATTGCTTCAATAAAAAAAGAGATTCAACATTATTGCATATTCCCCACTGCTTCAAGCCTCAGCATAAATATTTTCAGCATAAAGCAAAAAGATTTATATATTTAGCTAAAATACTTAAGCTACCTTACAATAAAAACAAGATTATATTTTCTAAATATAAAAGAAAAACGATCACACAGCCGAACCATCAAGAGATATTTTAAAAGTACATTATTAGGGTTGAGAGATTTATTATCGAAGATAAAAGTATTTAAAGGTTTTAAATATTGATGTTTTAAATATCGAAAAAATTTGCATTGCATAACGATTCTAAGTGATTTGGTATTTATTATCAAGGGAATAAATATCGTTAGGTTTAAGATATCGAACAAAAAATCTTATAGAACGTTAATATAAAGATATTATGTATTTTTCCGGTTAAATCAAATTAAATTAAATCGAAACGATTAAATATCGATAGATATATAGTGGTATTCGCGACAAGTATCGATATATCGATCATATCTACCATCCCTATAAAGAATACATAGGTTCGACTGGTTTTAAATGAAAACTAAAATAAAATAAAGATACTAGTACTACTAACTAACTAACTAAAGACTGTTTTGTAAGTATATCAGTGTTCGGTTTCTTTCGAATATATTGTAGTGTCATGAAACGAGCAATGCTTGCATTAGTTGTAGATTTAGCCAAGTCACAATAAAGACTTGTCGTGTGTGTGTGAAAGGTATTAATTTTCTTTAGTGTAGAAGTGTATTAGGTACAATTTAAATTTGGTTTGTAAGTACATATATAGCGCATGTAAGGAGATTAGAGCTTCATAGCTTATTATATCAAATGTTATTGAAATAAGATTACGCTTACACGAATCGTAGGCAAAGAATATAACACAAAATTAATTATACAAGAAAGTAAGTCGAGGCTTTATACAGAATAGCAATTATCAATATGTAGAGTTGTTATAGACTTACCTAGCATGTCCCGAATCGCCCTCGGAACTTTGCCTTGAATGCTGACTGTGCGAAAAACTACTATACCCCGAACCTTTTGACATCTGAAAAAGGCAGTCGCATTATGTACGGTTTTCTTAAGTGGATCCCCTTAACTGAACTCACTTGACTAGTATTACTGGAATTCCTCGAATGACCCATCTCGATAAGTGTGGCGTTGCCGCCTCCGGAGAATCCGATGCCCACACCCGTTGTCCCATAGTTGTTGCTGCCGATTGTCCCCAGTCCCGGGATCACCCCAGGTGTGGTGGCGGTGGCATTAGTAGCGGCAGCGGCGGCATGTTGCTGCAGATTGTCCGTGGTCAACGTCACCGCCGACTCCGAGGATTCTGACAGTCCGGAGTCCGTCACAATGGCCGCTAGCAACGCCTGTGCATCGAACTCTGCAAGAAATTAACCCGAAATGGAATGCAATTAACCCCGAAACTCCTTTTATACCGTTGGTCCTGGGATAAATCCCATACAATCATGGCCTAATTATTACTTACCCTCTTCTTTTGTGGTAGACACAGGTCTCGTTCCCGGCAGCGACTGATTGCTGGGTACTCCGCCCAATGTGGCTCCACTGCCGCCCAGAGGAATGGCCGAGCCGCCACTGCCGCTGCCTATGCTGGGCAGGACAGTGGCCGTCGGTGTCTGCAAACCCACTCCGGTGGCCGCATTGGCCAAATCATCCATAGAGGGTTTGCTCTGCTTGCTCTTCAGGCTGGGCGTGGGTCTGCAGAGACAAGTTATTACAGCGTTCACGGGAGATTATAGCGCCTATACTTACGCCTTGAAAAGAATATCCCCGCTCAGCATGTGCATCTTGATGCTCACCCGCAGCATAGAGTTGTCCAGGCGATGACGAGAGTCGTAGCCCTCCAAGAGGAAGCGGCGCGACGTGAGACCGGCGCCGGCAAACTCGGCAAGATTAAGGTCGATAAAACCCAGCTTATAGTAACTGCGTCCGCCCTTCATCTCCTTGCGTATGGAGATGCGCAAGTGACAGGGATCCAGGACACCGGTCGAGGCATTGGCACTCATCTTGCAGGGGAACTCAAAGCTGCGGTTCCACTCCACGCGATGGTTCCGCACATCCTCTCTATAAATCGTATATTTTTATTAATATTTAAATTCGGTTGAAATCCGAAGGCGACCATCTTACCGACTGCTGTACTCCTGAAAGGACCCGCCATCGAGCAATCGTATTTTGGCAAACAACACCTCGTTCACCAGGGCCACCTCAACTAAATCCTGCAGCTGCACTTCGACGTTGAACTTATACTTCTTCTTTTTCATCATAAAGGCCATGCCAGGGGCGCTAGGCCCGAGAAGTGTCATCAATTCCTCTCCAACAATGCGTATTCGTTAGCCGCCCTGCCACGGATTCGAGTGGAAAAAAAGGGTCTTCGGCGGTTGCGATGCACCGCCTCGAATCGACAGATCTCGCTCTTTGCGGCGCTCTAAGCTTTATCGCCGTATGTTGTATCCTTCCTTTAAATCTTTTAGTTGCCTTTTTGTTGGTGTAGTTGTAGCGGTATTGTGTCCTTGTGCTGCTCACTTGACTGTCATTTTCAGGGCTAACGGTGGGTTTTTTGGCCGGCGGTACTGGTGCTGCCTGCTAACGGGTGGCATGCAACACTCCCCACCTGAAAAGTAAGCAGACGAAAACCAAAATATAATGAGAATGGTTTTAAAATACATAAGCTGGGTTGAAATATGTTGAAATAAGTTAGCGGTTTGGTTTTCTAAGCGCAATACTTTTCTCCAAAGATACTCTCCAATACAATGTTTTTATAAAGTCATTCCTCGATTCAGAAAATAAAATAGGATAAGCTTGGGGTGCGTGTTAGCTTGTAAGCAAATATAAATAATTACCAGTTTAAACAATTCCAGCATTTTGGTTTTTAATTGAATTTTAGCACCTGGCTTTCTTTTTAGATATTTGAAGAGCCTTTCATTTTATGACTGTTTAAATCAATCCAATAATATAATATATAAGATATACATATATAAGCTAACGTGTATATCGAGAGGAATAGACCGTTATGAAATGTAAATCGGAAAAAATATCGAGCTCAATGTCATATCAATTAATATAATAAAATATTATATAGCATATCGATTGGAATATCTAAATTGTAAATACAGAAAAACAACTAATTTATGTTCATAACAAAATATTAGACAAATTATATTTAATATTTCACATTTATCTGTGTTATTTCCGATTATATTATATTATATATGTATATTAAACAGAATATTTATATCGCAACGTTTAAATAACGATATCGCGTAAAATATAGATAATATATCAATATCTCAATATTATATACCATCCCTAATATTTGTGTTTTTACCTAATCAGGGTCTAGTAAGCTTAATTAATATTTAATAATAGAACTCGTAATGATGTACAAAAATTAACTAAACAAAACTTTTTTAGCATGTATATAAAATATAACAGAAAAATCCATCCTGAGACATAAAACAGTTTATACATAATTTATCACTTGGTCATCAGCATAATAAATCAAAATGTCGCTGTTAATAGACGCCTAAAAATATGACAACATAGAAATACTTTTAAGGGCGCCTATAACAAGTCTGTTCCAGTCAATCATTTCTTCGCCAAACACATTTTTAATTTGCAAATAAATGCATATCCTACGATTGAGCCAACAACACGTAAACAATTAAGACGGCAAACACGCAATTGGGAATCGCATGACCGGAGTGCCACCGCCAAAAGCTTGGCACTTATGCAAATATTTACTATATAATTCCGAGTGATTTGGGACGCCTCTTCTTGGATTATACGAAAATCAGTGACGCATTACTTGGCGTTGACTATTGTTTGGCATTTTCTTTGGTTTTTGCCTGTGTTCTGCGTTATCTCAGGTCCGGTGGCGTCTTGGGAGAACTCATTCGCATTTCGATTGATGACTCAATGGGTTTTCTGAGATTCTGGGAATTGCGGACAATATATTTGAACTCAATTAAATATATTGAAGCAGGTTGGCTATTTTATTCGAATTTATTCAATTGACTGCTGTCGTAGTGCAAATTAAATGAGGTCACTTTTCCAATACTTTATGTTTGCCAGAGCAAGGCGAAAAAGTGGGTAATCAATTAGAACAAATTGGGAGGGAATCGAACCTTAATTTTCTCTTTATAGATTTTCCTAATAACCATAAAGCATTTTCCATAAAGCAAACAAATCCCTGTTCCGCCAATTATGTCCATTACACACGCATTAGCCCTGCCAAATCGTGAGGACAAACATTGCAAAAACCAATCAGGGACCCAAAACCATTAACCCACTTACGCCCCCCTGATGAAATGTTTGTACGGAGAGTGTCGATTTAGGTGATTTCGTTTTGGTTTAGTTTTCCCCCCATTTTGGGAGTTGGTTTCCCAGTCGCACCCCAAAAAACAATCCCCAGCGAACACAGAAAGTTTAAAGTAAAACTTGCTTGCTTCTCCTGCGCCAAGAGGGATGTTGAGTGGAGCTTCGGGCAACGACTTCCGTGTACGCCAGAAAGCTAAAAGGGATTGCTCACTAGCATGTGAAATCTCTGACCCACTAACTGACTTTGCTTTGTTTCCGCCACCAGTCTCAAAGGCGGATTTGGAGCTGGACACTCCTTCGGTAAAACTAAACATGCAACATTGTTAATAGACCCTCAATATCCTTTCCATTAGGGGCAAGTGCATGAGGATTGTCCGGACAATCCCTGAAATGGGCTTTTAACGAGTTCAGGCAAAACTGAAATAGAAATTCAAGCTGGCAAAGACTTTGATTAGAGGTACAATTGCCACTTCATTGCCGAATTGTTCTTTAATAAAATGTGATTAAACCTTTGCTCATGTGCCAATTATCAAGTCTCGCAAAATGGAGAAAAATAAAAAAATTTACTGGCCGCAAGCGAATGATTTTGATTATGTCACATTGACCTTTACCTTGCCTCATCCATTGCCACATTTTTAGCGGGCAAGGTGTCTATTTATTAACAATGACGCAGCAGCGATCACACAAAAACATATCGCGCGACAGGCAGACAGACACAGAGGGAAATTAGCAAATATTTCTTGCAAAATACACACATACGGTCCCCTGTAAATGAGCAAATGCGAATTCTTAATTCAACTTGGGTGCGACTGACTGTGCCTCAATTGGCCGCCGCGCAAAAGTTGGCAAAACCAAAAGTGCAGGCAAACAAACAACAATCCGAACAGCTGGCGCCACTCGATGACAGGCACGCTGCTGTAAACAAAATATTTGCGGGTGTGCGGGGTGTGTGTGAGGTGTGTGTGGGGGAGGCAGGCATATGAGATGGCGGAAGCGTTGAAATTGCGATTTTTGACATCACATATAAGTAACATTTGGTTTAGTTAAGATAGTTATAAGGATTGGCAGCATAATTTTCTTATAAATTGAGTACAGTTGAACAGTAGCTATTGTACAAAATCGATAATGTATCGATATTTGAGACTAAGGTCGATATATAAATCGATATACTCGTTAATATATCGAAGTGTGCCAAAGAAGAGCAAGGTGATCACAAATGTAGTATTAAAAATACTTAAATATAATCCCCAAAAACAGATAAGTTGAATACAATATTTCTGATATTTTGTAGATAATATCAATATTTGAACGTCAAAATGTACGATTTTTTCGATATGATGTTAAAGGCACTTTTTTTGTTCCTATACCATCCATATCGGTTATACTTCTATAGTTATAGTTTTCCTTTGGCTATATGAACTTCCTAGTAAACATTACAAATAGTTAAGGTTATTTCATATGTTCAATTTTTTATCGATAAGAGACTGCTTTATACCTTTATTTAAATATTCTGGCACTCCCAAACATTCCCATAAATGGCTGTAAATATTTCAGGATGAAATAAATAGGAGAAATACAATTGATAACAATATTTCCTATAGAAATTATATATTTTCCTATTTGCTGATTGCTGATATTTTTTCTATTTAAAGATCTTACAACTCGACATAGTTTAGTATTTTGTTAATCATTACATTTTGTCTTCTATCTAACAGCTCTTATGCATTTGGTATTACAACATATGAGAATCTTTGACATTTGGCTTACAATTACATTGCATTACAGTGCACTTTTCTCTATTCCCGTTTTCCCATTTTTTCCCTACTTTTTCACTAGCAGCCACTTATGACGTTCTTTTTTTTGCGGAGGCGTCGTCTGGAGGCCAAGTCCATGAGCAAATTCCCGTAATTAATTCCGTCAAAGCATAATGGGATTCAGCGAGCTTCCCTTGTCGGCCACGAGCTGCCTCCAAATCGCGCTTCAGACAATGATTGTATCTGTTTCACTAATCAGCCCCGGCCAGATGCGACAAACTTGATAACGGCAATTTTAAAACGCCAAGCTAGCGACAAAGAAACCAAATTAGCCTGCTGTGACGGTGACAGTCATCACATGTGGTTGTCCCGAGCGAGGGCTGTTCGAGGAATTTCCATTTCATCAAAATATTCATACGCTATGGGTAGTCTTTACTTCTAAGCTATTTTACATCCTAAAAAACCGATGGCGTTGCTGTTCCAGTGCAGAGAGTATTATAATTTTGTCATGATATTTGCACGCAGTGATCAGCATCACCAGCAGAGTCGATCTAGCCATGTCCGTCGGTCCTTCAGTTTATACGCAATCTAGTCTATTAATTTTTAAGCTATCGGCCTGATATTTCTGTTAAAAGCACCTATATCTTATAGCTGCTTAAGAAACGATCGGTCCAAAATGGCATATCTCTCTATGGAGCATAATTAATTAATTTGTATATTATTATAACAGCAGATTTTAGATTTTACAGCAAATCGGACCACTATACCATATAGCTTCTATAGAAACTACGGACTATATAGACAAAAAACATCGTCTTCGCCCGAAGTTAGCTTTCCTTACTTGTATTTTATTAATATTTAATCATGGGACTCAGCGCAAATATTATTATTAATATTTAAGAATCTAACGAAGAGATTACAAATCCGTATCACAATCTTTTCAATCCGACTTCGTTTAAGTTGTACTTCCGCTGCCCCACCAAGTGATCGCCCTGCTGTTGCAGCTGTTGCACACATGTCGCAATGATTTTGCATGTTGCCCGCAGATCTTCTCATCTTGATGGTCGGGTCTCTCACAGAAACCAATCCCAAGAAGTCTCTCATCTCCCACGAAATATTTAAGCCCTAATGATGTGTAAAGCGAAACACAACTAGCGAGCTATCTGTTGAGTTCTCAGTTCGTATCGGATCGGTTGGGGGCAAAACATATGCCGGCATATGCCAAAAAGCCAAAAGCCGCGAGGTCATCCGCTCGACCCGAGTGTCGGCTGAGTGAGTGACTGAGTGACTGGGCCCATAAAGATAAGCGCGGGGTGCCCTGGAACGGCCGATAAGTACATACCATGCGTGGCTGGGGTATTCAATGCAGTGCAAACATTATTCCAAATTGGCCCATAAATTAACTGCCCGAACATTCCATAAAATGTAAACACAAATATCGAAAACGAAGTAAGTTGTGTTTCTAGGAAAAGTAAACATACAAAGGAAATTCGGAAATGCCTTGTATAATATTGAAAATGTTTGATTTTGGGTGATTATCTGTAGCTATTTCTTCCTACTAAAACAATATATAAATATAAATAAAGGTAGAGGTAGAAGTGGAACTACAAGTAGAAGTATAAATAAAAATATGAATATAAGTATAAATTTAGATACGTACAAGTAATTTTTCATCGCATTTTTCCGTTGAGAGACGTATAACCTTTTAAATTTGTAACTCTTCGTTTCCACCAGATTTTTACCAGCACGTGCCGTAATTGAAAGGATGCTTGAGTGATTTCTTCTTTTGCCAGGGACAAAGCAAGTTCGACATAAAAAGAAGCAAGAGAAGCCACGTTAAGGAAAGGGACTTGACTCAGACAACCCCGAGACATTGACCTTGGCTTTGAGTTGTAAAGCTGTGTTAATGGATAGCGCTTTGCACTGAAGAACAGACCCCAATGTCTAACAATTAGGGACGCGGAACGGCAACTTCACGACTGTGAGAACAGGTAGTCACTCCATAAATATAATGTTAACATTTTACGGGGTACCACAGAAATTTCTATGACATTAGAATCGTTCCAAAATCAAAGTAAAAAATGTGAAGCAGTTTGAAGGTTCACTTAACCTTTGATAACTTTGCATGCCAGGCTAAACGCTTGGCCTTTTTGCTTGGGTTAAATCAATAAACCTTTGCCCTTTGGGGAGTTACCTAAGCCATATATACTTTCCAGGCCAGCCTCTAAGTAGGCAATGGTTACTTAACGAGCTCGGGTTCTCTCAAGGTGTCTAAACTTCTTACCGCTGAAGGTCAGCCGTACTTGGAGCAATCCTCTAAATCCAATTAAGAGGGACACTGAGGAGAAAGTGCACAAACTTTTATTACGAGGACGTTTTACAAGTTTCTTCCCACACGATGCTCAACATCGTTATATAACTTGGCGACCATTAGGCGATGACTGACTCATTAGGGCTGTTCTCTGCTAGACGATAAACCACCTACGCACCTTCACAACCACTCCTCCACTCACTCACTGAGAACAGTCACCCCAGGTTGTTGTCATTAAGCTTGCAAACTTAATTTGCACATCTCAACTCCCTACTACATACGACGAACCTACTATTACCACGAACCCCTGTCTCTTGAGCGGATCGAGGATGTGCTGCTGAAGTGTTAATGAGGTTTCGCCTCCGGAGTGCCATTGCACCTGGCTGCGGGGAGTGGGTAATTGTGTCAGCTTACCCGCTTTATCAGAACCCGAAAGTCGACTGTAACGAGAGTGGATGGAAGAGGACAAAGCGCGGCGTTAGTGTCGTCATTAAAATGCCTACCAAGGATTGGGAAAAGCGTGTGCCGTCATCGCGTTTAAAACTAGTGCAAAATATCAAAGGCTGCCTGACCCACTTTCGCACAGAGTGAAATGGCTGCAACTGAAATGTGATATTGCGCAATAAATGGCCCAAAAGGAGTCCAAGGAGGTGAGCCAAAGGCAAGCCGAAAAAAAACTGTTGCTCCCGGTAGTTGGTCATAAAAAGAAGCAACGTTTTTACTGCTGCCGCCTTTTTGATTTACGGCTAAAGCATTGGCAAGTACTTTGTAATGGGACAACCTTAAAGCTTTATTTTTATATTACTAAAGGTTTAAACTAATGAAAAAATAAACCTTAAAATTGTAGTGGTAACTGTAAGCAACTTCTAAAGGCAACTTGTAATAGGGAAGACAGAAAATATAGGTATAAATGATATTGATATCTGTTGCGAAGGTCGATACATAAATCAATATTGGAACGTTTCGATATATGTGCTACAAGTCGATATCGGTAGGTAGTATATATAAGAAGGTTATCAAGAAATATAGATTTCAAGATGTTTTAAATATAATCAGTAAAAAGATAAATACATAATATAACATTTGTCGGATATTTTTTCGATAATATCTATAATTTTAAGTTAAATGCGATATTTTTGTAATATTTCACATTTTTGATATATTTTTAAGATAGAAAGCGATATTTTTGTCGATATATTATACATATATTCTATCGATATAAATACATCACCAACTTGTAGTAAAAACATTAACAAGTTGACGCCATTCTTTATTATTTTCAACACATTTTCTCTAGAAATGAAACCCTTGGTGTATAATAATTCGCTTTCCATCGCACCGCTTTCATAACTTATCATAAATACAATAAATACGCTTCCGTTTTGTACATTCACCCTTGGGTATACAAGCTCCGCGAATATATACATATATGTATATAAAAACATACATATTCGCGACATGGTAACAGCATTTTCAGTTATCGCAATGGCCAGAGCAATGTCGCCGACGTCCACGTCGACAGGGCAGGCAGGGAACCATTTAAAACGAAAGTGTTTCACTGTCAAATGTCAGCTCCAGTTTTATAAGCGATAAAAAAAAGTGGCAGGCGCAACTACCAGTTGGCTGGCAGGGAAAATGAAATGGAATGGAAAGATGACATCAGTGAGGCAATAATGTGAAAAGCTGCCGGGGATCGGGGATCGGGAACCGTAGACCCAGAAGACCCGGAACCCGCAGACCCCTTCGTGACTTGAGCGTGATGTTAGATCAGCTCTCTGTTATATCATAATGGTATTATTATCATCTGTGCATTAGAGTCTAGACTCGATAATGTACTCGAAGCTCTTTCCCGGCTCTCATCTGGGCACTCCCATTGTTCTACAGCCGACATCGAGTATGTATCATTTATATATTTATAACTAATATATGATCACAGTAAACATTTGCACAATTTGCGTGAAAAGTGGTCAGCAAATCAAACCGAATGTTTATTGTTCAGCGCCAATGTTATCTGATAGATATATCGTACTGACGGCATGCCGATACAGATACAGATATAGATATAGATACAGATGCAGAGATAGCGACAGCTGACAACGTCATTGCGATGGCATGGTAAACAAATGTTGCCGCTAAGTAAATTTATGACGTGGCCGCCGCCGCTCGGAGCTGTGCCAACATTCATTTTGGCCAAAAGCCTTTTGTGTACTTAGTTCCGAAATTAATGTTTATATTTTTGCAAGCTACGCGGAAAGCGAATTGTGAAAAACCACCCAGCAGTAGCAGCAGCAGCAGCCGCAACAGCAGTAGTAGTAACATCAGGTATTTCCAATGGCTTGGCACGTCCACTTTAACCAGATATTTTTTTATTCTGATTTTCCATGGAAAATGGAAAAATCAATGATATCATGGCCAGCGTTTTTCATGTTTATACGTAATTTGTCAATAATTGGGTTTGTCTTCTGAATCATCACATTTTGCTGGAGGGGAAATAATTTATAAAATCGAAAGTAACTCGGTTTTAATAAATCAAATTGTAGAAAGGGAAAAATAAATCCTTTTTTCCATTTTATTTTATCTTCTGTTGTGGCCTTTTATTTTGGATGATTTTGCTTTGTTTGTCGCCAGCTGGCCCAGTGACACAGACCATTTGAGTTGGTTGGCATTGGGCCAAAAAGGAGTAACTTTGAGGCTTACAAATCTGCATATTTTTACACCTGAAGCAATGCACACAAAAGGCTATTTGCATTTAGTGTCCCCGGGATTATTTAAACTCGTAAATGTATGAAAAGCAACCCTGACCCATACACAGTTTGCTAATGCACTTGTATTCCCCTTTTTTTTTAATGCATTATAAACAAAACCAAAATATAAAGTATAATAATCGTGTTAAGTAGTCTCTCGCAAAAGCCATAAAAAATCCCGGGGCATTTTCGTTTTCATTGCTCATACGCAACGTTGACGATGCTGACGCAATACAACCCCCGCCGATGAGTTGGGATAGAGAAAGACTGAGCGACAGCTGGCTTCCGTTGACCCTGGTCAATAAACTAGCAAATGGCGAGTAAATACTCGCACAATGAACGAAGAACACAATAAATGTCAATAATGTGGGGCAAGCACGAAGAACTCTTTGAGAATACTTTATTATACAAGGATGCGATATATTCATAATTGAAACCCATTACCGAACTCTTCAAGGAGAAACAAAGAACCTTCCAACTGCCCCCGATTCCTGAGCGCAGCACAAAGAAAAATTATGAAAACAATACGTTTCTTATTTAATAAAGTGTTCATTTTAAGGGAGGATAAGATATCATTTATATTTGTTGTACTTGCCGAACTTAGCGGAAATTACTAAATAACAAACGAAATTTACATTCTTACAAATATTGGTCTCGAAGGACCAAGAGTTCGGAAAGGGAATCGTTAGACAAAGGGAAAAGTCGAAATAAGAATAATAGGAAGAAGTCGTCTTTCGTTTAAGTTTATTTGAGGTCAAGAAACATCACCATAAGCATAAAAATAGATCCTAAATTCTAATATCTAACTGCAACATTTCCACAACAAATACCGAACTCAATTTTGTTAATATTGAACTTGACTTCCAAATAGACTCAAAAACAAACCTTAGCTTAAAAATGCTAAGCACTTAATTAAAATGAATAACACAAAAGGCCAGCCAGTTCCGTGTACGATAACCCCAAAAACCCATTTTTGTATAAAACTAATATGCCAGATTGTGTGTGCGCTTCCCGACTATAATTAAACCAATAAAAGCCAAAAGTCACTCTTTGAGCCTCTTATCAGCCCTTAAGCAAAGGAACAGGGGGCAGGCGGTGGCCTATTCAGACTCGACCGAACTTTATCAGTTTCGGAGGGGGCAGAAAAAAAGGCAAATAAGCCCGAGATACTCACATATTATGCATGCTCTAAAGTCCAGACGTGCACACTCTTAATAAATGTAAACAACGTTCCTTGTTGTCACTATCAATTATTTTTTATCATTTGCGATTTCCTCGTGCGACTGTCGTTAAAACCGAGCTAGTCGCTCGCCCAAGAGTTGCTTTAAATTGTACAAGAAAATACCTGTTAGCAAAATCCTGCCGGTTGCCTGACAAATGCCCATTAAATTCCGCAAAGGAAGTGCCACGTGGAGGATTACCTTTGGGTAAACACAACAGATTGAGTTGGTTGTTGGACACTCGCATTGGAAATAATATAAATTGCAATCTGGTGCGACCAGAACTTCAAAGAGGACCCGCGAACAAGTCGATAAAAAAATACCCTATAGCAATTAGCGATATAAGGCAATATTTCTTGGATATGGCACATATAAAATGATTGAAGGCTGAAGTTAAGAGAAGGGAAAGTCATGCGGAAAACTCATTACTTAAATGTGAAATTCTTTTTTTCTGAGAAGCAATTTATTGAAATGTTGTCTAGGAAAATGACACGATAAGATTATGTATGTTTTTATAGAATGATTGAATGGGAAAAAAACAAGGTAGGGCCGCTAACAATATAAATTAGATAGCGGAGCGGTTTTACAAAAATATAGATTTTAAATTTTCAATTTAATTCATACTGAAAACGGCATGTCGTTCCACAAAACCACTCAAAACCAAAGGATTATTTTTACGTTAGTTTCCGGAATCCCATTGCAAATCCTCTCTGGCATTTCTGTTGATAATAAATTAATGCCTGTGCAATTTTGTATAAGCTTCTGTTTTATTTGCGTCGTTGCATTCCAACAGGCTCTGCCCACTGTCCTGGCGGAAAAGGGCCAAAGGAGCTCCGTGGAGGTTGTTCTAAATTAAGAATGCACATGGCGTGACCAGGCGGGGTTGGCTCAGTGGGCCCTCAACTGGCTAACTGCAGTATAATTGTGCTCTAAAATTAATGGCCCTGGCTAATGACGTTGAACATGACCAGGCCAAGGGAAATCCTTAGTAAGCTGCCAGAAAAAAAACAACAAAATCGATGGGCGTCGGCTTAGGTATTCGATTATTTTCTTGTAGCACAATTTTACTTTCAATTTCGGGCAATTCAAGGCAATTTCCGTTTCGGATTCGCCGCCGCTCAAAAAGGTCACACATATATCACAAAAATACAATCCCAAATAGTAATTTGCATAAACATCCGCCTGGGCGGGTCTCCGAGCACCATTTGGTCGGGGGTTTAGTCCGCGACAGAGATTCTCGTATACGTACATGTGTGCAACAAATTAATTTCAAAATCTACAGTGCGCTGTGGCTGTGGGTGGCGCGGTTGGGGGGTTTCAACTGTCCGCAGACGACTTAAATAATTATTACTCTTTTTTTATTATTATACCTCTTCGTTTTCCTTTTTTTTGTTGGTTTTTTTGTCTCACTGTTGTCGCCGTGTACGTGACTGGAAATGCTAATTGAAATGCTTCTGCCGTTTTTTTCCTCCGGGTTTTGATTTTCTTTTAAATTGCAGTCCAAAACGCCGGGGCACGTCTGCAATTTAATGCGATGCTTCCCGGGAATGTCTTTCGTTGAATGCTGCTCCTCTGCTGGACTCAGTCCGACTGACAGTTATGGATATAAATGAATTCTAAGCGGACACGGGAACGCACATGAGGCAGGTTTATGTGAAAGGATTGTCACATACTTCTGGGTCTTTTCTGTGGTCAGTGAAAAGGGAAAATGTGTATCCACGATAAACAGGAGTTGGCTGAAATCTGGAGCATGCGGTTACGACCCAGGAACAGGATATAAAGTCAAAGTCGACCAAGTATGAGTCAACCGGACAAAGTCATTGAAAAGTACGTAGAGCAAATAGCGAACAAAGGGTCGGTAACCCCCGAGCAATGTATAAAGAAAGGATAAAAATAATAGCAGGAGAGCAATATAAAAAAGGCCAGGTTTTTATGTACAACGTCATAGATTAAACAAGGAGTACAGTACAGTAAAGGGAAAAACATAAAGACACTCATAGGAATTAAACACGAATGATTATATCTCATAATAATTGCGAAGCTGAGTCATATCCCTGCACCAAGAAAACAATCAGAAATGTTACGCATGAAATGTTATCTCTTTAAAAACCTCAATTGTAATTTTAGTACAAGATAATCATAGCGCTTCTGTGACTCAGTCAGACTAATTAATAATATATATATGTTGTATCCGAACGACGCCTGCCACGAGGGCGCCTTTGTTTTCACTAGGCTACTTTTTTCGCTTAATGGAGGCCATAATTTACACAATGACTTTCCCGAAAATATGGCTCGTAAAATGTAGACTTTGAGACATATTTTTTTTTTTTCGGGGTGAAAACCTTCACGCTCCATATTCCATTCGCTAATGATATGTACACACAGAAATGCTTACTGTGTTTCTTTTGATTCACTTGTTAATTACTTTATTATATTTCACCATATATACACACAGCACTAATTAGTTATTTGCAACGTGCAGGCAGATTTCTGAAAGTTAACAGCCTACTGGCTCCTAAGAAAAATAGCTATTTGCCTATATAAGTTCAGTTTAGTTGAGTAACCCTAAGTACTTCGAAAGTGATACAGCTAGATCTCAGAAAAACTATATATATTTCTTTATATTCACTGATTTCCGGTTCTTTGTTAAGCTATGTTGATAGTTCTGAGGACTGAGAAAAGCATTACTTGTCAATGGATAAAAATAATGAAGAAAAGTTTATGTTTTTATTTACCGAGATCTCATTATTCACTCATGAAGTCGTGGAAAATATTAACGCTACAAAAACAGACACTTTTATACATTAAAAAGTTATTTTAATAACTCTAAACATCAATGACTAACTGCACTTAGTAAGAAAGAATTTATTTTAAGAAGTGCCATTCCTCTTCAGATTAAAAAACAATCGATCATTATATGTGAGACTCAAGAGCGATTAGTGTTCTGCTTGTCCTAACTTATCAGAGTCCAGCCAAGCATGACTCAGTAACCAATAACTATATTTGGTCTAAACGAAATGTGTCAGTAAAAATACATTATCTTTTATGGTTCACACATGTTCAGCGGCACTCGAAAATCAATTAGGTAAATCGGAATGAGTTCTGATGAAATAGAAAAATGTTGTGGCAGAAAACATTTGAGACAAGTAAGAGCAACTGTTAAGTGGAAGAAACCCATTTATTTGTTTGACTAACCTTTACATACGAGTATAAGCGATAGAGATATAGGTATGTATTTTATCAGAGACAAAAGCACAAAGTTTACCTGAAATTAAATAAGAAAGAAATAGTCATTACTTTACAAGTTTCAAGTAATTTATATGTGTAATATATGTTTAATGTATGTTTAAGATATATTTTTAAAGATTAACTTAAGTAAACTAAAAGTATCTTATTTAATATTTCAAAAGAAAATGGTTATTTAGGTGCCCATACTAAATTGCTTAAGTAGCTGAAAACTGTCTTAGTCATGTCTTAATCTTTTGCAATGTGTCAAGACTGTAAAAATATGTAAATATCACAGTAGACAGCACGGTCCCCACAGTGACGATGAGCACCTTTGTTTTATATAATAAGCAGAAGTTAAAATCAGTTGTATCTCGATGGTTTTATAGTTTTAAGATATTTAACAATAACAAGTTGTATGTACATTACAAAACTTTGGAAAAATATCTTTAAAACAAGCCTATGTTTAAAACATTTTAAACTAAATAATATGTATAACTTTAATTCGTCACAAATTTAAAAAAATGCACCTATCTTTTGTAGTTAAGAGTGCGATTGTCACTACCTCGCTAAGAGTTGTTTTTATTTGCTACACAGTACATCTGTCTTTTTTATAAAACCAGTGACAACAAAAAGTTTACCCAGAAGCTGTTGATGTAATGCATTTTTTTGTTCATGTCCTCATGAAATATACTCGAATCGTCTTTGTTTTGCCACTCACTCGTGCAAATGTGTTGGAAGTATAAACAAAGGTGCACGTTTTACATATCTACATATATTGTAATGTGAGTAATGAGATGAGACCCAGATTAACAACAGCAGGCATATAAAAATTCAACAGAACAAGTAAACAAAGATCGAAAAATATATCAAATAAATTGGAAGACAGGTGATGCTTACGTTTCAAAGGGCCGTTGTAGGTTATATATAAGTGCGTAATATTTTAATGGTGGGTTCAACGCCTTCTATAATGAGACCCATGGGTTATTCTTTGGCCTACAACAAAAATTCCCAGTACACAACGACGTCCCTGAGCGAATTAAAACAATGACCGCATAAATATGAGTCTAATTTCAGGAGAAAACTGGCCAGAGACTATGTCTAGACATATAAACATTGCGAGAAGTGTTAAGGAAATTAAGTAAATTCGGGGCTAGGCATAGTAAAAATATAAATGCGTTCTCGCATCCACTTGGTAATCGCACGCAATGTGCAAAACAAAAACGAATTTCGGAGAGTGGTAGGTAAATTAACGAATTAGATGATAATTAGATCCAAAAAGAAGCAAACAAATTTCCAAGGTACGTCCATATAAAATGAGATCACACTCTGGAGTGGGACGGGATTTATTAAATGCAATTAGTCAATGTATAATTTATAAGCTCATTTTGTTTTTTTTTTTTTTTTTTTTAAAAACTGAAAAGAAAAGCTATTTATTTCGTAGCGGGCACTCACACGGTTAACACAAGCGAACGAACCAATTATGAAAAAGCCTTTATATGTTCAACTAACTAACCCGAACTCCCCTCGGACACAGCCAACCAACTGAGAATATATAATTAAAATAAAAGTGTAGTGCGATGAAAAAAAAAGGTTTGCATGAAAACGAAATTGAAATGTGGCTCCAACACGCAGGTGTTTGCGTGTGTTTTTCCAAGTTTATTGTTTTAGCCATTTCTCCTTGTCTTGGCCAGCCAGCCTGTACCAAAATGTAATCTGTGTTGTACGAGAGTGAACTGCAAGTTTGTGGAAGATTGTATAACTGAGAATTATAAATAAACGAATTTAAAAACTTTCAGACATACACTCAGCAAAAAAAAACTACTGACAGTTCAGTTGTAGGGTTTGTAAAATATTTAAGTCGTTTTAATATTTAGTTTGTATAAATATTCATTTTATCATAAGATTTTACAGAGTTAAATCATTTTAATAGAAAGATGCATAACGCCCTTACAATAAATGTGAGTATACAGTTGACAGCTGGCTCTAGAAAAATCTATCTTTCACTCTCTCTTTCTCTGACTTTTGAACAAAATCGTATAGCGTTACTTATCTTTTTATTAAATGGTCCTTGGTATAATGTTTGCTGACTTTTAACATCAAAACACATGCCATTGTTTCGAAAGTAAATAAAGAGAAAAAACATAAATGTAAAAAGATTTTAAGATTTTACAGAATTAAATCAAAGACCTTTTAATAACAAGATGCATAACTCCCTTAAATGAAATGTGAGTTTGCGGTGGGCATTTGGCTCTAGAGAAACTCTCTTTCTCTCTGGCTTTTGAACAACATTTTAAGAGAGTCTGACACCAGCTCTAAAGTAAGCACAAAAATCGAATGACGTTACTCATCTTGCTATTAAAAAATCTTTCGTGAAATCTAAGCAGACTTTCAACTTCAAACACATGCTGTTGTTTATAAGGCATTAAATATTATATCTTTTTATAGTACCAAAACTAATTTTAAAACAAAAGAAAAACCCGTCAGCTCTTCCAAGTACCTTATAAAGTCTTGAAAACTCATTCAAGATATCTTATGACTTGAGATGAACTCTGATCGATCCAAGGCCTTGCAAGGGCGGTTTGGCACATCCCTTAGAATCATGCACACTCCACTAACTTGGCCCGAGTTCACTCAACCTTCTGTTGAACTGGTCGAGTGCCGTCTAAACTATTACTTGTTGTTTTATCCTCCGACAGACCGTCAGGCAGACAACCAGTGACATGTGCTTTGCGAAGCTCATTCGCGTCATGAGGGCCAACATTTCATTTCACTTCATTCAATACACAACTCATTCACAGCTTACATTGATTCAAACGAGCATCGGTCTCCTGACTTATCTATCTCCATGAACATAAGTACATGCAGCACAGCCCAGCAACAATCTGCACCGAAGCACATTACACATTTCTGTGTAGCAGCTGTAGATACAGATACTGAAACACGGCGATATACGTATCTGTCAGTAACTTTGGCCACATCGATGATGAAGTCATTTGCACCGACGTTCAATGACTCGCATTGGAATACGCGCGTGCGGGTTTGAAATACATATTTCTACTTATCTTTTTTTCATCTCCGAGTTCCCCCATCTGACTGTGTGTCTGTTGTACAACTTTTATTGCAACGAATACTTTGCATTTGGCAAAACTTGACGTATTTGGCAAACTCATCAGAATCCGAACGAGTGGGAACAGTGGAGAGCCGGGGAAATAAATAATAAAATTGAATTTGCATTAAGGCAAATTACGTTAGAATTTTCGCTTTGTCTGCCATTCCATGAGTTATTAAAAAACTTGTTTTGAGCAACAATTAATCACAGATTAGTTCTCTCTGTTTTCTCATCTATTTTTAAAGAAATTAACCGTTTTTATTCTGTAATTTTTTAGAGCTATAAGGTCAGTTAAAGATCATATTAAACTCAATTAAATTAATGATAAATTAATGCTGAATGCACTAAAAATTCACAAGTCTGAATTCTGGAACAAACAGGAATAAAACTGATCTGAATTTGTAGATAAATCGAAAAGGCAGGCATTACAGTTGAATCTCGATTTATGAGAATAAAATCAAGGCGATAAGACTTGAAGTTAACTTATAGAAATGCTTCAGGTTTTAGCTCTAGAAGACTCCTCTCCTAATTGGTAAGATTTGCATAGTAAGGTAAGTTTAAGGTTTATCTAAAGCTCAGAATACTCAAATAATTTATTTTGTACTACAAATAATAGTACTTTCTATTTATTAACCAAATAAAACGCGTAAACAATAGACTGCAGCTCTTACTATATTTTTTTCCTATGTTAGTTCGTTTTCATTGCACTAAAAATTCACAAGTCTGAATTCTGGAACAAACAGGAATAAAACTGATCTGAATTTGTAGATAAATCGAAAAGGCAGGCATTACAGTTGAATCTCGATTTATGAGAATAAAATCAAGGCGATAAGACTTGAAGTTAACTTATAGAAATGCTTCAGGTTTTAGCTCTAGAAGACTCCTCTCCTAATTGGTAAGATTTGCATAGTA
>VNJM01003181.1:0-44990 GCA_008042475.1 Drosophila kanapiae
ATAATAAAGAATGGAATGGAATGGTGATTCTCGAGCACCTCAAACTCGCCACAAACACTCACCTGGTCCTCTCCATTCGTGAGCTTCTGCTCCATGTGGACTCCATTGCTGCCTTTCTGGGACCTGATGATGAAGGCTGCTGATCCCGGGGCGATAGCGTAACTTGTTCTTTAAGTTCATTTTCTTAATTTGTTCTTAGATTTTCTTAAATGTTTTGACTCTAGGTCTTAAATTCTGCTTCTTGTAAAGCCAAGACAGTGTGGCCGCATTATTTATATCGAAAAATACCACGTTTATATTTAAGTGCTGAGCGCCAGTTTTAAAATCCACAGACTAACATTTGGTTAAAACTAGTAAATGAAGCTATCAATTCGTCATTATTTTACATAAAAGCTGATCTAATAGAGTAGTCATAGGTATAATAAAGAGATAGATCAGTCTGCTTAATTTTTTAAAACTGGCGCTTTGAAGGCAGTCGATAGTCGATAAGCTCTGTGCTATCGATTATTACAAGAGCTTCTTTCCCACCACTAGCTGTATCAATGATGATGCCGCGGATCGTCGCTCTAATGGCTTCTGTTCGCCTGGTACTCGAAACTGAGGAACGGCCACTTCGTTGGCCGATTTCTTTAAATTGAAACGAAAGTTGTTGTTGTACAATAGTTTTTGTTGTAGGCATCGAAATGGCGCCAATTTTAAAATCTAGCGATTAAAGCGCCAGTTTTCTGGTGGAAATTGCGGATGCAGTAGCAGAGGAGGCGTTCCGACTGGCGTTTAGCAAAGCCAAGAAAGAGGCCAAGGTGCCTGCAGTTCAGTCTTCAAGCCACAGGAGCAGGCGAAATTCGAGGATGTGGCACAGGATTTCGGCTTATTTCGGTTTATTACCATGGGATTTCCTCCTTAGATGGCTGATTTCTGACTCTGTGTTCCGTTTTTTGTTTTATTCATTCCTTTTTTTTGTTTATTATTTTTAAAGGTATACGAGGACATCTAAAGTTCCCTTTATCACCTTGGTTTCTTATTCATTCCGTGGATCTAGTTTTGTTTGCAATTCAGAGAAACAATTCAATTTGTGCCCACAAGTATGCTATACAATGGAACTCCTCGATTTGTAGGTAGGAGAGTTTTCTGGCAGTGTGAAGACTTCATAGCCAATAAGGCAAGGCAGTGCCATAAATCTTCAAGTCTGCGATATTAGCGCACTCGTACCTAGTGTCCGTAGGGCAGACAAGATACAAATAGGTGTCCCGCGATACATGGATACGTGTCCCAGGCATTTGGCCATGGTCGCTGGAAGAGGGATGCGGGAAGGGGCGGCGAAGGCGAAAACTTGTCTAGGCAATCATAGCCAAAAATAAGACAGAAAAAGAAAACTATCTATTTAATGGCAGGCTCAAAAATGGGCAGGGGCAGAGCGAGTCGGGAAATAGATTCGCCTGAAGGAGGCCTGGAGCAGGAAGTCGACGTGAAATGCAGACCCAGACTCGAGACTCAGACATCGACATCGGCGACAACTGCGAAGAGTGCGTAATTGCTTTTTAAGCCCCGACTTGCGAGGCACGCCCTGGTTTCCCCGGATTCCCCGCGATTTCTTCAATTTTTACCTGCTATTAGCGCTAAAAGCTGAGCTCCCCAGATAGCGGCGCCTTGGCGGAAGAGACGTCGCCTTGTCGTCGGGCAAGTAAGTATCCCCAAAGAGACAGACGCCCACACATCGCACACGAAGTGAGCTCCAACGTGCAGTCAAAAGGGTTGACAATTTCCCCCCAGAGAAAATGCATACGGGAAAATTGAAGCAGAGATAGATTAATTGAACCCTAACCTAAGTCAGAGGCTCCTCCTTTCTTATGAGGGGTTAGCTCACATATCCGAGTAATTCAATTCAAAAAGATCGTTGAAATCAACTCAAACTAGTCCAAGTTCGATGCCGGATAAGCCATACCGAATCTGGAGTGTGTAATCAGCGTGAAACAACTATTCCGTGGCCTCAGCGCGATGATCACCGATAAAAGGCACTCGATAAGACTTCGTTATTAATTAATCCATCCCTCCGTCTCGTTATGGCCATCGATTTGAGCCATGTCCGACAGCTTACCTTATGCAAAAGTTTCGCAGGCCTGTTAACTTGTCCCTTTTGGCGCGCGGGTGCGTGTTTGTTAACGCAAATGTCAAGTCTAATATCGCTTAGGGCCCGTTACAGGTTTAAGCCAGAGATTGATTAGCCGCAGAACGGGGCTTAGACGTGGAGACGAAGCTGCGAGAGAGGCGGCTCAGCTAATTGCCATGCGTTTTGGGGAATGGAATGGCGAAAGAGCTCTTTCCCCGGGCAAGGTTTTCCCACTTTTGAGCAATTTTCGATAACGAAATAGTGAAGTGCAAATTGGGGTGGAAATATGTAGATGAAGGGCCTTTTACACGACAACATCAATAAGTCACAATACTCAAATCTCTCAGCATTTATATCTTTTAAATATTTGCATAGCTTGGCACGTTTTTAAGCCCAGCGACTTATCTTGAAATCTCTAGGCATCAGTCATATCCTCTTTACAAATGTGCTTTCCACTGTCCTGTTATCCTTCCCTAATGTTCCTATATACAGGATATATATATATGCTTTTCTCCTGGAAATATGTTCTTATTCATTGTTATATCCTGCAGTAATGTCTCTGTTGACGTGGTACGATTAGGAAATCATATTTTGTAAGCTAGAACCAGCGATTCAGGGAGTTCCATCGCTTGCTTTATCCTTTGTTCCTTGGCTTATATCCTCATCTCCTTGAAAGCGAGACTCTTCAACGCCGCATTACGTGCACAGTGAGGCTGCTCCTGCTGCTGCTGCCGAAGAGCGAAGCGGTAGCTGCGAGCGGCAAGCAGATAAACAGTTGTACAACATTTACAGGTTTTTATGGGGCACACGCACCGAAAGGCGAGGAGCGAGCGGCGCGCAGCGAGCAGCTGATCGCAGCGCCAGAGCTCCATTCATGAAAACCAGACGCTCCGCTCTCCTCGGGCCAAGCAATTCGCTCTCCCTCTCTTCGGCTGCAACACGGGGATCGAGCTTAAAAGTTTACGACGGCGCCTGCGCGCAGCTCAGACCGTTGATGGCGTTCGTTGGGAGCGCTCGTCACACGTCGCGATTCCAGTCGAGACTTTAAGCGCGATTTGAAACGTGCGTTCTTCCGCCGATTCCCCCGTTTCCAAAAGCGAATTAATCCAATTGTTATTACGCCCGTAAGCCTGTGCATTTTACCTAGGAAGTGCTACCATAGAAATACAGATAACCAAAGTCCTGGCGCGTTCGCTTCATCGCTTTCATTTTCGTTTTCATTTTCATTTTCACTTCGCCATTACCGTTTATTTTTTTGTTTTTGTTGTTTTTGCACATTTTTTTCAAGTGTTCAAAGTTGATGGCGCGCCATTTCCGCATTTAGAAACTAAGCAACGAAAAGGAAAAGAAACACAAGTGCTTGAAATAATTACTACTCGAAACTCTAACGAAATGCAAATTAATTACAAATAACCGAAAATGAAATAATGTTTGGATTTGATTTCTGTGAGTGTGTGCTCGCTGGCTGCGGTTCCGCGCTAATAGTTTCCTGCTACAACAATAATAATGAAATCGAAGTCGTAAACGAAAACGAAAACAACCAGCAACAAACAAACTGGCGAACTGGCCAAATAAAATTGTTGCGAAAGTCTTTTTTTGCTGCGTTGCATGCGGCAGAAAAGCAGCTGCTGCCGCCGCTGCCGCTGCCGCTGGTGCGGCATGTTTAGTTAACTTGTTGCCGCTGCTCAGCGGCCAACAAAATAAATTTTATTTTTATGACTTTTATGCGAAGCCGATAAGATGACAGCCATAACAACAATAACACCAGCGCGCCAGCACCAGCAGCAGCAACAATATTTTTGGCAACAACTGCAACACAATAGCCGCAACTTGGAAGCAATACGCGATTCAAGATCGAAGTGCTGATACCCTTTTAATGATTACTGAAATGCAGATAAAATAGTAGGGCTGTAATTACCACATATTGTGAGCTCTATTCTATATTTTGAATACAAATGTGGAAAAGGAATGTCTGCAGTTCTTTTTAAAGATATTAAAAGTACATACATTAAACGTACATTAAAAGTACGTTGCCTGAATGATGTATTAGTACTTACATTTTATGTAGTTATCAGCAAGATATATTTCATGGCGTCCCTTGAACTTAAGGCCCCTTACCAGAGGAGAGTAACCATAGACGATTTTCAATGTCACGGACAGCTTACATTTCATTTCTTAATGGTTAGTAGATAATTACAAGTACTCCGCAATCATAGGTTAAATATCATTTTATTATGAATAATTTGATCATTAATAGACAGCACATACCCAGCCCGATTTATAGGGTGTTTAATACCGGAGTGGAGTGCGTGACCCCAGCTCACATGTGCACCCCAGCCTGTATTTTGTATCTCTGTATCTGAGCACAAATATGTATCTACATATGTGTTGGCCAGACTTGCTCTTGGACTCGGCGGCGCAAAAGCCAAAGCCAAAGCCGAAACCGAAACCAAAACCCCAACTGAGCCTGGGCCTGAGCGTTAAATCCACTTGAATGTCCGAAAGTGAAATTTCACTTTGCAGTTGTCGCTGCCTCGCTATTGTTGTCGTTGTTGCCGATGCTGCTGTTGCTGCTGCTGCGGCCGTTTTTCCAGCCAAACCGAAATATTAAAATTGATTTGTATGAATAAAAGTGAAATGCTATTAATATCTTGTTAGAATCCCACAAAACACCACAGAAGACGCCAAAGTCGAAACCATAGAAAATGGCAGCGCGGAGAAGCAGGAGCTGCTGCAGGAGCAGCAAATCTGCGGCGAATCTATCAGAAACCAGCAGAGGATTAACTCTCAGTCGCCACCTGAGTCTCATCTGCAGCTGTATAGCCGTGCTCTCGCTGGCATCCGTGGCCCTGGCCAAGCCGCCGGATCAGGAAGCGATCCATCACCATGGTAAGTGTTCAAATTGTATCTGCATCTGTGTCTGTGGCTGTGGCTGCGGCTGTGTCCCCCGTATCTCGCAGTCGCCGGACAGCGACTTAATTAGCTAGCTGTGAAAGTGAAACTTTTCGCTGCGCTTTTGTTTGGCAGCCGAGAATTATGGGGCTCGGAGTCATCAACCCAGCCACTGGCCAATGGCCAATGGCCAGACTCGGCTCGGATCAACTTCAACTTCGCATTTGATTTGTGGCAGAGCACTTTCACTTTGCCAGCCTTTGTTTCTCTCGCGGATTGCTTTTTCTCACTTCTCGTTTCTCGGTTTTTTTCGGGGGAGACCCTCGGATGTGGCTGAAGGTTAATTCTATCAGCGGGCACTCAAGTCACACATGTATCGCCAATTCGCGATTACACCACTTGTCATTGGACTCAGATTCAGTTTCAGATACAGTTTCGGCTTCGCTTCAATTAGGCGTCGGGAAAAACAGATCGCGAGTCGCTAATTTGTCAGCAGCAGTTGAGTAAGCCATATAACAAAAGGGCGAAAAGAAAGCCAACAAATTAATCAGCGACAAAGATGGGGAAAAGAAAATGAAATAAAAAAGAAGCAGGGAAGCCCGAGATACTATACCACAGAGGCAGAAAAGGTAGATGCAAAGCCAGAGTATCAAATGCGAAGCGCCAAAAACATTTTCCCAGACATCTCGCCGCTCTTACGACATCTTCAGCAATTACTGGAACCCCTGGCTTATATACAAGCACACGTATACATACATTAATGGAAAATCGAGAAAAACGCAAGCGGGAAAGGGGAAAGGGGAGGGGAGCGAAGAGACCCACAGACCGCATTTTCCCTGGCTTCCGTGTATGCTGCCCGGAGTTAATTTCCCTTTGTTATGGCAAGACATCTCCATCTGGCCGATCGTTCATCTGCCTTTTCCCAGCAACCTCCAACCTTCCGACTTTTCCCCGCCGCCTCTATGTGTCATTATGTCACCGAGCGAGTGGCACCGTGCTGCCCGTACCATTTACCAATTACCAAACTCCAATCTCTTCCCCTGTGACATTTCCTTGGCCGAAAAACAAGGCACAGTAACGAGGCAGTTGTGGTCAAAATAATGGCGGGATTTCGACGAAATGTTTTCCCGACATTTCAAAGCAAGTCAATAGAAAAGGTTAATCAAACATTAAGGCTGAGATAAAGTAATAAATAGCAGCCTCTAAATTTATTTTTAAATAGCAATAAATTATTTAATTTTCTACTTTATTTATCCTGACTGGTCAGAGATTAGACTCCGTGCCGAATAATGGTTACATCCACTGTTATTTGTGTAAATAAAACGAACTACCTGTGGTATTTATGCAAATGTAAGATCGTTTAGAACACTCAAGGCAAGGTCTTGGTTAAATGTTTATTTAATTTAATGCTCAACAGCGGCAATTGCTTTGCACAAACTTGAGAGCAGCTTGGCGAGTAATCCTAAGCTTTTTATGACCAATATCCAGCCCACAGAAGACGATCAGACCGCAGATGAGGGACGAGTTCAATTGTGAGACTCCTGCACCGCAGATGTGGCCCAATATATTTTTAGCAAGCTCATTGGGCCAAAGTCAAAAACCACAGATACAGATTGCATCACGGACCGCACCAGCAGCAGCAGCAGCAGCTGGCAGCTACCTTGTGACAATTTCCCAGCAGCAGCCATCATGGCTTGTCAAAGAGATACCGAGATAATGCCAGATCTGAACAATCGGCGCACTGATGATGACGCCCCCAATTTGGGCCAGCTCTCAGACGTATAATGATCACATCGGATGCGAGAAACGAGGCGGTTAAATGCAACCGGAGCGAGCAACAATTGCCATTCATTTGCACAATGAATGAAATTTAATGAGCGCCCGGCTCGCATAATACAAATAATAAGTGCGCGAAATAATAAGTGAAAAGGCCTCTTGAAGAAACACAAAAAAACAACGAAACACAGCCGAAAAATACACGTAGCATGAGACGGCAGCCAAACACATCTTGGCCAAGAGGTAGAAAAGAGCTGACAACCAAAGCAAAAGCCATAAAATCAATGTGGCATGCAACTTCATAAACAGCAAGATTTAGCCAACCAAACATATGAGTGTGCACAGCTAAAAACGAAGATATTGAATAATGATCAACTTGGCTGTTTAATAATTTCAAATAGCTTGAAGAAAAGTAAAGGTAATACCCAATGGAAAGCTCCAACAACTTGATCTTGGCCCCCTTCATAAATATATAACCATTTCCAGTACAAATACAATGTACTTTTGACTCTCTTTCTCAGTTTAATCATATCACATTCTTACCAGAACTAAAAATTAATTAAAACTTAATTAATCTGAAGCCCCCACTTAAGAAGTAAAATATCAGCAGTAGCTTGTAGTCTATAGGTTTCCCATCAATTTTCGCCAATTGAAATCTGATTTCTTGTGTGTGTACGAAATTCGATTTATTATTTGTACAATTTACGAGCCAGATCCGAAGACCCGGAGATCTGGGCCCGTCAGCTGCCTGACTCCATGGCTCGGCCCCCTCTCTCCTGAGCTACCGAATTTGCTGGGGTTTTGGCTTCTTGTATTTTGATTTCATTTTTTGTTGTGGTCCGTGGGCGTTGTTGTGGGCGTTTGTGGTTGTTGTTGGGGGATTTTTATGGCCCAATATGATCAATTCAAATGGGAAAATTGATTGGGGCAAGATGGGTGTTTGTTGAGGAGAGCTGGCAGGAAAATGCCAGCTGATTGCTGTGGGAAATTCGTTACGAAATGCAACAACAAAAAAGATTAATAAGATTAATAAAAGGAATAATTATAGGACTTATTGATCTCATCCCTTAAAACTTGTGGAAGCTGTTGGTATTTCCAGTAAAATGAATACTTATGTCTTAAGGGTTTCTATATGTATTTCCAACATTTATTTTCATTTGTAGATTTTTAGGCAACATTTTTCTAATTATAGAGCGCAGCTCCCAAAACGTACAAGTAGTTTTTTGTTTTATTTGTAAACAATCTGGTTCGGTTAACACCCATTGATTGCTAAAGGTTACGCCACTGTTTATTTTATTTCAGAGATTAAAAACACTCTGTTTAATTTTTGGAAAATAAACAACGTACTCTGTGGAGGTCAGAAACTGTGGTTCCTCATTGAGAAACCTCACCTGCGGTCTTTAGACTAGAAGCTGAAGGAGAACAATTGATTTAGAAGACCTTTCCTTTCCACTTTAAACATAAACTGGGATTCCCCGATGGCTTTTTACTCACCTCTCAATTTGCGGTTTGATTTGCCTGTTTTATTTCTGAGTTCAATTGGATTTTTGGGGGTTTTCTCCGATGCTGCCCATTTACCGTGAAGGCGTTTCGCCTTTTTGCGCCAGCAATTAACATTTTGAACTCTGGCCAAAGGCGCCTGCAAAACTAAGTTCATAAAAATTGGAACAAAGCCCCAGTTGGCTCTAGTCCGTTTTAGACGCCTCGTTGTCTTTGTCAGTTGCTGGGCATTGTGTTAGCGGGGCTGTTAAATTTAAATGGTGAGTCTTAACCTTTAAATTCGGCGAACTGTTTGAATGGGAACCGCTCGACCGAGTGTAATTACACACATTTTCGGGCTGGGGCTCAGGCTCTGGCTCTGACGCTGGCTCGGTCTCTGTGCTTGCGTTTCGTTATTGGGCAATGCAAAATTCAAATCGAACTCGAACTCGCAGCAAAATCTAAATAAAGGCCGAAAGAAATGCCGCCATCAATCAATTGGGCAAATTAAATTGGGCAATGGGCGGCCAGGCCAGGCCGGGCCCGGCAAGGCTGGCAGGGAAAACAAATGACATCGCCGAACAGTAGCGACAACTCGAAATGCGAAATTGAACCGATCGTAGATCATCGAGTTATGCAAATCGCCGGCCAATCGATAACACTCGATGGTTCAATTTAGACGCAGCCGCGACTCTCCAGAAACCCCAAATCGTTTACATAATATCTGTGCGGTTCAGTCCCCAGATTTCCAGGCTCTCAGGTCGGCTGTGGGTGCTGGTGCATAATTAGCTCAGCTCATTAATATCGATCGCGGATTCAGCTAGTGCTCTACATTGGGCGAAAGTGGCGGGCCAAATTAATCAAAATCAACGCACAGCCATCCGCCAGCTGCGGCACATTTGAAATCGCCCCTTTTGCCTCCTCCTCTTGTTTTGCCTTTTTTGTTATCGATCGATTTTATTTGCAACATTAAATAAATTAATGAAAATGTGCGACACGCTGGGCCATGAGGTTTTTATATAAACGCCATGCTATGAATATATATGCACTTCATATCGTGGGGTGTCGGAGATTAGTTACACGTTAGTTTATGGCTTCGGTTTATGGGCTTAACATTTTTAATATCTCTTTTTTTCGATTCTACTTGTCCGCAGTTTAGGCAGAGAGGCATCCCATGGAATAAACGAGTTAATTGAAAACTTGAAAACCATAAACTCTGAAAGATTAGCCAGCGAATTCTCATGAAATTCTCATTGAATTGAAATTAGAAGTGCATATAAATGGGTAAGGAGCTGGATAATAGGACATAATGATACAATTATCCAAGTACAGTACCCCTGTACAGTTTCTCCTAGTAAAAAACGTGTTCCAGTGCTGGGCAACAGCGTTGGGTAACAGTGCTGGGTAACAGCGCGAAGAGTATTTCCCTTTCGCGCTGCCCACTCTTATTTAAAACACTTCCTCCGGGCTGATTAATTGCGTTTTGTGTGTTTCGCTTTCGTCCTAACATTTGCGACCTGCGATTGCAGATACAAGCTCGCAAGTTTGCCTCTTTTTTATTTTGTGTACCGTGTGCCTGGGTCTGTGTCTGCGTCCGAGTCGGTGTCGGATATTTGGCGCAATTTGTTGAACAAAACGGTGTGGCAATCGACTAATTTGAACTTAATGATGTCTTCTTTGGCTTTCGCGAGGGAAAATAATGAAAAATAACTTGAAATAACGTAATTGCTCGCTCGGTGCGTTCGCGTTTGCCCATTGGGCTCATTGGATCATTGGATCACTGGATTGGACATTTTGAGCATTTTGCTGGCCATTTTCGACACGCACCGCTGGCCATTGCAATCAATCAAATCAAATGGCGGCAAAGTTCCATTTCCCGAAAGTCAAAAACACCGTAAAGACAACAAACCAAATAACGCGGAGAGGTGAATGCAAATTGCGTTATGACCATAATGATCGCTCGCCGAGTGTTGTAATCATCGCGCCTCCCCCCAGTCAAGATCTCGGACAGACAGAAAATACAGAAAATCAATCAGCCATCAGTTTCGCAGCTGCCGAAAAGTCGGGGGACTTGGGATGCGGATGGAGGATTGAGGATGAGCCAACCATTGGGCAAACAGCAATCATTGCGGCTCTGTTTGCACTGCCAGCTGTCAGCCATCAATGGGACGGGGTTGGGATGTGTCTCGGTTCGACGATGTTGGTTTTTAATTTTGGGTTTGGGTTCAGGATGGGTGATGGGCGATGGGCTATGGGTGATGGGCGATGGGGCCTCTTCGAGTGTTATTTTAATGTTTCCCTCCACTTTCGACGGTGGCATCGAGTGCGCTCCACTCTGATTACAATGTTTCAAAAGAGCCCACCAAAAAACTACATCATTATTAATGGGGACGACGCAATGCCAGAGCGACAGCTGATTGCCGTTTATCGGCAGCTAGGAGAGTCATTAATTTAACGATTTTTCAGCAGAGAAGCAATCGAAGATCACACAATCATCATCTTAGATCCGCGGCAATAAAGTTTCGAAATGAACTTCCATGTTTGCTAAGGACAAGCCATAGTTTTTAGTCTCTAGCTAAATTCACAAGATCATAAAAAGCCTGTAAATAATACTGCAATGGAGTTGATATTTTATAAGGTGCAAGAAGCTACTTAACAGAAAATAGTTGGATATGTGGCCTTAAGCTCTTTTCCCCAAATTAATTGAAACACTTCCAAAAGACCACACCAGCATTTTTCACACCGCGACTTGAAGTCCCCCAAATAAGTCTCCATGTAGTCAAATTAAGATCTTTTTCGCTGACACTTTCGAGCCAAGTTGGCTCGAAGCGATTTCGTGTCTTTTTGGCCGCGTTTGTAAGCTGCTCGACCATTAGATTAATTGCATAACAAATTACCACTAAATGCCACAGCGACAAAGTCGAAGCGGAAAAGGTATCGGCCATCAGATATAGTCGTATATATGTGCATGAGTGTATATCTCAGACGTGGCACGTTAATAAAACTAAGTAATTGCCCGGCACTCGGATGGCAAAAAAGGTGCCATTTGCATGTGTGTGGTATCGAGTAGCGGCTAAGGAACTAGCCCGATATCTCCGGCGACACTCAAAGGCATTTAACGCTTTTTGCACGGGAACAAATTACACTTTCTGCACTATTATTTATTTGGAACATTGTTGTAAAGTTTAATCACGATATAACAAGGATTACTTCCGACTTTGAAGCTCTCAAAATAAGTAACATTGGAAAATTATGGAATTTATTAGGCGAACTTTTTATTTGTGGAAAAGCTGGGAAGAGATACGAACCGAAAAGCATTATTTTTTTCTCTGTGACTTCTTGTTGTTTTTTTGTCGCCTAACCTTCACCTTGTTGGCCAAAATGACGACAACAAAACGGATAGCGCGAAATCGTTTGCTGCACATTCGACACTGTCCGATGTCCACTGACCGCTTGTCCATTTGTCCATGTGTCCATGTGTCCATTTGTCCGCTGTACGTGCCATGGTCTCTAGTTCCAGGCCAAAATGCTGCCAGTTTTGGGCTTTTGGCCTGGAAACGTGTTTGCCGTGCGGCGAGCGTTGTTGTGCTGACTCAGTGTGCTCCCAATGTTTATGCCGCTCAATGCCCAGTGTGCTCGCTGTCCGACGGGGCGAATGAGATATCATGGATATATCACGCATACGCCAAGTGTGCAATTGCAACCTAATTAACCATTCGGCCAGACAAAGCGCCAAATCTAAAATCGTACGAAGCGGCAATGATCTCTCGCCCGTATTCCATTTCATTTGATTTGCTTAACGTTTTCGGTTTTGGTTTCGCTTTTGGCTTGACTCGATTTCGAATTCATTTCACTTGCCCGCTGACCGTCAAAAATTGGCAGGAAAAAAGCGAGTTATTAGGGCGCGTGCGCCCTTGTCTGTAAATATTTTGAAAGGGTTGCAAGCCAATCAGATAGCCCGAAATCAAATCAAATCAAATCAAGTCGAATCGAATCGAATCGAATCCGAGTCCGAGTCAGAAAGCCGCATCGTTAATCATTGCGGGATTTCGCACAGAGTTCGCCGAGGGAGTGTGTGGTGTGCGGTGTGTATGGACCGCGGTGTCTGATTGTTTGGAATTTATTGTGATGTGTTTTTGATTCGCTTTTCATTCCGTTGCCTTTCTACTTGCCCGTAATTAGTCCAGTGGCGATTGTTTGACCCGCTGAATTTCTTAGGGCGAGGTACAGCACGTGTGCGGGCACATTTTCGAATTCGTCGGTATGCCAAGCCGCTTCTTCCAGTATTTTCAGATATTTTATACCTCTGATCAATATATTGAAATGTATCCCCCATTTAGGCCTTTTACAATAGTGTCTTGTCATCTTTGGTGAAGTTTAAAGCCACTTAATACGCGTTCGCTATTCAAAACCATAGCTTTTGCCTTGCAATTGAAGCCATTTTCGTTGGCCAATAATATCTGACTAATCAATCGAAATGTAACCCCCATTTTAGCCATTTACAACACTGCCCAGTCATCTGAAGTGTTGTGTTAGCCACTTAAATGCGCGTTTCGTTTTTATTTTCTGAGGCTATAACTAGCAACTGTAGCAAGGTTACGCGCACACACGTACTTAAGCACCTTTGATTGCCCGACTAGATGGATGTAGGGATGAAGTCGATTGTTGCCAAGTCGGACTCGGACTCGGACTCGTTGTCGGATTCTCAGCCACCGCACCCAGCCAGCAGGCAGGCGGCTGAGTCGCAATCCGAGTGACAGCACCCACTCAAAGGCGCAAAGGCGCAGCTCGGAACATTGCACAAGCCCAGGCCGGCGAGAAGTACATGAATGGTTAATAAGTCTGCGCCTGCAGTGCGAGAATAAATATGTCTGTGTGCAAGCAGAAACACAATGGCTGGGCACTCATAAGAGTCGATGCCCAGCGAAGCGCTCAGACACTGCACAATGATCGGTGAGGCATGCAGAGTCGGTCTTAGAGTCAGTCAGTCAGTCAGTCAGTCAATCATTTGGCCAGTTAGTCAGGCAGTAGAACCAAGTGTATGGAAAATGCGAAAAGCCTCAGTAACAAAACGCAACTAACTAGCCCGTCCTTGGCCAGTCAGCATTATATATAATTATTTCTACAAATTCTTCAGGCTTCAGGCATCAGGCATCAGTCTTCATTCTCTATTCTTCATTCTTCATTCTCTGCGATCATGATGCGATGTGATCACAAGTCTCCGATTGGGAAGAACGATAGGTTTTCGTTCTCTTCGAAGGCACAACAAAAGACGACGCTCCGAAGCGGACTCTAATGATGGGAAGAGCGTTGCGATACAGTAATTTATTGCCAAGCGAAAGAGCGTTTGGATCACAACATAATTTACAAATAAGGCAATTGTCTTGTTCCCCACAGCTCACTGCTCGCTGCTCGCCCCTCGTTCCATAATTATTTCGCTAAGTGTGTTGAAAACAGACCCTGAGGGTCACCACACACACACGCCGCACAGTTATGTCAGGCAACAGTTAGCAGAGTCATAAATAATATTTAAAAGAGCCATTTAAATGCTATTATTGCGACTGGGCGACTAAACCAGAGCCCCTGCCTCCAAGTCAGTCTCCACTCGAGCTGCAACTCACTGCAACTGCGCTTGGCCAACCACCGAACCAGCGAAGCACTCAGCCAGCTCGCTGAGTGAGTGACTAACTGGCAGTTTCATTAGATTAATAATGGTAACAAATACACATAATGGAGATCAAGTGCTTGGCTGCCAGCCAATACCCTGCAATCAGATCGAGGGACTTGCCTTTGGCGAATTATCGAAAGGTGTATGAGTAGAACTTCCTGTTCAAACAATGTATTTTTCACACTTCAAGCGGACATGAGAAAGCTGTTGGACTTATTTATTATTGCAGCAGGTAAAATAGCTACCCATCTCGCCAGCTGTTGTGTCCGTGTCCCTGACTTTAGTTTACTTTTAAACTTCTTGGTAATTAAGAATTAGTTAATACTGTAAAGCCTTGCTATGCATCGGAAGAGCCTCTTGATGACCTCCATTAAATTGTAAACTGTTTTTGGGCATTTAGTACTGCTTTGATGGCCCGGCTTCGACTCTAAGTACTCGTTTAATAGATACAAATTTGATTTATCAAATCGGTTGGATCAGCTAATGTGCCGTGATCACAGCTAGATGTACGTCCCAGTGCGATGGCATTTTGATGTTCGTGAAAAGGCACAACAAATCATTTCTATTTCCAGCGCCGCACACACAGATGCTGGCCAAGAATTCACGAGCCAAATGTTTGACATTTAAGACTTCTTGTTGTTTCCATTTTTTCATGGATCCGCATGAATCTGTGGCATTGTGGTTCTTGGCATGGTTTTGACATTGAAGCTCATCGAGGAGCCACGAGGAGATCGTACGGCAGACAGCGCTGCTCCGCTAATAATTTATGGCATTTTCACAGCCGAGCATTTTCGAGCAGAGCCTAAGGTCAGGCATTAGGTAATTGTTGTTTATTGGAAAATGTCATGTTCAATTAGACGATCGGGCGATCGGGCCAATGTCAGGCGAAGATCGCTGGTCCCAGCGAGCGAGTGGTGTTAACAAATTGAGTTATGGCAGCCGGAGAACAGGTGCCATCGCTCCACTTCCCACTTCCCATTGCCCAAAGGAAAAAGCCGACAGCCCATTCCCAAAACGAAAACCATTTCCATTCCCAGCCTGAGGTTAGGCCCCGGGGCTAGGGCATTACAACACTTAACGCATAGTAAGCCATTAACCCAGACAATAGCCCTGATGTCAGCCGGAAATATATGGCCGGCGGCGACGGGGGGCAACGGCTCTAATTACAAGCAAGCGAAACTCGGTCTGGCGTAAAACTGCAGCTTAATGAATCACTTCAATGACAATGCCGGGGTCAAAATCAACTTAATGATAACACCACTTAGTCCCAGGGGTTAATGAGAACCGGCAGCTGGAACTAAAGATCCGATTCGAGCCTCAAGAATGGTAGCTGGAACTAAATTTCGATTCGAGAGTCTCACCTCAGAGGGTCACCTTGGGCTTGGGCTTGGGCTTGAAAAGGCGGCTGAGATGTTTTGGATGAGAATGTAATTACATTTACAATGCAATTATGGCCGACAACATGAAATTAATTGAAAACCAAACCGCCATAAGGTTGAACAAATAATTTCGCTCGGAATTCAAATTAAACTGCATCGGTTAATAGAATGTAAGGGCAGCCTCAACTCAACTTCGGCTCGTACCCACAAGAGTCATATCTTGAGAAGGCGATCTTGATAAACAATCTTTACATCGCATGATACATTTCCCGGATGAGAAACCCTCCCGGCTGGCTTTCAAAGAAAAATCGTGTTGTGACTTACTTTGATTTATCTCGCTTGCTCCACACGGACCGCGACTGAGGCAACTCAATTAGAGTTCAGGCGGTGCAGTGAAGTTGTCATAAATAAATAAGAAACAAATGCGGTAGCCGGAGACATTTTAAGGCGTAGGAAAAGTGCAGGGTAGCAGGAGGGACACCGACGACGACGACACTTTATGGATGCTATTTATAAGGCAAGCACTCCGCAGACCCATAAATCAGCAGCAGTGCACACCGTTGAGTGGAAGATTTATACGAGTGTGCGGAGCGTACCTACTCGTACATAAAATCAAATTGTTTATGCATAGCTCCGACTCATGTTGGCATGCCAGGCACGAAACTGTAACTCAAGCTCACCAGCTGAAGCTTAAATTGAAACTTCGACTAAAATTGAAATTGAAACTGAAACCGAGACCGAGACCGAAACTGAAACTGAAACCGAAACAAAATTGACTTGGCTCATGGCTAAAAGATGGCTAATTGCCGAGCGACGTGTGTCTGTGTAGAAATTAACTCCAATGCTAAAGTTAGAGCACGTTATTCAAATCGGAGCGAACTCATTTATCAAGCGGCAAACAATTATGGCCAGCCAGCCTCATCTCTGCCATAATTGTCTCGGACTAAAAAGAAACGAAAACGCCACGGACAAAGGCAAGACACAGGCATTCTAAGCGGCAGAAATGATTTTAATTCCATGTCATTTGCCTGGCAGCGAGTTGAATTGGAAATTGCCATTTGCCGTTTGCCATTTGCCATCTGCACGTGGAGCTGAGCCACTCCCACCCACAGAGCCCCCCGCCCCGTTTCGTGTGTGTCCTTCCCGAGCGCGCGTTCGTGCCTTAAGTCTTTTGTTTCGACTCGGCTTTGCTTGACATTTGGCCGGGCTGCCAGAATTCTTCTGCCTTTGTTCGGTCAAGTTAAATGCCATCCGCTTGCTTTGAACTTTAAAGTTCAAGAGTGTGCTGTGCAGAGCCACGATTATTATTAATAATCCTCCCCAGATGGGTTGGGTTGACTAAACATAATATTCTCTTCAGTTATATTCACTGGACCCGCAGCTCGAAAGGCCGGCCAATGCGGAAGCTCCAGCTCTCTGATTGGCAATAGGGAAGAGGCACACGGATCTTGGCTGGGCCAAGGCAAATGGAGCACTCCCAGCTGGATGATGAATAGGTCTTGTTCCACTTGCAGAAAACTGGTCTTACTTTTGCAAATATTTTGGTGTAAATAAGTAAATATATTTGGATTGCTTAAGCAGAAGAAGTAGAAATTATCAGTAGAATTAATCAGGCACTAATTATTTGCTAGGTTTTTATACCCTTAACTTGGCCTAATTCTTTTAAGCTTCGCAGCTTCGTTTTCTCCGTGTGCATCTGCAATATTTAGCCAAGGGTAGAGATCTTCGATGAATTATGGGTCTGCGTACTCGTGCTCATCGCACTTTTCGTGGCTGGCCCCTCCCAAAAGCGCTGGTGGCAACCTCGACCGACGGATTTTCACAGCCACCAAAGGCGATGAGAAAAATGCAAATTTAATTATGCCCCAACAACGGCGGCGGCAAACATCTCGTAAATGGCAGTCAAGTTTACTTGTTTGTTTGTTTTGTTTTGTTTTGTTTTGTGCGGTGTGTTGTGTTGTGTTGTGTGGTTTCTCTGGTATTGTTGTGGTTGTTGTACAATTTTCATTAATTTGGCTGTTTGGCTTTCGGTGTCACTGCGAGGCACAGCCCAGCTGTCCCAGACCATGGCATAGAAACCATATACGCTCGTATGCTCGCTAGCCCGGGCTCATTCTAACATCTAACATAATGAACAAGGCAGCGCACCCACTCAACGCGGAGCCCCTTCAGTAATAATAATTTATGGCATCGCGCATACGCCGTGTTGCCACGCTGGTCGTGTAAGCATCTCTGCGAGCAATTATTATTGACAATTAATGGGCAGCATGTGCTTGCCGGCCAAGTGGTTTATCTTGAAATGCGATTCTCGACGCGACTCGTCCGAGTGGATTTTTCTCAGCCAGGTCCTACGCTTTTCCCCTCGCAAAACTTACAATCAGAAACAGCGAACAGCAAACAGCAAATAGAGACAGAAAAGACGAAAAAATCAAAATAAACAACTGACATTGACCGCTTGCATCGCCGGCCGGCTAAGCTTACAGCTGAGTCATCATCATTATAGCCATGATGTTGCCGGAGCCGATACCGAGTCGATGCCGATGCTGTGCTAGCCAGATTCTTTTCGGCCAAGTCAAGTGCAATCGAATTGCAAATGAAGACAAATGAAGTGGCTGCAGCCCCAAGGTTGGCTTGCCTCGCCTCAATGCGGAAAACATGACAAGAAGTCGTCGTCGTGGCGGATAAAAAGGGAAATAAAACGGCAGGCAGATAGATATATGGAGACGCAGACAAAACTGTCATTAAAATGTAACATAAAAAGCAGCTAATTGCGAACATTTAGCTGTGTGCAAGCTGCAGCAGCGACCTCATAAATAAAGCGACACGACGACAACTGTCTTATTGTGAAAACCCAACACCCTCAACTCTTTTTCCAGCCCCGTAACGAGGCACTAAAATACCAAAGGTTGCTGAATCAAAAACCACTTAAAGCCGTGTATTATAAGCATGGCTGCAACTCGACGTTGATCACTTAGAACAATGGATCTTATAGAGAATGTGGTGACAGTTTAATGTGACACCATTCTTCAGAATCCAATTGCGTGATAGAATAATGCCTACTTTCTAGCAATACATATTTCCATCGGATCCAAACTGGCATTGAAACCCAACCCCGAAACATGATTAATACCTATCTCTGCCTTTAATTATAATCCATCCCCGAGAGCAAGGCAGCCAACCCGTTGTGAAAGTGGCGAAGGCGCTGCTTTTTATTTCTTTTTTTGATTTGGAAATTTATGAACTGAAAAGACAAGAGACTCAGGCTCAGACTCAGACTCTGGGTTGGAGAGGGAAGGAGGCGGATCGGGCGGGGGGAGGCAAACAGCCCACGAACTGATCTGTGTTTACACGCATGCGCTGCTGTAAGTGCCAACAAAATGCCGGAAAATTTCATACCGCCGCTGATGAGTTGCCACAGGAGATGCCGTGTGGGTAATGAGCGGGGAGAATGCGGGAACGAGGGGGAGGCAAATGCTGTGGACAGGTGAGGATAGGTGAGGTGCAACTGCAACTTAGACGGAGACCGTCGACTGCGAATGGGGAGTGCCCCAGAGCCTCGAAATCGCAGGCGATGGGGAAAATGGATAAGAAATGAAACGAATACCAGTGAATGCGAGTGAGTGCCGCGAGTGATCGAGGGGCTTGGAGAGAGAAATGCAACAGCGATTTGTGGGCTAGTCGGGGCTATCGAATGTTTTTAATCATTCATAATTACTGGAATCCGTAATATTAATCATGCATGGAGCTATATATATTTGTTAAAGCAAGTTGGCTTCGAGTTACAACAAATGTACTATTAATTAATTGTCTAATTCAAAGGAAAGTAAAGAACGAAGTTCCCTTAAACAGTGGCTTAGGATATATAGATCATTTTGGACATTTATCAGCACCAGTTGGTAAATGCAATTCGTACTTAAGTACATATTCCTTGGATTATTCCTGAAGTCCCCCGAATTGTTTGTATTTCGTGCACACTTCTTGTAAGTTCCAACTCTCGAGCCAGTGTTGTAAAAACATTTCGTATGCATCGTTTTTTGTCGCCTTGATTGAAGAGTCTCCTCTGTGGATCCCCACTTGGCATTTTTTCGCTGCACTTACAGCGATCGTTCATCGTGTCGCTGTTTTTTCTCGTCGTTTTTTTAATTTTTCGGTGGGGCGCGATAAGTGGGCCTAACCAAGATGATGCGATGGCGATAATGATGATTACGATGACGAGGATGGACGCATTGAGGCGGCCATTTAACGCCCACTTAGACACGCTTCCCATTGCCCCATTACTCATTACTCATTGCAACAGACACACACGGCACGGCTGGGGCAGGCAGATACGGTAACAATGTGTTAATTATACGGCTGACGCCCACGTTGCAATCAGATACAATCGTACAGACATATAATCGGACACAATCGGGACTGAAATTGAAGACGAGCCCCGTGGGGAGAGGAGAGTGTGCAATTTCTGCTGTGTAAGTGACTAGACACACATGCTCGTTGTCAGGGTGATCGCACAGAGACACCGGCATGTACAGTTGCGTCCAAAATAATAGTAGCCTTTATTCTGGTGAAGATATTGTCATAATTTAGAGAATCCCTTTATAAATTGCGCTCTCATATGCAAATATAAATTATAATTGGTATGCAAGTAGTAAATACTGACAGTGCTCAGTCGCTGCTAATGTTTTGACGGCAGCTGTGGCTGCTCTGGGTGTATTAAGAGGAGTACACTTGAACACACACCCAGGCCTCTCTGTTGTGGGCACGACGCGCTCAATTTAACGCATACGCCCCTCGTACCGGAGTCGCAGTCGTGCGGCAACATCGACATCTCCATCAGCATAGTTATATCGTCATCAGGGTCATCGTGTTACGAGCACTTGTAGTACACATATATAGCAAATTTACCAATGCTCAACTATCCATCCCATTCGGCCAGCTCTTTCTCCACGTTTCGCTAGTTTAGCCCACTTTTCCTGCGCCCACTGACTTTAATTGCGCTTTGTCTCTTTGCCACTTTCATAATTTGCAAAAACAAGCAAGGCAGCATTAATTAGACAATTTTGGGACGGTTGGCTGGATAGCGAATGAGACGAATTGCCACAGGTTCCAGTATATTAATTTCGGGGAAACAACGCACACTTAACCATTAATATTAAGAAAATAACACTGAACCAAAAGTGGCCTGCAGTCTGGACAGTTTTGGTTCTCAATTTGAAATAATTTGCCTTTGGCTTCTAATGTACTCTATACATAAATCAAGCGGCAATCGTCACCTTCAATTGAACAAGTTACTGTTGATACGTAAACACATCTGTAATCCAAAAGTAGCTCCATTAAACTTGAGCCCATTTCGAATCACTTGCATGAATTTGCAGCCATGAAAACACAAGTAGAACATCATATACATAATGAACAAATGGCTACAGGAAACTTATGTTAGCTTTTGTTTACTTTATTTATTTACGGAAGATCAAGAGATCTTGAGAGAGTAAAAGGGCTGCGGAGAAAGTCGCGTAGTTCGCTCGTGACGCTGTATTTGCTTTGATTTCGATTTTGATTTGTATTTGCATTTGAATTTGCATTTACATTTGCATTTCCACCTCCATGATTACGGTGTCAATTCATTTTTGATTGATGAACCAGCAGTTGGCCTCCCATCGAATTGCTCGACAATTTTGTATCATTTTGGGCCTGTGTTCGGGGGTCCTGTGTCCGTGATCGATTATCCAGCAGCAAATCGGGGCAATTTCGTAAATTAGCCGAATCGTGCGCCCACAATCCCACCGTCGCCCCAATAATAAATAGTAATAAAGTAATCTATACTTACCACACGACACATGGCCGTGTGTTTGACCCATTTCTGGCAGCTCAGCTCCACTATCAAGAGCCCAAAATCGACAAAGGCCTTTGTGCTCCGAGCCCCGAGCCCCTCTCGAGACGAAACGAGTATCCCCGGCACTGCACTCGGCACACTCTACCCAATTACACTTAACAAACTCATTATGTTCGGCATTTGCCAGTCGAGGAACGGGCTGGAAAATACCAAAAAATATAAAACAACCAGCGGGTGTCAGGCCAAGAAATTGCATGCAGTGAAAACTCTGTAAAAATGCAAAAAATAAAAAAAGAAATACGAAAATCGAAAAACCGAAAAACCGAAAACAAGCAGCAACAACAATTGTGTTGAAACGAAATAAAAAAATGGCATACGAACATATGAAAGGCTCCTGGCTGTGGGTGGGGTCTATACTATATAGTACGTAGTATTTAAGAGCAGGGCGGCTCGGGGGCTCCGAAACATTTATGCCTAGAACACAGGCCAAGGCACACACCGGATTTATGCCAGCTGCCCGGCCAACCGCCGCTCACATTATCGACTTTTATCGATACGACATTTGACTGCCGTCCAGCCAGCCAGACCCCGAAAAAAAAGGAAAACCAAAGTAGACAAAACAGACCTCAAGCTCAAATGCGAAAAGCGGCACCCGGGCCGAAAATCAGAGTCGCTGGCCAAGTGTAATTGAGTTGGCATGGGACTTCGCATCGCGTTAACTGATTCTGGCCGGAAAGTCAGAGAGTTAACGGCCAAGAGTGCCAGAAAATGATGGAGGAATTTGGAACAATGCTGGCCCGAATGATTCTTGAAATCCACCGACCTTTTCTGAATATTCTTTGTAATTTTCTTTACATTCAATGTTTTATTACAATATGCATTTGTTTGTGGTTATGCAGCTTTGCAGTACAGGTTAATCTGTTCGCCATCTCTTCTTGTTTAAAATACAAAAAGAAAACAATCAGAAATATTTTGGATATTCATTACAGAAGTTATTTTCGACCCTAAACTGTATTTATATTACCAGTTACCAGTTGTCTGTCTGTTTTTACGCAAACTAGTCCCTCAGTAGGAATATTAATAGGAATATATCATAAAATATATAATTTAATGTGTTTAAAGTGGGACAAGAGTATACAAACTGCCAGCTGCCAGATGTTAGCTTCCTTTCTTGTTGTTTTCATGACATTTGCAGGAGGGGAAAAAGGGGGAAATGGCATCTTCGTCTGCGGTTTCCTGTTGGCTCGAGTGCCAAGCGGCGAGACTCGAGACGCATGTTCGGCAACGCATTTCACCACTCGATGTCTGACATCGCGCAGAGCCATGCCATCGAGTGCCGAAATACTCGAGGCGCTCGTCGAGTGGATTTCTCTGACGGATTTCTGATCTCTGATTTCTCCTCTCGATCTCTGCTATATTTTCAGCCGAATTCCCGGAGGAGGACAGCGACATGCTGATGGAGCCGAACGACTTTGCCCCGATTACGGTGCTGCGATCCCACGAGCAGCACTTCCACATGCCGCCGTCCACGCAGCTGCAGTCGCAGCCGCAGCCGCAGCCGCTTCAGAATCAGGCCAGGATTCAGCCCCGGGCACAGCCAAGGCAATTCCAGGTGGCCACGCAGCAGGAGCACCAAGATCCGGGGGAGGAGCAGTTTCGCCCGATAGTTAACCCCAACGCCGGCAAGCTGGTGGCCAGGTCCGATGGCGATTCACATACGCAGGCGGCCCAGAACTTCTACCCTCCGTTCTACCACGAGGCACCGCCTCTGGGTCACTCCAGGCCCTACTTCGGCCATGGTCCCGTCTCGGAGAGCACTCCCCTATCCCTGCCACTGCCGCTCCTGGCGCCGCAGCAGCAGCAACAGCAGCCGGTGCCGCAGCATCAGCAGAGGAACTTCGATGCCAGCATCTTGGGCAGCGGGGACTTCGGAGTGCTGCGCGGCGGCACCTTCTATCCGGAGGAGGAGATGCCTTACCACCCGGAGGACAACAGCGACTACATCTACGGCGATGCCGCGAACAATGGGCACGGCCGTCCCTCCGAGGGATTCGTGCAGAAGTACACCTACCCGGAGGAGCAGTTCGCCAATTTCAGGGACTTCGCCGACATAAACACGCCGGCAGACTCGGCCTTCTCGCAGTTCGTGGTCGTCTATGCGGCAAAGAATGCCACGGCCCCGAACTCGCATCCGCATCCGAAGAACATATTCGAGCAGCTGGAGCTGCTGGACCGCGAGAAGGAGCTGGAGGCCAAGGCCAGGCCCAAGGCCATCTCGAGCAAGGGCTCGTCCAAGGCCAAGGCAAAGCTGGCCAAGACCAAGCTGCAGAAGAAGTACCGGAAGAAGGCGGCGGGACCCAAGGCCCAAGAGCCTCAGGACTCGCAGGATCCGCTAGAGTTGGAGCCCCTGCTGGCCCTCAGTTAAACAAGCTAGCCAGCTAGCTCCACCTCCACATCCATCGCCACTACTTCCACACTTCCACTTCCGTTTTCGTCTGTTAGATTTATTTATTTTATTTCGAGATGAATGCCAGCCACCACAAAAGAGCCACCTGTACTCAGCCCCCAAAAATGTATCCATTACCCACATCCACATCCATATCCACGACCACATCACGACCCATTCCCATGTCCCGTATCGCAATTATTCTACTTTATACCGTGTTTTTTTTGGTCTGTCTGCTTTTTGTCTCGCATCGATTGTTAATTCTTAGACTTAGCCGTAGTCTACTCTATACACAAGTATATGTATGCGATGCACAGGCATCTGAATGCATACACGTCTTATATGCGTATCTAATGTAATTATTTTTTGTCTAATTGAGCATAATTTTATTATGTGTGTGTACATAAAACGAGAAATGTTAAATGTAATTTTAAACCTAAATAAAAACGAAATAAAAACACGACACAGTTCCTTTATTGGGCGATAAACGTGAGTATGTTTTCCATATAGTTTCCTTTATATATATTGTTAGTTAGTTGCCAACTATTGTTGGGTTGTTAGGCCGTCTCGTACTTCGCATAGAGCGCATTCAGCAAAGTGGTAAAGGAGCCCGCCGTGCGAAATATCTTTAATGAAATATTCGGTTAAAACCTCGCAGGTACGAAGTGCTAAGAGAGTACTAGGTACTGGCCAGGACTCACCCAAACGAGCAGAGGTCTGCCCAGGACGAAGAAGTAGGCCCCCAGGACGGTTTCCTTCTGGGCCCGCTGCAGCGGAAAGAGCAGGAGTCTGCGGTGCGATGGGGAGAGCTGCTGCCAGGGCAGCTCCTGGTAGAGCTGCCTGGCGAATCGCTCGGCCTCCAGGCGCACCTGCTCGGCTCCGAAGAGGTAGATGCACAGCTGCGTGGTCACCACCATCGAGAAGAAGCCGAGGAAGGCGAAGTTCTGGTTGGTGTGCGGCATGATGTACTGGCAGATCACCGAGCAGTACAGCACGCAGATCACCAGCACCTCCACGAAGGCGATCTCCATGAAGCTGGCATTGAAGTGCTCCACGAGTCTCAGGAGACGAGCGTGCTCCGAGAACAGCTCGCCCAGGCCCAGGTCGGAGCGGGATGGATCGGAGCGGCCATCGAGGAGGAGCTTCAGCTGCCGTCCCAGGCGGCGGTACTGGCTACTCAGGCCCAAGGCACACCATCCGTACAAGGTGTCCACGCCAGTGGTGGAGCAGCAGAAGAAGGTGAGCACGAACACCATCAGGCAGCAGTCCATCGCATAGATATGGGGCTGGGTGACATCGTAGGGAAGTCTGTTGGCTCAAGTAGAAATATATAAAGCAAGTAATGGCCAAGAGCCGCCTTATCGCTGGACTTACAGCACCCGGAACGAGCTGACCGGCACGAACTCCCCCGTGGAGTGGTATCGCCACATGGTCAGTGCCACCGGCATCACCAGGAAGGAGACACTGGTGCCGGCACACATGGCAAAGTAGACGGCGGCCAGCATTTGGCCTCTGCGGTTTTGCGAGTTCCACTCCCTCAAGCCGAGGACATTGCCGTCGGCGAAGGGAGCCTCCACCATCCGGATGAGGGTCAGTAGGTCGCGGGACTTGGCCAGAAAGATGGCCATCTTTAAGAGCGACGAGATCATCTGCAGGCCGTGCATCAGCGCCTCAGAGCAGAGCACGATCTGGTTGCGATACTTGACCATGAAGGCGCAGACGGTGCAGAGTTCGAATCCGGTGGCGAGGAACATAATCCCGTAGAGCAGTGGCGATCGGAGGACGCCCCCCTTCGCCGTCGGCTGCAAGTCCAGGCCCATGCGGGCAAAGGTGAAGCGCTGCGTCCACAGATTCCCGAGAACGACCTCGATTAGCTTTGACATTTCGTCGCGAACTGAGGACTGGGTCGCCAGCGATCATCCCTTGGCAGGAGGACAATTAGAGGAACAATTAAAATATAAAAAACACATCGAGGGCGGACTGAAAAAACTTGGGAACAACGCTGTCGCCTAATTGGGCCTTTAACTACAACTTCATTTGGCTCGCAGCGAAACTTGGCTAAGTGAAACCGAGCCAGCAAATGATTTAATTACACGCCCGGGGCGTCTGTCCGTCTAAAGTTTAGGCTCAAAGCCAAGCCAGCCACACCTGTCCGGTGAGCACAGTGGTTTTCTTTAAGTCTTTTTGTTTTAACTAAAAGAAAAGCACCTAACCATTAAATTCTTTATAGTTAACATTATTATTATCTTTACAGAAATAACCTCTAAATAGGTTGGCCTGCATTTGCTTCTCCACTAATTGAAGGCGTTTAATAAATGCAATGTAAGTAATAATAATAATTGTTATTGAGTGCTGTGCTATACTTATTTTTTAAGCTTATTCAATTGGTTCATAAAACACACATTTTGTATTTAATTTATCTGTTTATGTCGCCACTTTGTCATTAAAATGCTGATTGAATGGAGTGCCTTTCAAGCCCCTCTCCGAACACTTTTCGACCCACTGTGCCGCGTTCGTCATGGCTAACGGTAACGCTGTTGCTGCTGGTCTTAGCGATGTTTTTATTTATATTTTTTTGTATATATATCTATATATGTATATGTACTGTCGTACGTAGTTTTTTCTACGCCCGCTGCAGTCATGGTCATTGTCCGCTAGCGGTTCTTGTTGCCGTGGGTTGCGGTGCGGCTGCTGCTGCTGGTTTTGCATTGCGTTTCTTTATCTACTGACGCGACAGGCGCACAATTCCCGACTTTGGCATATGTTTTGACATTTGGAGGCTGGCACTTAATTTACGGCCTCGCCTAAGTTCCCCCATTCACAAGGCGTAGATACACAGAACGAAAATGATATGCATTACAACACATAATAACTTCCCCTTTTTCCTCCTTTCTGCCCAGCCAGATTGCCAATTTATTTCCTGTAATAAAGTCGTACAAGTTGAGATTTGTGAATGATTTGAAATTCATTTATTACTTTATAGAGATCTATAGAGAGATCTGTGCTCTGTGTACTAAGTAGTATAGCCTGTACGGCCAACAGTGCGTGCGGACTTAAATCGCCGCCGACAGTCGCTTTGTCCGCTAAGTATTTTAATTAACTGAGAAAACTAATTAAAATGGAGTCTCCGGCTCGCCTCCGGCCTGACACAAATTCAATTAAACGCCAATTGCCGCCCCCTTCCAGATCGTGGGAAAATCAAAGTCCGACTCCAAATCCAAATCGAAACAAAGAATCCACGTGATCGATCGGTCGGGCAATAAAAATAATGCAAAGACAAGCAGCTGTAACTTCTTCGCTATAATTTGCCCAAGCAATTCTCGGAATCTCTTGATAAAACAGTCATAAAAGTCATCAGTAACTGCACGGGCCCACGCTGCGTATACTTGATGCGGACTGCGAACTGCGAACTGCGGCATCTAAGCAATTTGCTAATTAATGGGTTGGCCAGCGCGCTTCGAATCAATCGGATTCGACTTGCAAATGCCTTAATTAATTAATATGCAAAATATACGGCCATTATGGGCAGTCATAATGGCTGTGGGAAAGGTGTGCGAATGATGAATGGAGCCAATGAGACTCTTCGCCTCTTCGACTCTTTGACTGGTGTTTAACATATTTTCCCTCGCAATATAAGCATATATTTTATTTTTGTATATTTTAAAGTGCGGCTGGGCAGGAAAATGTCACATGGATGTGAGCTAAAGGCCGGCACACCTCCGGCGGCTCTTTGAGGCCATTTGTTAACGCGCCCTGCCAAAATAAGCAACCGAAATGTAGGAGATCGAGGGGCGAGTGCGGAAAAACAAAGTATTTGAAAATTCTAAGGGGCCAAAATAACAGAACGAGAATCCAGAGTTGAAAAGCCACTCGAACGAACACCCACACGGCCCGGCCGGCGATGTGTTTTGGTTGTCGTGTTGCTAATAAACTTGGGCCACGAAAATTTGTACAAGCCGTGGATCGGTTGATGTTTTTTTTTGTTTTTCGCTCCAAGCACGAGTACAAATCTGGCGACAGCTCAGAAAACAGAAAAAATAACAGAGATTGGCCTAACAAAAAAGGTTTACACACTTGGCATCCGTTTGTGGCCTTATTTTCGGTGCGGCTTTTCGCTTTTTCGGGCTATTTGCGTTTCGTGCCGCTGAAAACTTTATTAATATCCAAATCGTGAGCTTAATTGAAATTTATTGTTAATGAAAACAAAATTATGGCTAAGACCGAAACTACGGCCACTTGACACGAAAGAACCACGGCCTGAAGCTAAATCCAGATCCGAATTGTGCTCGAATCGCCCACAAAAGTCACGAGCAGAGAAGGGAAGGGAAGGGACGCCCCTGTGTAAATCTGTAACGCTGTAAATCGGTGTCATTAATTTGGCATTTAAGCGCTCATTAAGGTGACAGACTGCGACGGCTGAGTGACAGAATCGGTGGGTGGAATTGCCACATTCGAGTGCAGAACTGGCCAATCCATTGAGCCGTCATGGCTATATCGAGTAAGCCATGACCACAGCTCGGGCTCTCAGCTCTCGAGCTCTTCTCAAGCCCTTTTGGCCCAGACCGACAGACCGAAAAATCTTGAGCAAATATTTATTGAATCGAACTGATTTCTTGTGACTTCAGCACCATCATTGCCGCGACTTCTCCGTCATTCTGCCGAGTTTTCTAGCCCGCCGGCGGCTTCTGTTTGCCCAACCACTTTGAAGTCTCAGCTCCGTGGCCTCTCAGCCTTTTAGCCTTTCAGCCTTTCAGCCTTCCAGCCTTTCACAGTTGCCAACTAATGCAAATAAATTGTGAGCAGTCACCTGTCAAGCGGGCTCATCAAGTCAGCCCTCTGTCCCTCTGTTTTTCTGCCTTTTTGCCTTTTCTGGCCGTCATCCAGAGGAGACTGGAGCTTCGTCTGAGCTAAGGAAGCGATTGTGGATTGTTGGGTGTCCCTCAACACCACAGTTTGCAGTTTGCAGTTTGGAGTTTGCGATGTTTGGCGGATGTAACCTGCACACACTTCGGTTGCATAAATGCACTCGAAAAAACTAAGCATGCCGATCGGTATTCAAACCCTCAAAGTCATGGCTAAAAAACCCTGATTTCACCTTGTTAATATGTATGAATTCTCCAGAAAACATTAAGTACTATATAGAATTTTGTGGAATATATTGTGCCGTTTTTGGAGAGCTGTTAGAAATATCCAAAAGATATTTGCAGGGGAGAATAACTGTGAGCTCCTTTTAAGGACAATTACGGCTGATTTGCTTTTGGCCAAGTGTGGATTAAATGCTGTTTGCTCGCAGCTACCGTTCATTGTTTGCCGTTCTCATTTGGATTTCGGCTTTCGGCTTTAGGTTTTGCACGCTTCCTCTCTCTGTCAATGTTAATGCTGGAAACTTGAAAAATTTCAACAAGACTCGCGGAGCCGCGCAGCTACAATTGTTGTGCCGAGTATTTGTCGTTTGTGTAATGATTTTAATGCCAAGCATAAACAATTATTTTCAATTGCAACACATTCTTTTGTTGTTCAGCGACCGCCATTTGCCATCGTTTGTTTTCTGTTTTGTGTTTTGAGTTTTGTGTTTGTGCAATTGGAATTGTAGATTTAAGATGTCGCAGATGTTCGGATGACTCGCAAAGCCAAGTTTTTTTTCTTACATTTGACAGGCCGATGAGTCAGTCACTCAGCCGCGCAGTCAGCCAGTCAATCAGTCAATCAGTCAACCAGACAATCGGATACTCGAACGATTCGATCGATTGCCAAGCCAGGCAGCACGTGTCGCGTCGCCTTAAGTGCGTTGCCAACTGGGCCAACGATTTCTGCACCTGATACGGCACAGATATTCTGCATGTCCTTAGCTTAAATTACTTTACAAATAGGATAATGATCTAGTTAGCAAATTGATTATTTTAAATCGATAAACAAAAGACGGGCATTTGCCGAGCTGCATTACGCAAAACTTGTGCCCTGTTCTCCGGAGTGCAGCAAAGGCAGAGGTTGCAGGGGCAGCTAAGTGTTAATGGTCATTGTTCAAACAAGCGATCATAATGATTACTCATGTCAATTATTATATAAGACAGATGTCGGCATGCGGCGAAAGCCTCAAAGAGGCAGCAACCAGAAAGCAACAGGCAGCAGGCAACATACAACAGGCGAACAACGAAACGGAGGCAGCCGAACTGCAATTGATTTTGTTGTATAATTTCTACAGCTTTATCTTGTCGGCAGCTGCATGAAATTGATTGAAGATGCGCCGTGCTTTATTGCCGTCAGTTTTTATTTTTTTGTTTCTTGCCAAAAGGAGGCTGGTGGGGGAAGGCCGCTTTAACGAGCTGGCGATGCGACACAGAGGGAATTTCGCAAAACGAAAGACTTAAGGCACGAACTTCGCTTGGCTCGCTCGGTCTTCTGCTTGGGGCTTGCGCCATAAAACTTATCGCCCCTGATCTAAATTACCAGTGAGCTTTACTGCTCTACCCCTTAAATTGTTGTCCCTTTAGAGCTGCATTATCTCTCTCATTTCTCAAGCAATTTATTACCGCCGACTGCCGCTGGCCTGCGTTGAATTTGATCTCTGAGTCAGGCCATTGCTTGAGTCCTCTTATTTTGGTAAATAAATATCTTCTCATTTCTTCTGTGCACTTTTCTTTAGGGTCTTCGAATTAATTTGTGTTTCCTCTATTTCCTTGGCATATTTCCCCATTTTATTGGTGAGATCTCAGCGGTTTGGCAGAAGACTTGCGTTGGGTAATCTAATTGCGTTACTCAACTGAACAGCACCATAAGGGTTGTGTTCATGTCAGAGAAAGCAAGAAATGTGCCAATTTGGAGCAGAGGTTGTTCGTTTCGGATGCTGGATGCTGGATGCTGGGAGAGAGCGAAAGTGAAATTGTCTTCGCCGTTGTTGGCATGCAAATTGAAAAATACTCGCCAAATGTTGACAATTTCCAGCGATCCCGAAATACAGCCCCCGTCCCCTTTCTCTGCACGATTTGCTGCGGAGCAGGAAACATTTTGCAGCCTCTCGAGACTCGAGTCCCGCGCTTTGAGCATCGGCAACCGGCCATGAAAGAGGAAATCAATGTTGCACCGACGGCCGAGAGACGAAAACCAAAAACCAAAAGCGGTCGGCGCCAAAAAAGAAAAAAGAAAAGTCACACGCTTTTACTGGAAAGCGAAACCAATTTCACTTGCCGGTGAGTCAAATGCATTTGCCAGTCTTAGTTATGAGTGCAGCAGCAGCAGCAACAGCAGCTACAGCAGCCGCAGCAGCAGCAGCAGGCGCAGCAACATTTGCAACAACAGCAACAAGAGCATCAGAGACAACATAATCATGGCAATTGACAAGATGTGTCAACCCGGACACTGCACTGGGAAAACAGGGGATATAGAATACGTCTTAAGTTAAAAAGATTCAACTTGGAAGAGTTTCTATATCCCTATTTTGTATAGGGAGATAGATTCACGCACATGTATAGTATGTTATATTTCTGTTATAAAGATACAGATATTATTCAACTGTGGATATTAATTTGGGCTAGTGCACGCGAAAAGAGAGCAGAGTGAAATGCGCAACTCGAAAAGGAAAGCGCGAGGCGAGAGTTGCAATTGCATTCGACTCAAAGCGATGCAATTCGCTTCGATTGCATTGCGTCAAAGGGGCCTGGAGGAGGGATGATGGCAATAAGCTACGTTGAAACGGGTTTTGTGTTGGCCAAAAAGCGCGTAAGTGTTGCTACTGCTGGTTAGCAATTTTTCACAATTTGCAATTATTGAATTTCTTCGATGACATCAGCGAACGAGAGACGATAACGACGACAAGACGGTGTCACAGTGGATGTTGCTGCTGCTGCGACTGCTGCTGCTGCTACTGTTGTTGCTGCTGCTGCTGATGTTGATAGCTTCCTGTCATTTGATTTCATTTCGCTAATGTGCAATTCATTTGAATTTGCATTATGTGGCTGCGGCTCGAGTGGGGTCTTGCTGTTGCTAATTAGCTGTTGCTGGTTGTCGCAACAGGAGATTGCGACAAATGGGTTTCGCGCAACACCTTTCCCCCCAAAGAGGAAACGGAAGCCAGCTTGCCAAGCCCAGTCCCTTCAGAATGATCCAAAGCTGGAATATCAAATAAGAAAGGAATTTTACGACCTCTATAGGCTACTTAATACTCCCTTTTGGGAGTTCCTCAGTAATAAAAAAAGACATCTAATAAAAACATCAAAAATACTATTAAAGAGCGTGGAAACTTTGTTGCATAAATTGCACATAGCGGGGAAAGGGAGGGATAAGGCAAATATCTATAATCATTTCAGCGCCTGACGCAAGATGATGTTGCAAGCAAGACGGCTACATCACCGGCAGCAACGGCAGCGGCTGCGGCAGCAGCGGCGACGAGTGTCATTGACTAATGTTGCATGAAGCGCATAAAGCAGGCAAGAGGTAACCACAATAACCAAAAATCCAATCTATGGAAGCCGAGACTCGAATCCAAGCCCAAAACCAAAGCCAAAACCAAAGTCGAAACCGAAACAATAGAACCGAACTGGCGGGCAACTCGCAAGTTGCAAGTTGCTGCCGTTTTGACTAGCTCAGAAATCCAACTTTTGGATGATCATAGCCCAGCCCCACACACAGAGAAAAGCTATGTTCTCTGGTGGGGACTGGCAATATCAATTTTGAAATAGTTACCAAAAAGAGAAACAAAAACAAGGGATAAATATGACAATGTATTTGTATTTGTATATCAATATGTTTAATTAACTATAAATATATATCAAAAAGATAAATATATATCTAAGAGATATTAATTGCAACAGTCTTGCGTATTTATTGTTGTGTATTCCACTGTCCCCGCATTGATGGCCTGACTATAATTTAATGCCGCTCGGCAGACATCTTCGAAATGTGAATAGGTTGAAACAGGGTCACCTGATGGGGGTGGAGAAGGGGTTTGGGCGCTGCGATTAATTTGTACGTGGGCGGGGTGTACTTATACCAGCCAGCCTGACATTTTGTCGGCAAACGTGAAAGGGCACACAGGCATTTTCCCCCGAAAATAGAAGCATTCGTCGCCGATGTCTGTCAACCAGCCGCCCCAAAGTGCACGGGAAAAAATTTAAGTATATATATAATAAGAATGGTTTTAATTTAAAATAAATAACTAAAATATGTTTTTTTGCTGGCATTTTATACTTTCGAACTGTGATATATATTCAACTTTTCTTGGAGGTTTAAATTTAGTTATCTTATCTTATATTATTAACATCTAAGGAATCTAGGATTGTACCTTTTTGACAGGGCATTAAAGGGGAACAAGTTTCCCATATTTCTTTATTTTCTTATTTATATTTTCTTCTTTTTATTTTCTTCCTTTATAGATTCTTTATTTTTCGATGTGTTGGCTTATCTAGCTCCCCGAATCGCTTCGGCCTCGGCTCTCCGGCTGCCACTTCGATGCGCCACTCGGCGTGCCAAAATGTTAAATGGGACAACACAAAGGAAAAACTGAGCACTGACTTGGCCAAGGAGCACGCTGGCAACTAGGGGCGCTGGGAGGGTCTACGGAGGAGTAGTGCCAGAAAGGAGAACCGGCCGCTTGCCACTTGCCACTTGCTGCTTGCAGCTTGGTGCTTGCTGTTTGCTACTTGCCACACCGGCAGCATTCGCCTAACCAGCCGAGCCTTCGCTAGCCCCGGCCAAATGTCAGGTAAAATATTGCCAAAGAATCACAGCGAAGTAAATAAAATAAAACAAAATCCGTCGAAAACAAAGCTGCATTCCTCTCGAGAAACAAAATGGGTTATTAGACAGACAGGCAGTTTTTCCAACACAGAAAATCGTAAAACCCCGACTGAACCCGGTGTAAGTCATCAACTGGGCGAGGGTAGCAAGGGTCCTTGCGACTGTCAAGCCAAATTCGTCTATTGATAATATAATATATAATATAATATATATAAATATATAAGATATTTGAAAATAAAACCATAATAAAAATAAATGCTGGCCTTAGGTTCTGGCGTCTAAAATGCTAAAGCTCAATAACCAATGCCATAAGTTCAAGTTAAACTAATAATTAATCTTCAACCATTAATTGAAATGGCATTAACACAGAACAGAGTTCAAGCGAATTAATCTGCCAGCTTTTAGAATAAATTGTACTCTGAAAATCAAGTAAAACTTCATCCTTAAAGGATATCCCCAAGTCGATTAATTTCTAGACCAAGGAAAAAATCGTGTGGCTCGGCAAATTGGTTGGCACTTCGGAGCAAATGTTTTCCTCTTTTTTGTTTTGAGTTTGCGCAATTCGTAGACCTCGAACAAATTTACCCTTTATTGGTCTCACCTTGCTTCTGCAGGTCTCATCTTCTTATGTCTTATGAAGAAACAACTTTAGGGCATTGTTTGGCAACTGCCGAAGCCTCTTCTTGGCCGAACAGTGAAGCTAAAAACAGGCTGAACTTTGCAAGTCATAGCGTTTTTGCGGGGACTTCGAATCGCATTAATTTGAATTGAATCGATCATCATAATTCAAAAGAATCCATCAGTGGCCGCCGATCAGTCCGATCTGGCATTTGGACACCGCTTGACATTCGACATGTGCCACCCCACACAGATCTCGGATCTGGGATGTCAAATCTCCGATCGGTGATCGCAGATCGCATAATAAACGTCCTACGACTGTCAAATGCCATCGAAATGTCAGTGCAGAGCGGCCAAATGGCATCGCCGGCGGAGAATTCATTCCGATTCCAATTATTGATCACCGATCTGCGATCACAGATCACAGATCAGCGATCACTAAGTCAAATTGACAATTTCGTTGAGCTTACATGGATTGGAGGGTAACCTTGACTTTCAAAGCAAATGCCAGGCGAGGGGAATGACTTGGGCATGCCAAGCACATAATCAAATAAATACAAAATAAAAGTATAAATAAATAAAGCCAAAGACAATAGTCAGCGAATAAATAGACGCGCACACAAAAGAAGCCAGCAGAAAACAGAAACATTCGCAGTCAATCAATTGGACATGCCGTACAAATTGTACATTTTAAACGGATCAAAATGACCCGCGGTGGGGAGGAAATAATGGATAATGCCATTGCCTATAAAAGGGGAGGGGCACGGGGCAGGGTATCGATGTTCTCAAGGCGAGCACTAATGCCATCGCTCGATTGTAATATTAAAAAGGAACCAGGAGTGTTTTTATTAAGAGAAACATAGGTGGTCTTCTGATATTTCTATAAAGTACAAGATCTAAGACAAGATCTATTTAATATAAATATAAATTCGGAGCCTTCGATGCCGGATTCTCATTACAGTGAGAGCTTAGCCGAAGCCCAGGCCAAATTGAAACCAAAACAAATAAATGGCTGAAACAAATTACCAACAATTGCCATTAAATGTGTTTCCATTACCATTTAATTGACCCGTTCTGGTACCTTATCCCGCAGATACCAGTATCTGGAGATTAATCAGAGGGAGACCAATGTCCCCAGCTCCGAGTCGAGTGTGATTGATTGATGGACGATAAGACAGCCGAGAGGCCCACTCGAAGCGCTTTTGAGTCCATTGTCTGGCCGGCCGGGCCGAGCGATCTCCAGCGGAATGAGCGGAATGAGGGCTACTACAGTTCGGCGCACCCAAAATCAGCGGTTCTTGTACACTCCAAGCCATTGCGAGATTAATTCCAAGCGATAAGATTAGAGGGCGGCCAATTGAACTGAACTGAACCGCCACGAAGCCAGCCAAAAGCAAAAGAAGTAAACGCCCACGCCGAGAGACCCAGGCCCAGACGCAAACGCAGACGTTTGGCCAAAATGGAGCCAGAAGTGGCTGTGGAAGCTCGGGCCAACACATTCCTCAACTAAGCCGCGGCACAGTGGCCCGAAATGCGAAACCTACGGCCGGCCGGCCACACAATGGAGCTCACTCACTGAATAATTGGTTCCGGTTCTTATTGGCTATTCATATGGTTTATAATCGTATTATCCTGCCTCTTATTGGCTTATGGGCTCTTATTGGCTAGCTGAAGTACCAAGAATAACATCTCCTCTAGAGTTTAGTGTGTCTCTAATGTTTTGTAAATACTGAACTGTAACATTATATGTTATTAATTTTTATTATATTATTTCTATGGTGTTTTATTTCGATGTTGTGGTCATAATTTCCTTTCATCTCCGCTCCCGATCTCCGATCCTTAAATCTTGCTAATCCCCACTTCCTCAATACGACTGAACGACAGCTTCCTTCCTCCGGTGACTGTGGCCAGAGCCACTGTCCTGCCGCTTGCGACATGTGGCATGTGCTGGTCGATTGGCTTCAATTTGTTCCCCATTTAAACACACTCGTGTGGCATGTATGGCACACACAAATAAGGAAGCAATTTGCTTCTCTCTCAGCCAGACTGCGACTGCGACTGCGACTTCGCTGGGGACTTCAAGTGAGGAAACGAAGCGAGTCTCAAGTCCCAGCCAAGCTGGGCAAAATGCGAGCCAAGCTGTTCGCAGACAAATTATGCGCAACGCCAACGCAGCCAGACCAGAATAATCAAAAAATCAGAAAACGCAACAAAAAGGGTTGAAAAACCCCAAATTCCGAGGCAAAATTAAAATTGGCCAAGCTGAATTCATGAAGCCGAAGTGTGTATACCCTTGGTCCTATATGGCAGCTATATTAAACTGAATAATACTTCATTTTGCATAGAATAACTATGCTTTGAGTTATACGAATATGTAAATAAAAATGAATTAATAAATGAAAGATTAAATGTATTTTCCAATCGATCTTATTGCATCTACATTATATAACTAGTTAGAGTTCTTAATAATTAATAAACTTATAAAGTTGCTAGCGAATTCGGTGCTTAAAATGTGATATTGCAATATGAAAAATGAAACCAACCAAGAATTTCTGCATGTGTCGAAATCCGCTTCAATCGTTTATTTATTTTTTCTATTTGCTATGATTTTGCATGCCGAGCGACACCTTTCCGTTGATTCATTGACTGACGTGACTGACGTGGAGCTGACTGAACAATCCAGCAGATACGTATGTATTCCCCGATCCAGAGAGGATCCATCAGCAGGCATTATTCGCTGTCAAACGTCAAGGACGATACGGTATGATACGATGTTGGTTGCCGAAGAATAACTGCATAAATTTGCATAACGAGAAATGCTCGAACAATTGCAAATCATTGGAGATCGAGATCGAGGCAGTTTCTGTGCGGCTCGACGCCAGAGAGTGCGAAACCCAGAGGTGCGGCTCTTTTTGGACTCGAGTCGCGGGTCACACACAGCCCGAGCATCCAGAGGCACTCGAAGAAATTGTGTTGCATTTTAATATAAATTTATAAACACTACTTAATGTATTTAAATTAAAATATATTGTCCGTGCACCGATTATTTCTGCATTTTTAATTGAAATGATATTCTTTTTGGACCAAGATAGAGAGTTACAGTCATTAAGCAATATACATAGTTTATCACCTAGTTACCCTGCGTTGTTTTCACTGTACAGACCGCAAGCCGTTTACAAGCCCCGGTCCCGTGACTCATGTTTCAGAACAAGGAGCACTTGTGGACAAGTCTTTTCGTGGAGTGCACAACAGCAACAACAGCTGCATGCTGCATGTTGCATGCCGCCAGAGTGGTTGTTGTTCGGGTGCTCTTCATATTTCAGCGGCGCAACTCTGTCGCCATCCAATCGTCGTGTTTGGCCCGCACTATCGCGATTTGTAACAAAACGCCGCTGAATAACTTTTGTCTTTCGTATTTCTTGTTGCCTTATTTATTTACATATTTTTTACTATTTTGTATGTGTATTTTTTAGAGCTACTGCCTGCTATGTTGGCATTTCAATGTCTCTGGGGTATCTTTGCGTAAATATTTGCCATTTTATTGCGAGTGTCTTTAGCGGCCAGCCGCCAGCCGCCGGCCGCGAATTTTAATGTTTAATTAGCCCATTACGACAGATTTGGCTAAAGACACACGAGCTCATCGCATCCGATCATCTTTTTGGCCAACACAAAGCCTAATGAACTTCCGTTTTGCCTTGGCCAAGTCGGCTGTAAAAGGGGCTGGGAAAAAGCCAGGGAAAGACTTCATTTGAAGTTTAAAAATAGTGTAGTTCCATGATGCTATCTTATGGTTAGCGTTCATGGCGATGCCTCTTTAAGACAATAGCTATATTATTTAACCACAATTTAACGTTTTCAAATTATTCCAATTATATAGAATTCAATATCAAAGGCTTGATGCCATTCTTGCTAAGATAAAGAAGATTTTGGAAATCAATCGAAACTGTTGCAAACTCAAGACAGAACCCAGTCTCCTTCTCCGATCGGATCGGATCGAACTGCTGATTGCCTCTAGTTACCCCATAATCAAGTTATTCGTGCGCATGTCAGCCGTATCTCTCCATCTAAATCAAGTGGCAAACATTTGACATTGTCTGCATCTGATTCGCATTCGCATTCGGATTCGGATTTGGATTCCATTTGATTGCCAGAACAGAACGTGAAGCTAAAGCTAAAGCTAAAGCTAGAGCTTAAGCCGATCCGAAGCCACATCGAAGTGCCGACAACAATTTGCATTTAGTGCCTGCCATTTGATGATGGTCATAAAGGTTTCTGCGGTGCAAATGGCGGCAAATAGTAGCAATTAACAGGCCTTTTTAGAGGGGCCCACGCATGGCGCTGGCGCACTTGGTGCAGGCGTTGATTTCGAGATGCCTCCAAATTGAATATCACAATCAAGTTCTCCGGTTCAAGTGCCGCTTACCCTTGCTCTCCGGTCTCCGGTCTCCGCTCTCCGGTCTCTGCTCTGCAGTCTTCTGTTTGCTGTCTGCAGTCTTCTGTCTCCAATTGGGGTCTTCTGTCTTCTGTCGACTCTGTGTGTGTAGCGTTTGTTGTTTTAATTAACGAGCTCCACTCAAAATCGATTGCTTCCAAATCCATGCACCGCTGCAAATTACGGATCATCTCGAATGGATATTAATTATTTCCAGATTTAATTGTTATTATTTAAATGTTTCTATTTCTAGAATTATTCTCTATATACTTTTATTGATGGATTTATTGTAGCAAATCATTATCATACTCAATATAAACTTTATAAAATACAAGTCTGTCTTCGATCATTACCACATTCAACTTTTTTTTATGTGCCGGCGATGTCTTGTGTTTTTTCCTTACCTTCTGTTGGCGATGGGGCTGATCTAGTTGAGCACTTCGGCTTGGATTTCATCTGTCTCTAATCTGGGGGTCTCGGTCTCCGCCGATCTCCGCCAGAGACAGAGACAGCGATGGAGACGGAGGCATTGAGCGCGGCTGCTCCAAATGCTCAATACGGTTGCCAGGTGCGGCTTGTTTATTAGCCCAAATGCGATCGCAGTGTTCAGTGTTCAGTGTTCAGTGCTCGCCGCTGTTTGCTCGGCATTCGCTTTTGGATAATTATTTATTAAGGTTTTACATAACGCAGCCATCTGTCCGTCCCTGTCCCTGTCCCTGTCCCAGAAAAAGCACACTTTGCTTTTAAAGTCCCAAGGCTGTTCTTGCATCGACAGCGAAGCCAAAGATATGGATACACCAGCTGCAGGTACACAGTGAAAAAATATCTAAGAACTTGGCCTGGCATCTGTTGTGTCTTTCGACATAACTATAAGATTGCAAACAATACCTATTAACCTTTACGATCTATAGGTCTATGAGTATATTTAATAGGTGAATTAAGATGATTATTTATTTTATAATAGCATTTCCCGGAGTGTAGCATTAGATACAGTTGCAAATGCAAATGCAGATGCTTGTATTTCTCGGGATGAGCTGATGTTTTGCCAGCTAATGGATCGAGACATCTGTGCGATCGTCGAACCTCGTCCCTGAACTGCGACCTGTCGGGGTCGGATCCTCGGATTTCGAGAGCGAGACTTTCAGTGTGCGCTGTGAAATCATTACGGCTTTAACGTCTTAACTTGGCTTTAGTATCAGATTAGAGTCGTGCCAGTACAACTTAATGGGCTTTGAGTTAGAAACAAAGTCTTCTACTAAGTAGTTGCACCTTTAATTGCTTTCATCGACCATGCTTGGTTGATTGGGAGAACTGACGAGTATGTCCTTGACTTTCAGGAGGTGTAGCCGAGTAATCCCTGGCTGGCATTCGGTCCTAATTGCCTCTTGTCCACCTGTGCTCCCCGCTCCACACTCCACGCTCCAGCGCATGGGCACTCAGCTAGGAAACGAGCATGGCCATTGTCCGCTTAATTTGTTTGCGCTTTGTTCTCTTGCCCAATCTTTAATCGGTGCCGGCAGCTGGCGGATGTAGTGGCTTGGCTGGCCAAGTGGAATGTTGTGGGGACACAACGGAGTCGGGAAAAGCTCGCCACCAATCGGATCTCTTACTGCTTTCCCACCTCCCCAAATAGTGAGTCAGCGTGTGGAGGCGTTTGGCACTCCAGTTGGGGATCCCGAGCATCCGAAGATCATGATTCCATGAACTGGTATGCCAGAAGTCTGCTACTTACCATGACAAATACCAGAATATAAAACATGTGATTATTGCATTATATATCCAAAATTTAGTTTAATTTACTTTAATTTAAGGATCCTGAATATTCACTGTGACCTGGCCATGTGGTGTCGAGCAGAGTATTTCATCCAAAGGGTGTATGGACTTCATTCTGACTCCATTGGCATGGCTGCCATTCGGCGCCAGCAGGATCAGGAGTTCGGGATCACCTCACCTCAGGCGAACCGCATGCACTTCGACTTCTGGGTGTAGGTGACCGCGCCGTACTCCTCGACGATCTGGTCGATGGCGATCTTGTTGAGGTTCTCCAGGTAGAGACGCGTCTTCCGGGACTGGAGGATGTAGCTGATGACGTCGTGCATGGCCTCCATGAAGAGGAAGCCGGCGGTGCCGCAGCTGAGATCCAGATATCGGAATCGGTTGACGTCGCAGGTGCAGCCGTCATACAGGAAATATATGAAGTCATTGTTGTTGTGGTAGCGGAACACCACATAGTTGCCCCATGGCGCCATCACGAAGACACGCTCCGCACAGCGGAAGCCGGCCCTGAGGAGCTTGCAGATGCTGTCGTAGCACCCGTTCTCTGACCCAACCACCGCCATCGTCTCCGGGATGCGGAGCAGGGCCGGATAGTGATTAGGCTGGGCACGTTGCACGTCGTGCGGTCCGGCGGACTCCGGGCACACGTCCAGTGGCTGCATCTGCTTCGGTGGCTCGGGACATGGCGGACATTGCGGGGCCTCTACCGGCGCCATCACCATCGACTTCTTGCCCTTCTTTCCCTTCTTTCCCTTGCCCTTCTTACCCATGGCGACTAAGCGTTGACCTTAACTGGAATCTGTCGGGGGCGAGATCTGGAGCGTAAGCTGGGAGGTCTGGACCGGATCGCGGGCTATCTGTTTGCTATCGATCGATGGCTAATGGAGAGCGGCGCGCATATCGTCCCAAAGGGCCAAGACAGCTGCAGGACGATAGGGGAGATGGGGAGAATCGTGGTATAATAACAGAAAATCAAGCGTTGAATATATCCTATTTAATATTTTCCATATCTAGCAACTAAATCGAGGCATACTGTGTTCAGCGTTCGTTACCCAGGAAATGTACGTCATATTTCAAAACTAATTTCTACGAAATTACCTAAAAATCGAGCATATAAGAATCTGAAGACTTCTTCCACGGATTTGGCTAACCGTTTCTTCCTAATCAATGATGCACAAACTCAATGCAAATCGAATTTGAGAAGACAGTCTCAGCCTAGATGCCCCAATAAAGTAAAGAAAACAAAATAGTGACTCACCTGCAACACTAGAAGGGATGACCGCGAATTGAATTCAACACACACTCGACACTTTGTTTGACCAAATTTTTTTTTTTTGTTTTGGGCCGAAAGGAAATTTAGCTCGGAACAAAATCGAATGAGAGAAATTTTGTAGAAATTTCTGGTGGAATTTTTTTCCGACTTTTCTGGTGTGTCTATGTGTGTTCACAGACGAATATACTCTGATGTGTTTCCTAGACTGTGCCAGCCTAGCAAACGTACTGACAGGTTAGGCAAAGCTACTCGATTCCAAAAATTGAGAAATGCGAAGGAATTTGGCTAAATCAACATAGCAGGCGGGGAAAAAGGAAAACGCGGTAAAAGGCACTCCATGTCTTACCCAAAAATTTAGGAACTTTAAAAATAAATGCCCTAAGGTCTTCTGCCAATGTTAGATAAAGCCTCCTTACCGAGAAATTAAGAAATAGTAAGAGGGGCTTATTAAATATGAATTTAGCTCGATAGATAACACATTATTTATTTTTCTCACTTAAAATAATTCTAATAAATATATAAAATTATATATGCAATATCCAAAGGAGTTCCTGACTCTATTAATTATTCATGCAAGTTCTTTGCCCCTCAAATCATCTGCGAACCTGCTGTCAGCTGCTGCTCATTTGGAGTTTTGAAAATTCAATTAGAATTCCATCACTGGCCCCGACTTTTGGCACTGTCCGCCCCCAAGCTGCACCGACTGACTATGCAACCGTCCGTCTGGAGCCCGGCGTCTCGTCTTTGGCTGCAGTCTAGTCATCCATCTCTCTGCCTGCATATCTATCCATCTAAGTGTCTGCCAACCCAACTGGCTGAAGCGCCGCGGCGTTCTACGAGAGACAAATGCAAACTAAGCAATTGCCCGCGGCCACCACAAGGCAGCTTAATTAAGTAGTGTTTGCCAAGGAGACCCGAACAACACACATCGCCGCTGACTGCAGACACATTCTTGGGCAATCGTCGGGTGGGAAGTGCGATTGCAAAAGGATCCTCAGCCACGGACACAGGCACCAAAAGTGAATGGCTGTCAAAGCAATTAAAAATGTGTCCACTGTGCACTCGGAACCCTTGAAAGAGGAAACCCAAAATACAAAATATATGCACAAGACATGTCTCGGGAAAATATAGAAATAATTAAACGCCAGAACCTGTTGCAATGTGGACAATGGACAATGGTCAGAGAAGTGTCGGTCTGTTCACTGGACGAAGTGCAATTACCTAGCGATCCAGGTCCAGCACAGTGGATGGCGATTCCCTGCTTATCCAGTTATATGGAATATATTCTTTAAAAATACATACAAGAATCTTAGTGGAAGAGTAGCTGATATCTTGTGGCCTGATGGAAGTGGCCATGTTATCTGTAAGTTTCCAAAATAGAAAGTGATAGTCTTGGGCTGAAATAGTCGCCTGACTTCCACACATATTTTAGCGTGTGCTTCGTGGCTTTCGGTAATTCCGCACAACAGTTTTCCCCACTGTGCAATTGGCCTGATCGCATGCAAATATATTAGGTTCCAACTCCCCCCGGAGATCGCTGACTAAGCCACAAATGACTCTCGACAGGCTGATTTTGGTCTGTGCCCGGTCTAGACGAGTGGTTATGGCGCTACTCCTAGGCTTTGGGCCTCGTGTTCCTTGGCTTTTTCGGCCACCTTTTTTTTCTGCCCAATTTGCAGCATTAATTTGTTTGGCGGTCTAATCAAACGGAGCCGGCGTACGTACGTGCCTGAATATTTATTTGAAAAGTTGCAGTTGCAGGGAGAGTTTAAGAAATAAAATGTGTACGATATGAAGTACCAGATAATATTTTAGTACTCTTTAATGGAGAACCACCACCAACTGGCAAGATAAGATCCTTAGTCAAGTACATACAAAGCTAATGGAATATAAAATAAATTGAGGAGAACGCACCTGTATTAAAGTTGCCAAGCTATTCCTTTTTTTTACGACATTAAAAACATTTATTTTTCTTGCACTATTACCAGACTTACATACTTTGCATAATTCCGTGAAATTTATGCTTAAGTTATGCCCATATCGAGATAGTCACGTAAAATCATGCTCTGTGAATTATGCCTGGTATTCTGCGAAAAGTTGCCCATATGGCTTGCATGCTATAGCGATGATGACACCGCAACGGCAATCGCAATCCCAGCCCCTTTTAGCTCCGACTGGGTTCAGTGGGTTCACTGGTGGCTCTGTGAGATCCAACGGCTCCAGTGGGGCACACTTCTACGAGTATTGCTTCATCCGCGAAACTATCGGCTAATGGGGCAACTTGGGGCAACCTGTCTCGATGGCAACGTGAATCGGCAGTCGACTCCCATGTGGATTTTATACATGGATGTTCCGTGGGTGCTCATCGTGGCGCTTATATAATCAGTGGCCACCAACATCAGCCATGTGGGAGCCGGCGCCGGGCAAACATCTGCCAACTGCAGGTAATTAGCTGTCATTTGGGCTTGGCTTTGGGAAAACATCAAATCACTAAGTACCTGTTCAAAAATAAACAACAGATCGTTCCTTATTTAAAAAGAGTGAGCAGAAAGCTAACTTTGGTATGAAAAATGTATCGAAATTCATGTTGTTATTCATACATGTTTGTTATTAATTAATTAAGATTTTAATAGCGAATCGGAATAAATATGACTTTGGACCATCATTCGATTTTTAGATATCAGGTGCCTCAATAGAACCTTATATAGAGCCTTTTATATACTTCAATTTATATATGTGGACACATTTTTTGTAAAAAAAAATATTCATTTAAGCTCGCATCGTCGCTCATCTAATTTCTGTTCGCTTGGTACAAGAAGCTACGGAAAGGCCTATTCGTTGGTCAATTTCGATAAAATAAAACGAAAGTAGTTGTTGTTGATTTTAAAATTGGTGCCTTTTCGATGCCTACAACAATAACATTTGTACAACAACAACATACTTTCGTTTTAATTCAACGAAATCGGCCAACGAAGTGGCCGTTCCTTAGTTTCGAGTACCAGGCGAACAGAAGCCATTAGAGCGACGATCCGCAGCATCATCACTGATACAGCTAGGGGTGGGAAAGAAGCTCTTGTAATAATCGATAGCACAGAGCTTATCGACTATCGACTGCCTTCAAAGCGCCAGTTTTAAAAAATTAAGCAGACTGAACTATCTCTTTATTACACCTATGACTACTCTATTAGATCAGCTTTTATGTAAAATAATGACGAATTGACAGCTTCATTTACTAGTTTTGACCAAATGTTAGTCTGTGGATTTTAAAACTGGCGCTCAACTCTTAAATATAAATGTGGTATTTTTCGATACTAAGAATGCGGCCACACTGTCTTGGCTTTACAAGATGCAGAATTTGACACCTGGAGTCAAAACATTTAAGAAAATCTATGAACAAATTAAGAAAATGAACTTTAAGAACAAGTTACGCTATCGCCCCGGCATCAGCAGCCGTCATCATGAGGTCCCAGAAAGGCAGCAATGGAGTCCACATGGAGCAGAAGCTCACGAATGGAGAGGACCAGGTGAGTGTTTGTGGCGAGTTTGAGGTGCTCGAGAATCACCATTCCATTCCATTCTTTA
>VNJM01003175.1:0-23989 GCA_008042475.1 Drosophila kanapiae
GACTTTGAACCCTCCAGGTACAGCGCCTGAGCGATCTGCTCTGCCACAAAGTTCTTGCCCGTTCCTGGCTGCCCGTGGAAGCTGATCACCAGCGGCTTTCGCGACTTGCTCATCGAGCTGAAATGAGCCATAAGTGCGGGCACAAGGTGCTGCTCCACGATGTGTTGGCCGTAGAGTGTTTTTTGCAGGGAAAGTTTCAGTGCGTTTACGTCTCCTGGTATGCTGCGTTCATCGCAGCATTCATAAAATTTACAGTATGTTTGGCCTTTAAAGTAAGCTGCAGTACCGGCAAGACCCACGCCTATCGCGGTTAAAGTGATTGGTTCAAAAGACGATGCTGGCAGGATGAACAGGATGCTAAGGCACAGGGGCAGCATTAAGTACATTATGACCGCCTTACCCTTATACTATTCCTATTAAATTCAAGAGAGTTTTAATATATGACAAAGCTTTTCACACAGTGAGTAAGACCGTTCGGCGGAGTCAGAAAAATCTACGCTTATTGCCGATTCATCGAGGTATTTCGTTGCGAAAGACACGCTGCCAGGCCAAAATGGCCGTCTCGTCCATTTCGTTTTCGTCTTCTCCCCAATAAAGTTGATAGACCTACAAGTAAGATTTTCAATGTTTAATTTATGTGTGAAATAGTCAATTTAAGAGTACAGTAATTAGTGCTTAGCATAGGCATTGCATTGAAGAACGAATATAGCCAAATTTCCATCTGAAATGCAATCAGATCAAGCATATTTTGAGATTTGAAAATAGCTTCAGCCTTGTGGTTGCACCACGTGTTTCAAAATGGCGACAGCTGAAAAAATATAAGAATCGAATGATGAATACCTTAAATACCTTTTGCGGTTTCCACCAGAAGGCTTCGGCCTAAAGATGGGCAAGGCGTCTGACCAGATAATTAAAGATTAAAAGAATCGCACAAATCATAGATAAATGCATTCAGAACTAACCTCATTGCTGTTTTTTTTTTTGCAGAATGGCGGACGCAGCTCCAGCCCGTAGTGGATTCCGTGGCGGATTTGGCTCTCGTGGTAGTCGTGGAGGACGCGGTCGTGGCCGTGGACGCGGCTCCCGCTTTCGTGGCGGCAAGGAGGACTCCAAGGAGTGGGTGCCAGTGACCAAGCTCGGTCGCCTGGTGCGCGAGGGAAAGATCAAGTCCTTGGAGGAGATCTACCTGTACTCTCTGCCGATCAAAGAGTTCGAGATCATCGACTTCTTCCTGGGCTCCGCTCTCAAGGATGAGGTGCTGAAGATCATGCCCGTGCAGAAGCAGACCCGTGCTGGTCAGCGTACCCGCTTCAAGGCCTTCGTGGCCATCGGCGACAACAACGGCCACATTGGTCTGGGCGTCAAGTGCAGCAAGGAAGTGGCCACCGCTATCCGTGGTGCCATCATCCTGGCCAAGCTGTCCGTGGTCCCTGTGCGCCGTGGCTACTGGGGCAACAAGATCGGCAAGCCCCACACAGTGCCCTGCAAGGTGACTGGCAAGTGCGGCTCCGTCTCCGTGCGCCTCATCCCCGCCCCTCGTGGTACTGGCATCGTCTCGGCCCCCGTGCCCAAGAAGCTGCTGACCATGGCCGGCATTGAGGATTGTTACACCTCGGCCCGTGGCTCCACCGGAACCCTCGGCAACTTCGCCAAGGCCACCTATGCCGCCATCGCCAAGACGTACGCCTACCTTACCCCCGATCTGTGGAAGGAAATGCCTCTGGGCTCCACCCCCTACCAGGCATACTCGGACTTCCTGTCCAAGCCCACTGCTCGCCTGCATGCCGATGCCTAAGCGATCCTCGAGGCCAGAGACAATCCAGAGTTTTTGAAATAAACGTCAATAACATCTAATAAAAGCGTCGGTTTTATAAATTTTAAAATGGGGGGGGGAATAGGTAAAAGGGCCAGCATCGGCATTGGCTGTTTTTGCAGCTTAAAGTAGTTTTTAATATTTTAAATCGGTTTTATACTACAAGATAAAGACTAAGGGTCCTAGGCCTTAACGCCGTACGCCTCCGGCATACGCTCAATGGCGTACTTGTGCGCCGCCACGTACATTATGGGCACACCCGGTATCTTGCGGATACGGTTTTTCAGGTCTTTGTCATTGGTGGCCACGATGTAGCACTTGTGCTGGCGCACCCGCTCTACCAAACAGTCATCGGCATAGGTGCCCTTGTGCAGGCAGGGCAGGCGCTCGAATCGGGGATCCGAAATGATGCGCAGGGCCAGCTTGTACTTGTTGCCCAGCTTCTCCAGTTCGGCCCGAACGCAGTCAGAGATGTAGGGTATGCACTTGGCATATAAACAGTCCATCATTCCCTGCACAATGTCCAGCTTGTTCTTGATACTAAAGTTGATGAAGTTCGTGTCCAGGACGATGTGATAGGGCGGCCCAAGCTGGGTGTTGTACTGGAAGAACAGGGCGGAGCTCTGCTGGGTGGCCTGGTTGACCTTCAACTCGTGCGGATCGATGGCCTTCTTGCGTTTCAGCCTCGTCTGTTCCTTGATCCGACTGTCCGTGGGCTTCATCAATCGCTTTAGTTGCGCATTTCGCTGCTTCTTCACCTTTTGTGTCTTCTTGTGTTTCCCCTGAAGTATAAATAAAATGTGTAAAAGTCGAGGAATTATTGAAATAACAAGTTAATTACCATTCTTGGATTTAATTCCTTTAAAAACGTAAACAATTAAAAAAGGAATCACACGTGCAGTTAACTATTTTGATGATCAGCTGTTCGAGCAACGATGATTTGATATTAGCTATCGATATTAAACTGGCCTTAGTTCAGATTCAATATTTTACATACAAATTTACCTATAATTAAATACTAAACTCGCGCTTAAGAGAACCATCATAAAATACATACATTCTGACACTTTTACGCAAATTAAATTAAACATATTTTTAAAATAAAAATAAGGTAAACTAAACTATAACTAATATGAGTTAAGTGTATTTTGACAAATAAATACAAATAAATGAACTACTCATAAAAATAATTGTATCCCTAACGATATTTGCCATAATTCTTGTGATATATCGATGAGTGGTTGCATTCCCTTCACTGATTGTTCGCCGCCATTACTTTCCACGTGCTATTGTCGCATCTCGTTCATTTTCTTTCCAAAACTCAAGATGGTAAGTCGGAAATCTTTTAAAAGAGCATTCAAGTGAATTTAAAAAAATTTTGTGCCTCAAATGATGAAACTGATGACGAGACTGAAGGGACATTTTCTCGACTCAACATTGTATTTTTCAGTGTTTTGTTGAACAATATTTGTTCATTTAAAGATGAATCGGCAATCTGATGGCTTTTGATTTCAATAAATTTGAGTTTTTTTATGGTGTAGACTGAGTCCTAACGATAGTAATTTCTTTTGCAGTGAGAGATAACGCAGATTTTATGGAAAACCTAAACTTAAAGCGTGCACCGTGCGCGTGAGACACCTCGGGACACATGTGAGGCCGCTGAGACACCTCGGGACACATGTGAGGCCTCTGAGACACCTCGGGACACATGCGAGCCGGTTGAGACACCTCGGAACATACATACATACATATGTGACGTCGGTGAGACATCTCGGGACATGCATACATACATATGTGAGGTCGCTGAGACACCTCGGGACATACATACATACATATGTGAGGTCGCTGAGACACCTCGGGACACTGGGAGGTAAGATACCGTTTTCTTAAGGCGAATGCCTGTACTCTTGTGATGAACTTTTACACAGACCTGTACCGAGAGCTAGACTCGTGTGGAAAACTGTAAACTGAACCAAGAAGCAAACTAAATTTTTTTGAAAATATTAATGAAAATTTTCACATATTAATTCAAAGTATTTCTATAATTTGTTTCAGGCTTTGGTAGCGATGTTGAGGTTATGTTTATCTACTGATGGATGCCTTCGGCTGAGCACATGTGCAATGCTGCCCTGCAAGGTGTGTATATTATTAATTAGTAATTAGTTTATGTGTCTTTATGATGATTTCTTCAAATACCTTTTGCGGTTTCCACCAGAGGGCTACGGCTCAAGGATGGCTTTTGGCGTCTGACTTATGCACATTTATTAGAATTATATATCGTACACCCTTATTTTAAAAGAACTAATTCATTATCTTTGTTTTCTTTCAGTTGACTGTCTTGGGCATTTGCTGGTCCGTAGGAAATTCTTCAACACGATGAAAATGTATTGGAAAAATAAATCCTATATAAATAAAAATGCCTCTTTCTTTTTTTTAAAGGTTTATAAAAGATAAAATGATAAAACTTCATTACTATTAGCTTTTGAAAAAGGGGAATTCTTCACACTTTGTAGCCTGCATTTCTTTTTAACCTTTTAAAAGGTTTAATTAGTGTTTGTCATGTTTAATTTATTATTGCATATATTAATAAAAGGGTGGGATTGTTTAATTTGCAATTAATTCCATAATTTTCGCTGATTTTGATTGCCTTTCGTTTCGAAGACACATTCGCATGGTAACTCTTCCGTTGTTTGTATAAACCTATATGTATATATCTTATATACATATAAATATACCTTATATATTTATATATATACTTTATATATTTATATATATACCTTATATATATATATATATAGGATATTTCGCAATGAAGCTGATTTAAAATTAAGCGCGACTGCCAGCCCCAATCGCACGTCGATATGTTTTGATATCGATAACATGGAAAATGAGACGCGCCGGTTTAATCAAACCGCTGCTCCGAATAAATAAAAACAAATCACAGGTTTGTCGGGAGAACTACGCCACCCAAGTGGACACAAATTTGGCCGAGTGCACGCTGGACCCCAAGGAGTATGTGGACTTTAAGCGCCAACTGCGACAGATCAATTTGCCCCACAAGGACGGCCACACGTGCTTGCAGCTGGAGTGCCGGTTATGTGAACGCAACAGGCAGGCGCCGGCAACGGCCACCAAGGACCAAGGCCTGCTGGCTTACGTAAACAAGCGGACTGGTACGTGTACAGCCTCTACTAATCGTGACATAGATCGTCATGTTTCCATTTCCCCTGCAGGCGCCTTTATCTGTCCGAACTGCGATGTGAAAACTTCGCTGGCAAATGCTCTGGCAGCGTATCAGCTGCCCCCGCCGGTTGGCTACAGGAGGCAACCGCAAAAGCAACCGCTCTACGAATCCCGCTTTCCTCACCTCATCGGTGTAACCGCAGAAGCCTGCGAATCTCTGGGCATCAAAGGTCTGAAAGAGGCTGGTCAACTGAACGCCATCGGGGCGCAATGGGAGTCGCAGAAGCAGCTGTTGACTTTCAAGTTGCGTAATGCGTCGCAACAAGTTGTGGGCGAGAAAGTGCTCCATTTGAACGATCGAAGCGAGGAGACCTTCCAGGGCAGCTCCAGCTCAGGTCTCCTAATCCATGGAGCCGGCAACAAGACCAAAGCTATTCTTGTCAGCAATCTTATTGACTTCATAGTCCTTGCCACACAAAACATTGAAACGCGTAAGAGAGTAGAACACAATTTAAGAATGATTTTGATTAACTCCTCTGCAATATCTTTTAGATTGCATTGTCTGCCTGCCCTACGGGTTGAATATGCTGCCACAGGAGTGCCTGCCAGGCTTGGAGCGCTTCAAGGAGCTGGTATTCTGGCTGCATTATGATGCCAGTCACAGCTGGGACGCCGCTCGAGCATTTGCTCTGAAAATGGATGAGCGACGGTGCCTGTTAATCCGACCCACGGAAACGGAACCAGCGCCGCACCTGGCTCTCCGTCGTCGTCTTAATCTGCGTCACATTGTTGCCAAGGCGACACCTGTGCGACACAAGGCGATTACGACGTTTGGAGCGATGCGAAATGACATTCTCAGCGAGCTGCAGAACATCGAGAAGGTGAATGGGGTGAAGTGGAAACGATTCCCGGTGCTGAACAAGCTGCTCAAGGGCCATAGGAGAGGTGAGTTAACCATCCTTACGGGACCCACGGGAAGTGGCAAGACGACCTTCATGAGCGAGTACTCCCTCGATCTGGCCATGCAGGGCGTTAGCACCTTGTGGGGATCCTTTGAGATCCGCAACACCCGCCTGGCGGCCACGCTGTTACGTCAATATGTTGGCTATCCGTTGGACGACAAACTGCAGGAGTTTAACCATTGGGCCGAGGAATTCGAGCGCCTGCCCCTCTACTTTATGACCTTTCATGGCCAGCAGCCGCTCAAACCGGTGCTGGAGGCCATAGAGCACGCATCCTATGTGCACGACGTGATGCATGTGATTATCGACAATCTGCAATTTATGATGGGCGTATCCACGTATCGTGGCGACAAGTTCTGGGAGCAGGATGCGATAATTGCAGCTTTTAGGGGCTTCGCCACCAAGCACAACGTTCATGTCACGCTGGTCATGCATCCGCGCAAGGAGCGGCAAGAGGATGAGCTGACAACCAGCTCGGTTTTTGGAACGGCAAAGGCCACCCAGGAGGCAGACAACGTTCTGATCATTCAGGATAAGAGGCTGACGTCGGTGAGGGGCAAGAAATACCTGCAGATCGCCAAGAATCGTTATTGTGGGGATCTGGGTATTATGCCGCTGGAATTCGACAAGGATGCCCTCAGTTACTCCACACAAATCCAGAGTGCCAAGCGGCGTAGAGAACAGCGGGAAAAGACGGCCACAACAGAGACTTTGTACTAGATGATTCTATGATTATTGTTATTATTATTTTGTCTATGGCTAGGTTAGGCTTAAGCGTATTCTTCGATAAAAGACATCACGTTGAGCTCTGCTTGTAGTTTTTGGTGTTCATAATCTTCTTGCCGCACATGGCGCAGATGGCTTTCTTGTACGCGCACGCCTGGCAGTAGTGGGCGCCCATCTGGTGCACCTTTTGACGGCAAATTCTGGTAAAGAAAATACCTCCTCTTTGGTTATTTTCATACATAAATAGCTTCTGTGGATTCTCTCACCGGCAAGGTGCCAAAGTAGTGCCTATGGGATTGTAACGCTCGCGTGCCGAGGATAGCGCTTTGTTCTCGTTGATTTTCCGTCCGCCGGCGGGGGCGGTGCTTGTTCGCCAGGGATTTGGGGCAGATACTTTCGACAATTTGGCCTCGCACTTTTCGCAAACCATTTTTCTTATCACTTTTGACTTCTGTTTACATTTATGTAAACAGTGTGACCCAATGTCGTGCGGCATAAATGGTAAATCTATCGTTATCGAAGATGTTTGCACCCATTATCGAGATATGACACTGTATTAAAAGTGTAGTTAATAATGCAAGTATAACACTGTACATTTTTACATTTTATTTTCAAATATTGATATATGAAATATGATGTAAATAGTAAATAGTGCAAATATAATAAGATATAAGTTAAGACTAAGAAACTATCGATAAGGTACAGTCCGATCGATAATGCTATCCATCGGGCACGCAAAGATTTGCCCTCACTGGCTTGAGGACGCCGATATATACTAAATACTTTGGGAAGTTAAAATAAATGAAATTACAAATATAACAATTTATTGTGTGTTATTAATTTATTCATAAAATATTAATTTCCTATATATTAAGATGTTTTTGTTATGTGTGTTCGGATGTGTCGCATGAGGGTCCTGTTGGCAGGAAACGATTTTTGACAGTGGGAACACTTGAAAGGTCTTTCACCTGTGTGGGTCCGGATGTGTACTTGAAGGGCTGCGTTTTGTGGAAAAGATTTCTGACAGTGAGAACACTTAAAGGGCCGTTCTCCCGTGTGCGTCCGGATGTGTAACTGCAGTGTATGCTTTAGGGAAAACGACTTTGGGCAATCGGAACATTTGTGTGGACGTTCTCCAGTGTGTATCCGGGTGTGTCGGATAAGTTCTCCGCTTGAAAAGAAAGATTTCTGGCAGTGGGAACAGATGTGAGGTCGTTCTCCTGTGTGTGTCCGAGTGTGTCGGATAAGTTCTCCACCTGTCACATACGATTTTTCGCAGTCGGAACACTTGTATGGACGTTCTCCAGTGTGGGTCCGGATATGTAGCTGAAGATGATGTTTTAGTGAAAATGACTTCGGGCAGTCGGAACACTTGAAAGGACGTTCTCCTGTGTGCGTCCGAATGTGCACTTGAAGAGCTGCGTTTTGTGCGAACGATTTATGGCAGTGGGAACACTCGAAAGGACGCTCTCCAGTGTGTGTCCGGGTGTGTCGAATAAATTCTCCACTTGTCATATAAGATTTTTGGCAGTGGGAACACTTGAAAAGTCGATCTTCCGTGTGTTGTGTCCGCATATGTCGCTTAAGGCCTGCGCTTATAACAAAAGACTTCGGACAGTGTGAACACTTGTGAGGTCGTTCAACTATCAGTGGATTTTCCTCCCTGTTTTTATCCTCGCCATCAATCATATCACAGTAATAATCTTTTTGATTCGAAATATCTTCGAATTCCTCGCATTTTATTTCAACATCACACTCGCCAATTTCAAAGTCGGAATACTGGAGGTGATCTTCCTCGGATGTGTCTTCATCAATTGGCTCGTTCTTCACCGGAACATTATCATAAAGCTCGTCTCTTTTTGATTCTAGGTTCTCTATTACAACTTGTTTGATATCTTCTATTTTCCCTTCGTAACTAGTTTTTAATTCTGCAGACATTGCGAAGATTTCCTTCTTCATTAGGCGTTTCTCTTGATATGTTTTTCCATATAACAGACTAATATTATTGCTTATTTTGTTTGCTTTTGCAGAATAGTGTGCCCGTCTTTGCGACTTTAAAATATACCAAAAAGCTCGGAAATATGATAAGGGTATTCTCTAAAAGGATTAAAATATGATTTAAATAAATTGTATTTTTATTTTATGCCTTGTAGTACAATTTGTTTTAATTATATACAAAATACTCTTCTTTTTGAATTCGTATTTACTTTTTATTCTAAAACCGATTAAAAAATGTGTTTATCTTGTTATAAAAATAACAAAAAAATGTTTTTACAATAATTTCTTGTAACACATTTCTCGGGTCCTAAGTCATGCCCTGCACTTCGACTTGCGGGGAGGTTAAGTTGTCCCAAAGTTACACTCTTATCAGTAATTTCTTGTAATAATTAAGATCTATTATAAGGTAGACTTTCTCGTGTGTGTTTGGATGTGTCGATTTAGGGTTTGCTTTAACGAAAAAGACTTCTCGCACTGTAAACACTTAAAAGGTCGCTCTCCTGTGTGGGTGCGGATGTGTAGCTGGAGATGTTGCTTTAGAGAAAAGGTCTCCTGGCAGTGAGAACACTTGTAAGGTCGTTCTCCTGTGTGTGTTCGGATGTGTCGCTTGAGGTCTCCGCTTATCAAAAAAGACTTCGGACAGTCGGTACATTTATAGGGACGTTCTCCGGTGTGAGACAGAATGTGTAGGTGAAGGCTTTGGCTCAGTGAAAAAGTTTCCTGGCAGTGGGAACACTTGTAAGGTCGTTCTCCTGTATGTTTCCTGATATGTCGGTTAAGGTCGCCAATTGTCATAAAACATTTCGGGCAGTCGGAACACTTGTAAGGACGCTCTCCAGTATGGGACAGGATGTGTCGCTGAAGATGTCCGTTTCGCGCGAAAGTCTTCTGGCATTGGGAACACTTGTAGGGTCGTTCAAGTGTATGGGTTCGCATGTGTAACTGAAGATTTCCTATTTGTGAAAACTCCTTCTGGCAGTGGGAACACATGAAGGGTTGTTCTCCCGTATGGGTCCGGATGTGTCCCTGGAAATGTCCTTTGTGGTGAAATACCTTCGGACAGTGGGGACAGTTGTACGATATTTTTGGAGCTCTCACTAGATATTCCTCCGTGTTGTTATCATCATTATCAATAATATCGTCACAGTAATCATCTGTTTGATTCGAATTATATTCGTATTCCTCGCATTTTATGTCGATGTCACAGTCATCAATTTTACAGACAGACCATTTACTTCCATGTACCGATTGATGGTCTTCCTCAAGTGGCTCGTTCTTTACTTGAATATGATCTGTTTCGACTCTTTGTAATTCGTTATTCCCTATAAAATCTTCGATTTGCTCCCTTTTCACTTTGTTCGGATTGTTTTGAGCTCCCATTTTCTGATTCATGCTGTGGCAGTCAGACATTTCGCAGATTTCCTCTTTCAGTGGGCACTTCTCTTCCTTGACACGAGTTTCCATATTTCAAAAGAAATATTAGCATGTCTTTGAGCTTGTATATATGAAAATTAAACCTATTTTTGTTTGACTTTAAAATAGTATGCCCCACTTTCCAAACACTGAAAAATACCAAACGGATGGATACAGCTGACCAAAAGACCCAACGAATACCCCTGCTATCAATTTTCGATCATTATATTTATCGAATGCGGTGCAGCGCTATATGCGCATTTGTTGTTAAATTAAAATTGCAAAACCCGAAGGAAATGACGGAAAAGGGCGAGCAACTGAGGTTAAATTACAATACATAAATATTCAATTACTTTTTTTTTATATGAATTTGCATTGCAGGCAACAGCTTATTGCGGCGGTTGTGAAAAAACGCGCGGCATTAGCGCGGGCCCATGATGTTGTGGTGCGGCTAATGGAGCCGGGAATACCGGAAGCCGAGTTCCTGGCTCTGGTAAAAATAATGCAAATTAACAGGCTTAGCAATGAAAATGCCTTTAATTACAGCTCTGGGAGATTGGTCCAGCAAATTACACAGATATCGTGGACGAACGGGATATAAACAAACTATGCGGCTATCCGCTATGCTCCAATCCCCTAGAAAGGTAAATGAGTTGAGTATCAGTTGGTTCAGTTTGATCCAAGAACTATCCAAATTCAGGGTCCCCAAGCAAAAGTACGCCATCAGCGCGTCGAAGAACAAAGTGTACGATCTGACAGAGCGCAAGAAATTCTGCTCTGGTTACTGTTTTAAGGCCTCCGAGTACGTGAAGGCCCAGGTGCCCACATCACCGCTTTGGTTGCGGGACAGGGAGACAAGACCGAACATTCAACTGCTGCCGCGAGGTATTTGACTACGACTTATTAGCATTTTATTTATGTATTTTTGTATAATAAGCATTTCTTCATTATATTTACTGGATTTTCGATGTGGGACTATAAGCCCTGGGGGGTGTGGATAATAAGAATAATAATTAAAGCACTAAGATCATAATCCGCCTTAGATCATAATTATATTGTCGCGCTCCAGCGTTAGTTCGGCTTCACGCTTGGCATCCTCTTCGGACCACTCGCCGCACTTGCTCAGCACATCCGATTCGCGCAGCGGTTCTTCCTAAGTGTTGGTCGGAAAAGGAAAGGAAGGATACAACGCAACGGATGAAAGGGAGATGAGATTGTTGTACTTTATTTGCTTTGTTTTTATTCAGTGGTTATAGGAGTCGGCAATACCTCTTTATCGTTGGCAGCCAGTTTGGTGAACATGTTGGCATATAGCTTCTTCTCCTTGTTCTTGGTATCCTTAATCTTCTGCTTGCAGATGATCAATTGGTTGGCGGCCGCCTTGTTTCCTGGCTCCAGTTGGATTACCTAATCGATGGAGGGTTTAAATAAACGGCGGGCGTACGGAATAATCGATGGTTTACCTTTTGGAAATCCTCGAGAGCATCGTCCAGCTCATTGATGGTCAGATTGCACTGACCGCGACGATAGAGAGCCTTCACATTGCTCTCATCCAGAGCGAGAACGGCGTTGCACTAAAGAAATCATTAAAATTCGTTATTAATTAATGGATTTTGGGGTCTTAAAACGATACACACCTCCTGCTTGGCTTCGAAGTGATCGTTGGACTTCTGGTGGCACAGCGCAATGTTGCTGTGCGTGGCAATCTTGACTTTCTTCACCTCCTCATTGGTATCGGCAGTGGTGGGCAGCAGGTCCTTGCACTTGTTGTACATCTTGATGGCCAGGGACCAGTTCTCTTTCTTGAAATAGTTTGTGCCCTTCTCCTTGTACGCCTTGGCCTCGGCCAAGCGCTCTTCGTCGCTCAGCTTCCACTCCTCCAGCTTCTTGCCGCAGTCAATGAGCTTTACAGTATACTCAACGGTAGAGTTGGGTGCGATCTTGAATTCCTCACTTCCCTTGTCGCCAAAGGCATACTTTGACTGGATCTTGATTCTAAGGGGGAGTAGGAGGTTTGTCAGTTTTACTTTTAAGGCTGTGAAGAAGATTTTTCGCTGAGCTACTTCACCTGGAAGTCTCGCCTATGTTCATCTTCTCCAGGGCAATCTCCACACCCTCGATAATGCCAATGGCACTGCCCTCGCCGTAATCGAACTCCACATCGCGTTCCTCAAACACGCGATCCTCGAAAGTGCCAGAAATGTGAGCTATGCGTAAGCGTAACCAGAAAACCACATAAGATATGATGGCAAACCGCAGAATGGTGATAGGACTTACCCTTGACGAAGGCACCATCGCTGGGTGAACGCTTCTTATCGCTGGCCTCCAGAATGGTGCGATCAATGCTGCCATCCTGATTGGGACTCAGATCCTCACCCTTCCAGTTCAGCATCTCCAGCTAAAAAGAATCAATGTTTCTTTGTACTTTAGTACTAAAATAATTAAAGTCTAAAGCTAAGCGTTGGGAAATTAATGAAAAAAATGCTTTTAAAAATATTCTAGGGTATCTTCCAGCTAAGATATGGCTGTACTTACCTCAAAAATCAGAGTAGCATCTGGCGGAATGGCGGGTGGGCTGCCGGCAGCCCCGTAGGCATAATTCGGGGCGCACGTGAGGAAGCAACGTTCGCCGCGCTTCATGGTGGCCACTCCCATGTCGAAGGCCTTGATCACATTGCCTGCGGAAAGAAGGATAGAGCTGGAAATTTCCAGAAGTCGCATTTTAAAAGCCTTCTTCACTCACCTTTGCCTAGCGGAAATTCGAAGGGCTCGCGGGCGACGCTCGAATCGAACTCGGTGCCGTCAACCAAACGGCCGGTATAGTGCAGCGACACCGTACAGCCAGTGTGCGGCGTCTCTGTGCCCTGGCCCTCTTGCAGGATCTCCTTAAGGACGCCACCATCACCGGATAGGTCGATTTTATTTTCGTTCGACATTTTTCCAAAAAATTCGCACGACTTTACGACAAGGTGACCGGAAGAAAGATAGTTAGAATATACCACGCCGGCTTTTTGGTGTGACAGTCAAGCACCGGCTGCCTAAATACCGAGTTTTGAGAACTGGAATTCGGGCACATTCACATTCAAGGGCTTTAGCGATATACCGATATTGCGCAAAGTTTTTATTAAATTCAAATGGCTAGAATATATGAAGGAGAAGAAGATTTAATTTACAGCAATGTCAATGGTTAAGGTACATTTCAGCGTAGATTTTTATTAAAAGAATCTCTAAAGGCTTGATTTTTATTATAACAATCTTTAAAGGCTTGATTCCTGGTCACTTTTTGGTATTTTAATATGGAATTAGGCTTTTTCTCCAAATATTGTTAATATGATTATTAAGTTGAATTTAATGTTTCTCTCATGTGTTTAATATGTTTATTACCTGTACCAATTAGTACAATTTGGTTAGCCTGTCCCGCATCTTGGTTAATCCGTTTAAACGTCAATTAATGCAATCAAAGGACAGCTATTATTGTGTATTCCATTTTGGATGGCCCAACGCAACACACACATCTGAATGTAAGCTGCCCGGCGGCCTTTAAATGCTTGTGCAGCTGCTGCACACAAAAGTGTGTTGCATGCATCAAATATAATCCCGTATCCGTTTTTGCTAGATTTGATTATTTTGCCCTTGGCTTTGGCACTGCCAAGTTCCATTCTGAACGAACAACAATACAAATTAATGCACTTAATTTTATTGGTTTCTATAATTCATGCTCGCTGGTAAGCTGCTGCCCTTCCCTAAGCCCATCAACGTACAGTGGGGAAACCGGATATTCTGTGATATTTTTCAAGGTCAAAAATGATTGGTGATTTTACTTGAGGGTCTGGATTCCTGGTTCAAAATAGCCCACTGTGTCGATTTTTCAGTTCGCGTCTTTACAAATCGGTGCAGCTGTCGCCTATCCTGTCTCCTACTCACTAAAATATTAGATAGTCATCAACTAAACCTTCATCCGAGAGTTACGGCTCCTTGAAGCGCCGTGTCTGGCACACTTGTTCGCTCATTAATTAGAGTTCGTCAGCGGGAATGACTGCACTGTGAGAAATTACTTACCAACCGTATTAGTTGGTTTTTATTTATATATATGTTATGTTATTATACTTATAAAAGTTGTAATATTTTATTATTTCATTTATTTACTTTAAAGAAACAACTTCTTTTCTTTTCTTATCCAATTATAAAGATATCTACCCTATAACCTCAAATGTAGATAGCTTTCCTAAACTAATAACTTTAAACTTAACCAACTTAGGACGCATGTAGTAACCAGTAGTTAATTTTCTCGCAAACTTTACCTACATATACTTTCTCCTGTCCCGCCTAATAACACTTAACCCTAACAAGCACGTGCTTGGTGACGCAAGGGCCAGTTGAGTATGCTGACCAATTACAGCCAAGTTATGGAAAACAAGTTGTATGTGTTTTAAAAAGAATAAGCTCAAAAGAGTATAATTTTCGGTTATATAGCTTATATAGAAACCATACGAGCAAAATCCTTTCCCCTTTTTTTTTGTCTACTTGAGTATTCTTTGAATATTCGGCACAATTGCCTCAATATTTTTGTGAGTGCCTCTTCACTGTGTCCATTATTTTTACTGGTATAGAGACATTGACCATTGGCAGTCAGCCTGCTGCCTTTCTACAGCTGCCCACGCTCACTGTTGCTCGTCACTCGACTGTAAACCTTCCAGTCGCAGCTTTCACTCGCTTTGAGTGCGAGTGACGAAAGGCCAGGGGACCAGGGCTGATCACATACACATATACAGGCGATGGGAGGCAACTCACTCGGCATGGAAAAAAAACTCACTCAAGATGCTCGCTGTCGTTTGCGCTCGGCTGGAAGCTTCGTATTCCGCTTTTCCGCTTCGGATTGAGCGATTGTGGATGCTGCGTGGTTCGTCGTGGGTCCATGGCCGTGTGAAAAGCTGCGTTGAGCGCATTAAGTCGTTAGGGTACAACCAGACAGGACGCACTTTCTCCGGACGCTGCCGCCATTTGCATTTGCCTGCCTCGGCGTGTGCTGTGTGTACCGTTAAGTCCAGCTGCCTGTGCAAGAGAGGGAAATTAGCGGGGAAGCCCATTGAAATCGAAGTCGAAATCGAACTGTGAACTGAACTGAACTGAACTGAACCCAAATCCCAAATCGAGGTGGCGGAGAAGGAGGAGTTGTAGATTCAACAGCGCAAACAAAGGAGCGTCGAGTGCGTGTGCAGAAACTTCTATTTACTTCCAAAAAAATCGACTCCTTTTGCGGCAGCTCCCGCGCGTATCACAGTGTGTGTGTGTAAGTGTCAGTGCGTGTGTGTGTTCATCAACAACTAAACCAAAAAAAAATACAAGAAAATGTAAAGAAATTAAATACATATAAACAAGAAGCAGCGATAAAATCCAGCTTAAAATGGCACTAAACAAAAATTGAATTAAATCGAATGCAATTAAAAAATGTTTGCTTAAACGAATCAAGGTAAACACAGAAACGAGTAAAAAATTGTTGCTTCCACACCTTGCTCTCTGCTACTACTGCCTTTCCACTTTTCCACTCTCGTCTTTCCGTTCGTTTTCCGTTTACCGTTTTCTGTTTTCTGTTTTTTCCGCTTGTCGTTATTTCGTTTTCCCAAAAATGCACTCGCTCTGTGGTGCAACAGCTTAAAAGTATGCTACGATTTTCCCCACTCAACATTTCTCATAATTGTTGCGCCTGTTCCACATCCTTGCGTCCCCATGGCTGCATGTCCTGTCCCAGTGTCTGCCTGCGAATTTGGCAATTCTTCGTACAATTTTGGTATTTGCGAAAAGATAAAAAAAAAAACTGAGAAATGTAAGCCACAGACTTGGTTTTATTAGTCCAAAAAATATGTGTATGTATGTGTTGTTTTCCCTCCGTTTGTTTTCAGTTTGCTTGTTAAATCTCATCTCGTTTTGTGGCTTGCGGCCACAAAAAATAAGAAAGAAATGGAAATTATTGTATACGGTTAGTGATAAAATGGCCAAATAAGCAAAATTCTTGGCACAAATACATAAAGTTGAAGCCAAAAACGTGGGCAGTGCAGTGTGCAGTGTATTTTGGCTTATAAACTGTTGCTTCTGACAGTTATCTCGCCACGAATCGAAGCCATTTTCCCAGGCTGGCAGAGGGAAATCCCAGGCGATTTCCCTCGTCTCCCTTAGTTCCACTTGCTTGCACATTTTTTTTTTGCTCTCTTTTCTTTCTTTTTTCAATTTGTTTCCTTTTTTTGGTTTTCGGTTAAAGTAAGCTTTTGACGGATTGTTTTATTGGAAGCCAACTTAAGCGCGTTTTCATTGCAATTGCAAAAGCACATTTTTGTGGCTTTCCGTTTTGGGGAAAGTGGCAGTGATTGGGGAAATCGCCAGCAGATGCGTTGTTGCTGCGATAATTAAAAATTAATTGTACACAACTTAAATTGCTCATCCATTGTGTCCGAGATTGCTGTCGCTCTCTCTCTCTCTCTGTAATATAAAATTGCAGTTTTGTGGTTGATTTGTTGGATTTTCCTACCGGCCCCTACCCTCTGGCTTTCCTTATGCAATTAACATTTGCACTGCTATCAATCAGTTTTGGCCCCAAAAAAAAAGAAAAAGTTTTCTTTTAGTCATTTCCTCTCACATCCTTCTCGAGATCCTTCTGGAGCTCCCCCTAGCCTCCTTATCATTCAATTTGGCGAAAAAGGGAAGAAAACTTTTGCTGCCAAACTAACAACTGCCACACACACACATAACATAGGGGGGGAAAAGCAAGGAAAAAATACAAAAAGCTACCAGAACGCGGCGTGTCTAAGTGGGCGTAAGTGGTCATGTATATGTGCGTCTCTCTGTGTGTGTTTGCAGCTCTGTCTGTGTGTGTGTGTTGAGTGGCAAGTTGTGTACACACGCAGATTTTTCATCAATCATTTTGCTTGACTACGCCTAGTTCACATTTTAGGGCATGTAGTTTAAAAATTGGGCCGCACAGCCCATCGATAGTTGTTCGACGGTGGCGGGGCTTTCTTCCTTCCACATCCTTGGTAGCGTTGGTAACATGAGACGACCGAAGGGAGCTCGAATATTGGCGCCTTTAGCGGGAAAGGCCAAGCAACGGCTTTAAGCCTGTTAAAGGTCCCAGATAAAGGAATCCCACAGGGTGGAAGTTCACAAGAAAAGCTGATTAAGGCTGTCATTCAGTCAAATATTATTAAAAAAGGTTCACTATTACTTTGATTTGCTTATGCTTTTTTTTTTTTAAATAATATTGAGTAAGGTAAGAGTAGTTTTCGCTTTCTAAAAGAAAGGAGTTTTTTCTACTCAATAAACACCAAAAGCAAAATGATTTAATATTGAGCTAGCAGAATGAAATATTACTCCGAAACTACATTAATTTGATCGTTATTCAGTAATCCTTGGTCAGGTATTGGATCTATATATCATTTAATTAGGCCTTCTCAATCCAACTAGTTTTATGCCCAACAAATGGCACCGAATTTGTCAAGAATCGAGCTAATAACTTACTAAGCTTACGTACATACATAAGTTAATTAACGAATCGAATTTATTACCACAATTTATTACACGGCCGTGGCAGTGCCAATGTCCTAATAAGTAATCTCTGTCTTTGATGGAATGAAATATAAATCCAATTTATGCTTTGTACGTTGCTTGATATTCATTTTCATTATTTCTGATAAGTGAGACATCGATATCAAGTCGATGTTATATATGTGCTACAATTAAATAAAGGTTTAATGTTTAATATTTTATATTCAGGTAAAACAAGACCAACTTTTATTAGCTTCAGGCCAATTATTTGCTTATCAGTGTTATTAATAGTTAAATACGTTTGAAAAGTTCTTTTTTTCTTACATTTACCCTCGAGCAATATGTTTAATAAATAAATAGATTTAATCGATTGATAAATAAAATAAAAGAGTCTAAAAGTGAAAAGTTTTGGGAAGCTGCTGTTATTCGTTATAAATAAATAAATATCTTTGGGTTTAGAGTTGTATGAGATTTATTGTTCTATGAATTTTACAGTTAAAGGGAGTTACTTTTTTTTATGTGGAACAGGAATGATTTAAGTATTAATATCGCTGTATATTTAAAAACAATTCAAAAGGCATCTAAAACAATGCAAAATTAATTTGATTATTTTTTGTTAAGGCGTTTAGAACATCATTTTCGTTTATTTCAATTCCATTACGATAATATAAAGTTGAATTAAGTTCCTGTGCCTTTATTACATTTGTTTGACAATATTTAAATAACTTTTTAGATTTAAAATCTGTAATAAATAACGTTCATTCTTAAGTTACTTCGAAAATTGTTTCTGATAAATAAATACAAAAGCACTCTCGCTTTGTGTCCCTTTTGATTTTAATATTTAAATTACTGAGCAGATTGAGCCTGTTGTTGGGCAAAAGAGAAATACCAATATCGATAAATTTCGCTTTTGTTGAGTTCGACCTGCCTCAGTGTTGTTTATGATGATTACTCCGATTGCGACTGTCTCAGATGTTATTGTCCTTCGCTAGTTGGCCTCTCCTTTGCCCTCGCTTCGCTTTCGCTTTCGCATTCGCCCCCCGCCCCTACCCCCCCTTTTCGTCCTGTTCGATTTAGCATTTGAGTAGACATAATAAAGAGCCGAAATGGAAAAACGTGGTGTGCGTGTATACCTTTTATTCTAAGCAGACACACACACACACACACAAATGGAGTTGTTGGAATTGCTCCGCTTAGCGGCACTCTGTGCGTGTGTGCGTGTACATGTGGGTGTATGCAAGTCTATCTGTCTGCGAGAATCCAAAATTCCGAATCCCGAAATCCCGAATCCAACCCCCGTCATCAACCTGCAGCAGCAAAACACTTAAACCTAAACACGTTGTCTGTGTGTTGGTGGTGATGGTGGTGGTGGCGTCCTGTTCGTCCTTTTCGCTGGCGTCTACGCACAATATGTTTCGTCTTTAACCCAACCGAAAGCTTCGTCGTCTGGCGAGAGCTTCAAGGAGTCGGCCCGGCCCGGCCTGGCCCGCCGCTGTGCCTTGCTGTGCCTGCTGGTTTCTGGCTCCTTGTGGAAGTTTTAATGTGATTCCTTCGTATTAATTTCGACATCGTCATCGTTGTTGTTGTTACTGCCTGCCCTGTCGCCCTGTCTCCCTCTCTGTGGGCTCGCTCTCTGTCATTTTCTATTTTCCTCCTTACGCACTTTTTATTGCCCGTCGTCCTGCGTTCGCCTTCGCTTCTATTTTATTTTAACAACATCTTCGTCGCCAGCATGGAATTCTGTCGAGCTCGGCGCTTTTTTTTGTTTCTTCTTCTCCTTGGCACTAACTTAACCGTTACCCGCCGCCGCTCTCTGTAACTGCCCTCAGCCTCCTCTGCTGCTGCCACTCTCTTCCTCTGCGGCTGTCTCCCTTCCTGCCTCATCCTCCCTTTAACTTTCTTCACTTTCTCCGCCTGCATGTGTGAGTAAAGTTTCTTCTTATGTTTTTTTTGTTGCTGTTCTGTTGCTTTCTCTTTTACGTTCGTCATATGAAAACGCGACTTTGTTGCACTAAACGTAAGTTGGAAGATTTACAACTTTTTGGTTTAACGCATGCAAAGGATACACTGGGAATTAAACTATAGTAAAAACTTAACAGTGCTACAAAGAGATTTATGACCTAGTAATCTCTAAAGACTTAAAATCGAGAGAATAAATTTATCTAAAGAGAGGCAACCAATATTTGTTGATATATAATATATATACTCTACATATAAGCTATAAAAAATATTGTTATTTTGGTATTTGTTTTCTAAAAGATACTACTCAAGTTTTATATATATATATAATTTGATCCTATACAGTACATATTAGCATCACCAGCCTAGTTGATTTAGCCATGTCCGTTTATCCCTTTGTCCGCTTGTCCGCTTGTCCGCCTGTTTATAGAAACAACAGTATCTCAAAGACTATCAAGACGAGTGCTTAATTATTAGTTACAACATGGTGTATAGGTTGCAACGTTTGATTTAAAATTTATATAATAAATTAATTCATTAATTAAAATAGAAGAAATTAATTTTTAAACGCATATTATCCAAAATTGATATAATTATATCTCAAGTTAAATAAAACAAATTAAAAAAATAAGATTTTCATCATAAATTTGGGTCTAATCTATTATTACTCACAGTGCATGACAAAATAAAAAGAATGGGAGGCAAGTGGGGTAGGCATTTGGATTGATAGTTGGGGAGGTGAAGGCCACGCTCAAAGTCTCACAGGATTCACAGGAGAAGAAAATATACGAATATACGAAGCCATGAGGGAATGCATAAAGTATAAACCTGCTCAATCCCGAGGAGTTTGGCAAGCGATCCTTAAAAGCAAAGTTAGTAGGAATAAAAGGCAGAATTATTCGCATAAACTTCGCATTTTTATTTATACCAACCTGGATAGTGAGGCGGTGGTGAGCAATTAATAAAAGTCGGAAATGTTGGGGAAGCGGAGGAAAATAGTTTATGGACAGTAGGAAGAAGAGCTGTAGGTGTAAAGTTAAATTGTTTAGTTCATCTCAAAATATGTTGTAAAATAATATGCAATTTCGTGGAGGTAATTACTTTTTTTTCCCAGAGGCAGTTGATGCCTCTCAAGTTACTTTATAGATTTTATGTTGCAAGAGGGAAATTCCAGTTGTCTATTTTATGTACGAAACAACCAACAGAAGAAGCTTAAACTTATATAAATTAAAACTTTATTCAAGAGGATAAATACATATAATAAATAAAGAAAGACTGCTCTAAAACTTCTGCACATGTTTATTAAAACTTTTCAAAATTCTCTTCTATAGAAAATAAACAACATTTTCCAATTCCCAAAGCAGTTATTTTAATCCGAACTTTAGATCTTTGGCAAATTCATCCGTTGTCCAAGTTTCAATCGGAAAACAAAAGCGGAAAGTTTTTTAAATTGCTCATTACCTCTCTGAATCAGGTTGCTGCACTTGCCGCAGTGGAAAAGCCGCAGATTTTCATCATACGTACATCAAAAGCATTTCTAATCAGCAGGCAGTCAGCAAAAAAAAAAAAAGTAGCAAGGGAAAGCGCAAACAAGTTGCAAGTTTACTTCTGCTTCTGCGTTCCTGCCAGTATTTTCCCCCTTTTTTTTGCTTTTTATTTTACCAGCCATTGTTACGTCTGCGTATGTACCTCTGACTACACGGAAAGAAACCAATTCAAAATTATTTTTACGAGACCACATTGGTGTATTTTTAATGATAATTACAAGTATTTTAATACATTTACCAAAGATACACATCTAATGGGAAAATAATCTAGAATTCATAGAATTTCTATATTAAACAAGTTCGTAGGCTTCTCTTCGCGTGTTTCTGTATTTTTTACATTTAAAAACAAACAATAGGTCACCATTTTCATTTAACAAACATGAATTTTTTGTGCGAAAAATATATTTAAAAACACAAAACAATCGCGTTCCGTGTACATACGTATACGTACGTGTGCGTGGGAACTGGAGCACATAACGACAACAAACGTAGAAAAAAAAAAAACATAGCAGAGCAGAGAGACACCACACAGAAATAGAAATCATTTGAAATCATGCCGCACTCATAAAACACTTAAAGGACAATTTTGCTGTCATATAGAAAAAATAAAAGGGGGAAAGCATCTGCTATTGCTGCTACCGCTTTTGCTGTGGCTCTTGCCTTTCCTCGGCAGTCTGGGGTTAATTAAATAAATTCCTAAGCCACTTTTGCCCGAGCAGAAGCTTCATAAATTTTTCAACAAATGCTTTCCAACACAAAAAAAAAAAAAACACACAAAAAGGAAAGGACCTCGAATTGGTTATACATAAATATTCGGGTGTGTGTGTGTACGGGTTTTCAGCAAGCTTTCACCCGCAAGACAACAACAAAGGGCTTGCAACAATTGGCAGGACTCCGTGCTTGGCGTGCTCTTCCAAGTGTAAACAGAAGTTGAGTCCCAAACTCCGAGTCCGAGTCAGAGTCCGGAGTCCTCTTCCAATTTGAGTCTGTCTCTCTCTTTGGCTCAGAGCTCGGCGGCGCCGAAACTCACTCAAACTTTCCATCAATGGATCCTGATGAGTCCTGTGCCACTGATAACAGCCGCACATACACACGTTCAAGCAGACAGGACACACACCGATGGAGCTGTTTAAAAAGATGCCCTAGTACAAGGGGGGGGATGGGGGGTTGTGGAGGAAAAAAAATACACCGAATCCTAAGAGTAACAGCGCGGAAAACGTTTGATAACGCCGCGCGCACAAAAGTGTGCTATACAAAAGCGAGGCTCTCTGCGTCTGTGAGAGCATCCTGTTGGATATATGTGTGTGTATGTGTGATGGTAGTAAATAAGCAAAAGGCAAAGACGGAAATAAAAAGGGCAGCAAGTGGACAAGACAATGAAATTGTCATAAATAACAACGTTGTCTACCAACAACAGAGAAAACAGCAGCAGCAGGAGCAGCAGCACCAAAAGCGACAGGATAACCAACAACAAAAGCCCAACTAGCTGAGTGACTGGGATTTTTTTTGGTGTCTCTTGGTCAGTGGCTCAACTCTTTTTATCATTTTTACCAGTTCACCCCCGCCGGCCCAAGTCCCCAGGGTATTATTTCGGGTAGATTAAGTTGATGGAACTCGGCAGGTCTAAGGTGTATTTTTTTTTTTTTGCGAAGGAGTAAAGAAAAGTAGAAACAGTTAACAGGGATTAAGGGGGGGCTCTTTTCGGCAAGTTACTGCAGTAAAAGTAGTAAAATTTCATTAGGATAGATCTTTAGGGATTAACGTATTGTTTTTCATGCTAAAGCTCTTTTTAATTGCTGGCTTAAATGTTTTGTTTACTTGTTTATTTGATATAAAGTTAGTTTCAAGGAGAGTTGTCAAGATAAACGGGAAGGTTTAAGTTCAAAATCATTGTGTTTAGCTTTGTAGATATTTAAAACAAAGATTTTACATATTGATTTAATGTAAAAACAAATCATAAAGTGGGATAGATAGAATTTCTTAAATATTTTCAAATATTTAGATCGAAAAGTTATTCAAATCGATTTCCCTTGTTATTATTTATATTTTTAAATAGAAATTGATTTAAAAATAAAATATGAACAATGTTTTATTCTCAAGAATACTTTTATAAGCATATTTAAAATATATATTCGCTCTCAGGGAATTTGTACTATAACTTTATCTTCTTTTGAAGTTAAAGAATACAACCTTTCGGGACATATATTTCACAACCTCCGAAGTTATCTTGTTTTAAGGCCATCGATAACTGATTGATTTATGGGAAAAGTACAAAAAAAAAAAAGAGAGGAAAACAAAACAAACTTTGGCTGGGAAACTAACTCACTCGAGGGACACTCGCCATTCGAGTATCTCCAGTTGAAACTCTTCAATATTCTTTGGTTCTTCTTTTCCGGTTCAGTTGCTTTCTTTTCATTTCATTGCCGTCTTTTCTTTCTCTTTTTGTTGTATTTTTTATGAGTATTTTTTTGTAGTTTTCTAGTTTGGCCTGTGTTCGGTTCTCATAACGGATATTCGAAATGGCTGCTGCGGCGGCTTTAAGTGACTTTTGTCAAACTTTGTACGCCGCCGCCGCCGCCGCCTGGCTATCCAAACACGAGTACTTATAGTTATCGATGGGTGGGTGGCAGGAAAAGGGGTATTCTGGGGATATACTCCGGGTATTCGAAGGTGGTTAGGGTCCACAGGAAGATACCGCCATTAAACTAATGTTTAGTTGGCAGTCTCGCAACAGTTTTGCGAGTGTTGCGACCCTCGAAACTTTGACCGTAAATTGTGGCACATGATGGGCGTTTTAGAAATGGAATGGGTAGGGGGGGTTTTGTTCGGCATTTTGGGGGGGGGGGGGGGGG
>VNJM01003175.1:23998-104029 GCA_008042475.1 Drosophila kanapiae
GGGGGGGAAGTACCGCGCCCTGATTGGCCAGGGGGGCGGGGACCAGGCGAGACGACGAGGCAATTGTTATTTCTTATTTCTCCCCCGCCCAGTTCTGTGAATTGAATTTTTATGGCCTGTGACAGTTCGTTCGTTGGGACATTTACTGCCATAATTTCTACCAATGCAACAGGCCATGAATATATATTGAGATACAAAATGTATCTCTGCCTTAGATTAGCTTGATATCGTTGCCAAAATTTCGATTCAGATGGCTTCTGTTCGAGGGAAATCAATCATGTTCAGTGTGGAAAAGTGGAAAATTGATTCTGGCAGTAAATGAAAGGAAAGCACATACCCCACATAGTTAATATCAATAAACATTTACTACATAAATATTCACATCTCTTTCTATCTCTTTCTCTTTCTCCCCTTCTTTCTATCTCTTTCTGTCCTGGCAAACAGATATAATAATAATACTAAAAAAAAAAGAATCCAATTTAAATAAAAGTTTTTTTCGTTACACTCACCACATAATGGCAATATGCAAATATTAAACACAACAACAAAAGCACTCAGAAAATGTTAAACAAAAATAAATGAATTAAAAAAAAAGCACGAGAAAAAGTCAAATAACAAATAACCAACGGCGGCGGCCAGCAACAATGTGTTCATAGCCATTAAATGAGGAAATTACATACATAAAATATATATAAAACAAAATCGAAGGCTTAAAGTAACGTAATAATGCTAAACAGAAACCAAACTCATCTCGCATCCATGTTTCTGCATCTGCACCCGTACCCGCATCTGTATCTGCATCTGCATCTGCATCTGCATCCGTATCTGTAGCAAGAGCAGCAAACATGCCAGCTATATTCCAATCCTATACCCAGATACATCAATACATCAATCTGTTGTCGTCCGGCAGGCAGCCAGCAAGCAAGCAATCAAGCGATTCCATCATCAATTTGCAACTGCCATCAGCTCTCATCATCAACAACAATGAAAATGCCAAAGCAGCGGCAGCGGCCACACAGTCTCAACCTAAATGCCACAAATTAAATGCACGCAACTAAAGCAAATAAACTTAAATTCCACTAAACAAAGCAAATTGTCAATAAACCCCACAACAAAAAAAATATATTATTAAAAAAAAATAGATATAATAATCACTCAAAGAGGCAAAGAGGCGAGGAGCGAACAAATTAAATTTTCCTATTAATTATGGAACTTTCATCAACGATTCCGTTGTGTTTGTTCCATTGCCAAAACGAAAAGGTCGCCGACTGTTTGCAGCTGCAGCCCCAACAACAACAGCAACAACTACAACGATTACTGGGAAAATTAACAACAAATTCTACAATAACAACTAAATCAACCGAAAGACCAACAAAAGCAGCAAAAGCAACAGCAGCAGCAACAGCAGCAGCAACAGCATCAGCAACAATCCAACAGCAACAACTTCGACAACAGCAGCAACTTTTAGCTTCATTTCTACCAAATTGCTGGGTGAGTTGCATATCAAAAAATGTGACAACATTAATTTAAATAAAAGCAACTTTTATAAATATAAATTGTTGCAAATATTCATATTCTTTTGGATATTTTGTCGATTTAAAACAGTATGATTTATAAAAGTTATAAGCTAATATGTTAGAAAGTCTTATTTTTTTTAAATAATAATTTTATTAGGTTATAAACTAAAGCCAGTTTTATATTTTCTTCGTTCTTGATAGTTATTCCTTTTAATAATTAATTTATTTTTTCTTTAAGATTACGTATACTTAATATTTATTCACCTAAATATCAAGTATACGTAACATTTATTTACTAAAAAACTATATGTTTGTTTTAAAAATATTCAAATAGATATAAAAAAGGTATAAATATTTTTTATTTATACTTTTTGTGGCTGTTCCCATTTAACCATTTTTCTGCAAATTGCTTGCGAAACGAAACGGAATCGTAAGAAACGAACAATAAATGCAGCGAATTAGCAAATGCAGAAATTAGATTTCCACACCATTTTCGCAGCAGACAGGTCAACTCAACTCGCCAATCTTCACAGATGCTTCTATATATAGTGTGAAAAAAAGGGGAATGCATTTAGAAATGATTCAGGGCCAATTGGGAAATACTCTTGCTGGTTAGATACGCCCTGTCAGGGCGAAAGTGCGGGAGATGAATAAATGACAGGATGCTGAAAAAAAGCCGAGTCTAAAACAGGTGCTAAAAATAGTACAAAAAGGAAAGGATAAATGGGAAGTAAATCCAATTATGTGCCTACACTTGAACGCTGAAAAATGACGAGGATCTGGAAATGCTTTGAAATGTCAATTAATTCTTGATTTAAAATTATGCAGAAAAATGGCATTGTTTATCTTTATAGTATGATTTTAATTGTAAACGCATAGACTATCATTGGATAAATATTATTTATAGTTTCCCATAATCTTTTCTCTTAATTAAACTAAAAACAATATTTTCTGAATGGTTTTTACTGTCAACGCAACTCTACCAGTTTTTTGATGTGTCCGAAAACTACAAATTCGTGAGGGAAATGGGAAAACTTGTGTGACGCGTCGGCCAGCCAGCAATCAAATAGTGTTAAGCTCAGCAATGTTGAAACTGCAAAAGCAACCAACAAAATAAAAATAGTAAAAAAAAGAGCTGGAAACTAGCTGGAAAATTTAAAATGACATCAAGGCAGGGCAGGACAAATCGTCGCCAAACGCAATCGGAGTTTTGCAGGAGAAGTCACACAGTTTGGTCCGCCCTCGAAAGCTGAAGACCATTCACTGTTGGTTGTTATGAATTTCATATTACACACGAAAATCCAATAAAAATCACCGAAAGCAATTTTCCAACCAGGATGGAGTAGAGTCTGGGACAGGGGCATAAAGACGTTTTGAAAACTCTCGCTGCTGGCTGCATTTTAAGCTGGGAACTTTTTGCCATTGCTGACCAGAAAAATGTGCTTTATTTACCTCGTTTTTTATTCCTTTTTTTTTGCCATGTTAACCATTTTTTGTCTTATTTATTTTGTATTTTTTGTAACGGATGCCGAGAACACGATGAATTTTGTAGCGTTTTAAAACACAAATTTTTTTTGATGGTTACTTTTGTTGTCACCCTCCGGTTGCTGTCACACGCTTCTCTGCAGTGCCAAAAGTTGCTTAATTTGATTTTAATTCACAGCGAAAAGCGAACCGAAAATTGGCACTACTAACAAAAAAAAGTTGCACAAAACAAATTTCATTCGTTGGGGGGAATTCCGAATTGAAATTTTGCTGGTTCAGTTGCGCAGCAACAATTAAAAATTCAGCGAGTTTTCCCCCACTTAACTTTTGGCGACAGGCTGGAGAGTGAGCATTGTTTATCCGCAGGGACATTGCATTTCAATCTCATTAGGAAACTTCTATCAAAAATTGGGTTGATAATGTAGTCGTGATTTTAAATTGTTGGATTTTAAACACCCAACCGAAATGCTAGGCGTTTGACATTTCGGTTGAAATGTTCATTTCCCCACTTGTCAGAAGTCTATAATGGCTTGTTCCCCTCTCCCATTTGCCCGATGTATTTTCCGCTTTCAGTCCAGTGGATAACTCTGGACCATGTAGTTGGGGCCCCTTTTGAATTCCAGTTGGTTTATTTCATTGCAGCAGCCAAACTGTCGTATGCAAATCTGCTTTGCTGATTAAACCTAAATAATGTTGCCTCAGTTACGGAGCCTTTCCTTTGCTGTGGCGTCTCCTTTTCCAAAGGCTTCCCTGGTTGCCTTGGCTTTACCGTATCTCCATCTCCATCGCCATTTCCATTTCCATCTCCCATCTTACATTGTCTTGTCTGTCGCTTTGAAAGATGGCCAACAGAGAGTTTTACCCTATTTGTGGTCGCACTTAAAACTTATCGACTTGGCAACTCTGGCCTCAGAGATTGCAACAGATATCGATAAATTGACTATAAATTTTAGAAATTTGTTGATGGTGTTGACATAACTTAAAGAATATTATGTATATATGTTTTCTGAATTACTAATATGTAAAATATTTATCAATATATTCATTTTATTTACTAAAGATTTAAATCGATAAACTCGATAAATGATTTATACTTGTTTCCTCTCTTTATACAACCCTGCCTTAGATTTAACCAGATGCGACTTAACCGCATTAAGTACAAGAAATGCGTTCTAAAACTTTGTGATTATCTTAAACTTTAGATGCTTATTATATACATAAACTTCAGCAGATGCGACTTGGCAATTTACATATTCTTACGAATTCCCATTATATCTGCTTTATTCAAAGCTGAATAAGGTTCGGAGTCCTTCTCAGAATTAATGCCTTTTAAATTTCCCACAATAGCCTTACCATGGGAGAGCATCTGTCCATCGCTTCTGGGAAAATCGCTATTGCCATTTTCCTTCGTTGTATGTATGTATGTATATATTTTTTTTTTGTGTAATGCCTTCCCTCGTTTTTCTTCCTGCTAAATCTGAGACAATTTCCAACTTATAAGAGGCCGCCTCCATTTGTATAATAACACAGGGTCCTGCATCCTGCATCCTGCAGCAACAGCTTCCGCTGGCCGTGTCCTGGCCACTTGTTGTTGCGCACACAGACACCAAGAGAGAGAGAGAGAGAGAGGGACTCCCTGCTAGGATATTTTTTGTTTTGCATTGCACGTTGCCTTTGGTGTATTTCCTTTTAGCCTGTCTGCTGCACGTAGTACAACATTTCCAATTTAATTTCTGTCTCAGTGACCCCCTCCCGAACCCCGATCCCTTGGGCCATCCAGCGCATCCTGGCGGCAGACTACTCGGTCGGGTTTTCCTGGCCCTGGCCATTGTCTTTGTCTTTGTTTGCTGTGCCATTTCCTCTTTTGCGCCATGAAATTAACTCGCCCCTGCCTCCCTCTCTCTCTCTCTCGATCTGGGTATTTTCCCTTTCCTTTTTCGCTTGCAATAGATTATAGTTGAATATTTTTGGTCGCCATTTTAATTAAACTGCGCCAATGGCTGCGAAATTGTTTATAATGTCAACTGCACATCATCATCGTCATCGCCATCACCATCACCATCGCCATTCGCGTCTGCATCCGGAACCGCATCTCCATTCAGCTTCTCATCATAATCGTTGTCATCCTCATCCGTTTCTCCATCTCCATCCGGACCGTCATCCCCATCACCAGCCCAATCCATCCAGCATCGGCGGCTGCCTCATTATCGATGCGATGTCTGACCCAGTTGGGGCAGGCAACAGGCGGCTTGGGGATGAGTTCGTGGTTGTTTTTCGGGCACAAAGGCCACGAATCATATATCGTTCAGGCTTTAAATAAATCGGATATTTTTATGACATCGATTTGTTGGAAATTTAATAAACGTTCTTATTAATAGCCATTCATATTTAAAGCTTAAGTAGCTAACAGGAGATGTATGGTGTTAAATAAATAATAATAGGTTTATTTTCAAAATAATATATGCGAATATTATAAAGGATACTGGAGGTATAACGAAGTATTATTATTATTAATCAGCTCTTGCTGTTAAAGCTAAAAACCATTGTAAATTATATTAAATCCGATTATCAATTATAGAAAAACTGCCCTTCAAATCTGCACTTGAAAATGTTGAGAGAAGTTTAATAAAAACTCAAGCTCCAATAATACTTAATCGTGACTCCTCACGAACCCATTTTCCCTCTCCGAAAAAAAAGGAAAAACAAAATAAGCTCAGCCTTCCCTCCTGCAGTTTTCTCTTCACTGCACTTTTGCATTTCCCTTGTTGTTCATGCTGTTTTCCTGCTCTTGTTTTTGTTGTAATTACATAGCACTTGTTGTTTTGGCTTTGAGCTAACAAAAGCCTTGACTCCACTCCACCCACTCCCTCTTTCCACTCCACTCTACACTCCTCCTGCTCTTTCAGTGAAAACCAAACAGGGAGAAGAGCCACCAATAACCTCACTCAACGGAATGGCAGTGCACAAAAGTATGCAGTCGTATTTTGTCGAAATGACTTTTGACGTTTCGCTCAATGGCAATATTTGCTGCAGCCTTGTATGTGTGTGCGAGTGGGTGTTGTGTGTGTGTGGGTATAGTGCGCGCAGTGTGTTTATCGGCATGTTAGCAGCTGAATGAATGTCTGAATGAATAGATGAGTGCAGGGCAAAGGCCACAAGTGAACTGAGGTGGCCGAGTTCGTCTGTCAGTCCACCACTCTGCCATTCTGGCAGCCCTGTCAGTCGACATTCAAATATATATCAAATATACACTTCAAATTCTATGCCTAAAGATCATTTTACATGCAGTTTTACTTCGATTGGCTTTCGAAGCGCACTTAGGCGCCTGATTAGCCCGCCGCTCGGCGAACATTATGCAGTCAATCAAAGTTTTGAGTTTCCGTACACCGTGAGAGAAAGTGGGTAGAAAAACCGATAATAGGTGGCCTATTAGATCAAGAAAATATCGATATTTGTATACTGCATCAATATTTGACGCGTTGACCGATATATACACCGATATTTTAAGGTTGTCATACAAGTGTAAAAAATCGATATTCTTTTCTATGTATTTTTCGATATTTCAAAGTTTGATATATCAAATTAAACTATGTTTTCGATATAATATTGAGCGCTGTATTTATTCTGATACACCGTATCTCTTTTACTTACTTTGGATGTCCGATTGTTGTTGATTAATACCTTAATGTTTCTTATTCATCGATATTATTTTTCGGTGTAAAAACGCACTGCATTGTTCGTTGATGCATGGAAACTAAGCCGCTAAGTGGATTCCCTTGAGCATAATTTTCAGTGGGGTAAGGCAAATTTGTGCAGCAATCTCCTGGCCATGCATATAGGACTATGTGTGGCCACCAAAGGGTTCAATTATGAACCGACGACCGCAAAAAGTTGAAACCTCAAAGCGGATACTGTGCGGGGCACTTGTGGTTCACTACTGGGAGCTGGGAGCTGGGAAAACGGTGGAAAATCTGGCAGCAGCAGGTAATTTAAGGCCTTGTGGAGTGTGCGCTTTGGGAGCTGCTCCGCCAAAGCCAGATGCTTTGCGGGAATCGGTATTTATTTTTTGATGTACTCCACACCCTTTTTGTCGCTTTAACTTGATCGAGGGGTGGGATATAGTGCTTTCTCTTGCTTTTACAATTTCAAGGCTCATTGTGTGCGACGACGACGACGACGACGACGACGACGACGACGACGACGACGACGACGACGGCGGCGGCGGCTGGCTCTCATCATTGGCGAAGCATTAAATTGACTTTGAAACTTTTTACCTGCCAGCTTTGTGCCAAAAAGCACAACCCGCACAACCAACAAATTGGAGGCGAACTGAAACTAAACTTGAAATTAATTAACCGCGACAAGGGCAGCGGCGGTTCCGCTGAAGGACACCACCGCCATTCTTCGTCTTGGTTTACCGTTCCCGTTTACATTTTCAGATGGGGGGATACACACGCACACGGACATAACTCATAAAACCTCTAATTACACAAACAGCTGACGCCGTAGACCGTAGACAAAAAGATATAGAAAATAGGGGTGGTGGGTTTGGGTAGCAAGGATATACTTGCCGCAAAATGTGCGCCTCCTGCGTGACTCCGGCAGCGCCCGGGAATCAAATAAGTTGAATATTTTAATTTTCCATCATAATTAATGCCCTTTCAACCTGCCAGCCCAGCCAGCCCCCGGACTTAGTTTATCCCAAATGATGTGGTTGCTCCACCTAGCAGAGCAACGCTCCTCGATGCTCCCCCATTTCCCTCTGTGGCCATCGAGCACGTGTAAATTATTGTGGCTTTCTGCGGCACTGATGATGGCCAGGCGCCTGAAAGCATGCTGCTTTATTTTCCAGTAGTTGAGGCTGTGCCGCATTCGTGGTAGTGTATGTAACAGGTGGACGGAAAGGCTTTTCGCTTCACTCTGGGGCAAATTAATTATTATTCAGAATATAACCCTGAAAGCAGCTAAGAAGCTGAGGGCTGAAGGCTGAGAGCTGAAGTCTTTTACAAGAAATTTTCTCAAGGAATTTTCTCTATCGAATTTTTCCCAGCCACCATTCACCATTTCGCCGAGAACTTCTTATCAGGATTTCTTTTGTTTTGTTTAAACTACTTGTCTTGGCTTATCGGGATTTCAAAATCCTTACAAACTTTTGGTTGGGGTTTTACTTTTAGTTTTTATTTAATTATAGGAAATCCCTAGTGGTGTTCATTTCATCACGGCATCGTATGTTTATCTGTTTTACATTTAATTTATTTTAAAATAAAAGGATAAATTATAAGCTTTTTTTATCTCTTAAAATATATGCTTTAAGGTACCTTTCTAAGGTATCACTTAGTCTAATTACTCAAATATTTTGTTTCTATTTATTTTCGCGTTGTTTTGTGGCATCGCTGTTCGTGCCACACGCAGCGACCCACTCGATGCCGCGTCGGAGGCGTCCTCCGCCGTCGCCGCATGTATTTCAATTACTGCATTTCTCGGCTCAATGGTCTGCCACGCCCTGCCACGCCCATTGGCCACCACTCACAGCGCCCGCCTTTCCCGGGAAGCCAGCAGCCACTGTTTTAATTTGCGCTTCGCCTGCTTTTGTTATTTTTTCTGCTTCGGTTTTTTCACTTTTTTTTCATCTTTTTTTCCTATATTTTGTGTTTTTTTTTCTCTTGTTGTTTTTGTTCGCCTCGCGTTTTTACGCAAATTCATTGTTTTAATTTACTCAAGTTTGTTGACCGAAAACAAAAACTAATCAATGGCTAGGGTTCGCGAGCGGAGGTTAACAGGGTTGCCAAAGCAGATTATTTTCATGCCAGAGTTGCTCATTTTGGGGAGTATGAAATTGTCAGACTTTTGTTTTCACTGCTAAAGGTTTTAGATTAAAAATTACAATTTATCTGCATTTATTTTGTATGTTTAATTATTGTAAATAAATATTAAATCCATTTTAGTGAATTTTTTCAATCAGTTTTGACAACCCTGGTAAATCCTGCGTGTGGGTTACATCGGTTGTCTTTGAGGTGACGAAAATTGGGGCTAGAAAAACATTTAATGGGGTTAACAGTATTTTTTTAATGAAACATTAACTCAACTTAAGTTGCTTGCTTCAATTTTTTTGTTGCTTTTAATTCTGCTTTTCAGGTATCCGTTTTTTGCGGTCTGTCGTTGTCTCACTTTGCGGCCAGTTCGCAGTTCGCTAAGTTGTGGCCAGGGATTTGATATCAAAGGACCAAACTAAGCAAAGATTGTGTGTATATATAGGGGAAGCCTCAAAAGCGTAGGAGATTATGACCAAGGGAATTAATGCAAATAGCGTTAAATGAGGAACGGGGACCCACGGCATCTAGATAAAGGCGAGACTAACTGCTAAGCTAAATTAAATACGGAGAGAACCAAAAGAGGGTCCCGAGAACTACAAAGTTTTGCATAAAGTTGACATTTTTGAGATGGGAATACTTGAGCTTTAGGTACTGATAAAGAAGTGTTGCCTCAGGTTTATTTGAGTAAATTAATTTCGGAGCTTCTTATAAAATTACATTATTTAATATTTAAAAGGTCTTAAAATCCTTTTCTGTAGCCTGACACACCATGCTAATGTCGAATATCTCACTAAAACTGCAACAAAATTGAATAAACTATAATATTAATATGTACTACTATTTAATTTCATTTAATAATAATACAAAGTATTTTAAATGTATTTTAATTCAATTTAATAAAGCTAAACTCTATATTCTCTTTATTATTCCCAGCTAACATCTTACAACTGAACGAAACAACGATACTAAAATCTACTACAAAAAGGTTAAGGATCACCATCAAAAAAATATTAAACTACCAGAACAACAACAACAACAACTGCTACCTACGGTTTCTCAAGCTCTAAAAAAAAAAAAACAAATAATACAAACAGAAGGAAAAGAAAAAAACACAAATAAGCTAACCAGAAAAAAGTGCAAATTATGTAAATTATAGCAAAGGCAGAAGCGCAAAGGGAAAACCGAAAAGCAAACGAAAGAGAATTAGTCAAATAGAAACGGCGGAAAAACTCCAAAAATAAAGAAAAACGAAGCAGATCTGTGACCAGGCGAAAACCGGAAATTAAATCTGCAGCGCTAAAACCAAAAAGTGGAAGAGGAAGCCGGACCACAGCCACCAGCCAGCCACAACCGCAGCAAAATCCGAGGCCAGCAGAAGGAACACGCGTGCCAAATATTTGCTCAAAAATACCCGAATAAAATAATAATCAAGGGAGCGGAGAATTGAGAGATTCCCAGTTTTCGCATTATTTCTTTTTTTTTTTTTTGCTGGCGAGAAATTGGCGAAGCATCGCGTTCCATGAACTGAGTAGAAGCAGGCCACGCGGTTCGATTCCCAGGCGAGACCTTGTTGAGCTCGCCATTGTTACCGGTGTCCTTTGTGCTAATCATCATCGTCGCTCGGTTGCCGCAGGACCCGAGTGAGTAGTCCTGGCCAACTATTTAGCCAAGGTGACGACGAGGCAAGGATTGCCAGCCACTTTGCAGCAGAGCGAGAGTCAGAGCCGGAGACGGAGCCACATCCACACCGATACCCACAGTGAAAGGAGGCGGCGGGGCAGAGCCATTCAAGCCAGGAGCCACGCGAAACAAACAAGCCAAGGACATGGACTCCCCGCTGCCAGCGTCGCTGTCGCTGTTTGTCCTGTTGATCTTCCTGGCGATAATTAAAGGTGAGTGCACCACGACAACTATTCAGTATGCTCTCAGCTCCTTTTGCCCCCATCACTCCTTTTGAATCCTGCGCTGGCCCCTTTTGTTTATCCTTCAGCGCCGTTTACCTTGGCCAGGAACTTTCCCTTTTTGGCCAGCGTTTGCTTAGGTGGCCACTAATTAAATAATTGTAAATATTAAAGTATGCGGTAAAACTTGAGACGAGCTTTCAACGGAAATTGTTCAACCAAAAGGACACGACGAACCCTTGCAGATTTTATTACCTTCTAAAAGGCTGACAAAAAGGTTTTCCTCTAGACTCTTAGACAAAAAAAATACCATCATCATTTAGACATTTATTGCACTGAGGGAAGAGGGTTTTATTATTAAAAATATTTTTTAAATGTTTTAAAGATTTAAAACTATCAAAAGTTAAATTTTCCTGAGACCTGAAGATTGAAAAAAACATTATTCTTATTAAAAAATGTAGAGACAGCGCACAAATACTTTCATCAAAAGTTTACAATGAACTTGTGAAGCTTAAATTAATTAAAACAAAAGAAATAAGTCTTAAATTATGTTTTTAATACTTTCTTATTAATTAATAAAGTGTGTAATTTATTTGAAAATAATTTTGAAGATTTCCCAAACTCCTAACAAAAGAAAACCAATTTAAAAACACTCTGAAACTCACTTTCTCTGAGATGTAAAGCCAGAGGAAACCATTATTCTCATTGAAAAATGTGGAGACTCCGCACAAATGCTGTCGTCAAAGGTCAACAATGAACTTGTGAGGCTACATTAGTCAGCACTCCTTCAGTTATACGAGTAGACCTCACCAATTGTTGAACATCTCGCCTTACCACAGACTAACATTTGCGTTAACAAGTGCTCGGCATCGCTCGAGCATTTTCCGCTTTTCGCTGAGAGCAGCGAAACTCGAACAAATCCCACTCATGTCGCACTATCAATTTCAAATGCGAAATCTCTGCCACAAAACTCTATCTCTCTTCCTCTCTCTCTCTGTGTGTCGCGCATAAATCTTGCGGCAAGGTGACACTGCGTGGCCTTGCAGGTTGCCATCATCTAACCATCTCGGCAGGCATCCAACCCCCTACACACACACACCCACACATTATTCAATTCCGCATCCGATTTTTCAATTTCCTTGCCAGGCGTTTTCACGGCGCTTTAAGCAAGGAGCCCAAGCAATGCGGCCAGAATGTAAAAAAGTAAAAGCCAAACAACGGATGAGTACACCGAAAAGCTATATCCACGGCTATATCTATTATATACGATTGTGTGCTTTGAGTGTGTGTGTGTGTGTGTGTGTACATGCGGGAAATTCCCAGGCAGCGGCCCATAAATTCGCATGGAGATCGCCCTGAGCCAAACTTGGCCATATTTTTAGTTTTCACTGCTCGCTGAGCTCCGCAATTGCCAGGAAAGCGGGAAAAAGTTTCAAAAATAAAAAGCAGAAGAAGAAAAACAAAGACGAAGTGGGTGCGGAGGGAATGAGACAAATATCCGAGTAGAAAAAAAAATATAGAATTGTCATGCGGAGGAGGCACCCCCAGGAGGCTGCCACACAGTCCGGGGGATTGCTCCCCGAAGTCACTCGAGCACTCGCCCGCTTAAAAAAAATCCACACCGAAAGAGGAGCAAGCTGGGAAAACAAAGCCCCGTTCCCAAATGTTATATATACAACACTGGTACTCGCACTCGTCCTCATCCTCGTCCTCGTGTCTGTCCCCTTTCAAGTTGCATCGAGAGCTGAGAAGTTGAGAGTTCCTCTTTTTTTTTTTTTTTTTTTTTTTGGGAGTCCCCGCTGTTGACAGAAATAACAGGCTGCTCTGCGGCTCTCGGGTCGGCGCAGTTCAACTTAATTCACGTTGTTTGCTTCAAGTGTTTCCACTGCCGCGGAGTTTTGAATGCACTAAATGAAGTTCACATCCCGTGCAGAGTTGGCTGGGCAATTTCCATAAATTGCTAGAAAGATGAGAAAAGTTTTCCTAACAAAAAAAAAATGATTACATTTAGATGAGTATAAACTTCAGAATGGCTTGAAATCTGTCCTTGTTTTATCAAAGAATAAAAGGAGCGAGTATGTTTAAATTATTGATTCATTTTATATGAAATAGAACTTCTTCTTACCTGGGATTTTAATTTTTGTATGCTCTCAACTTGGGTTTACTTCTTATAGATTTAAAGGAAGTCAAGCACTTGCATTTTTATTTAAAATATTCTCCATCAGCTTAGACTCAACATGCTTGTTAGATATTCAATAAACCTGTTTGCAAATACTATATCTCTTAATTTTTCTTTCACAAGCTTTTAAAAACCCATAAGGCCAGCTAGAAAAATCTGGTTTTATTTTAAGAAACAATTCAATCAGAAAAGGAACACAAATCGTGTTGTCCTAGCTTTTTTTTATTTTCCATAAATGTAAACTAAAAGGGGAAATCTTTTCATTTAACAAAAGAATTTGTATAATATTTCAACACAATAACAGGCTCTTTAATTACATTCACTTTCTATGTAAAGTTCATTAGGAAAATTCAAATGTTACTCCTTAAAATAATTAAAGAGGCTTAACACTTGAGTAGCCGACAATAATTTTCCAACTAAATGAGCTCATATAATGGTAATGAAGTAAGCGTGAAATAATTAAAGGCAAAGACAATACAAGGAACCTAAATGTTATTAGGAAATGTGTCAATTAGGTTGCAGGTGATGATAACTAAAATATTTGACAATTAATGTAGTAACATAATTGCTAATAGAATTAATTTGTGTTAAGAATTTAACATTTTCCTCATGCCTGATTGCCTGCAGATATACAGAGCGGAGGTATATCTTGCAATTTGAGCCATTTTCCTCATTTTCCGCACTGGTTTGCTCTCTGCTCCTTTATAGAAGGATCCCGTTCCATTGTCTCCTTTGCGTTGAAAAGTTATTACTTAAGCAGCGTCGGGGGAGTGGGCGACGAAGTCTTTGACTTTTTCCCGACCTACTCTGCTCTCTGATGTCTGTTCTTTATTTCTTGCACCATTTCTCCCACCACGTTTTTTGAGATTTTCCGACAGAGACTAATGAAGACGGCAGTTTGCCGTTCGCTGTTCGCTTTTCGCTTTTTGGGGATTGGGACTTGAGAATTGGTCGGCAAAGACAAATATTTTCAATAAGCCGATATCGGAGGAGTGTGCACTGATTGGAAAATCAGCAGTGGGAAATTGCCAAGACGCAATTTTTCAGCATTCAAGCTTATTGCTTTTGTTGTTTGCCAGTTGGCGGACGCATAAATTGTGCGGCAATTCCAGTCTGCGTCCATGGCACCTTGACACTGTCAGCCATTCCATTCCCGGGTAAATATATATGGCCCGGTCATATATTTTATTCTAAGACATTTTACGCATTTTCGTGCATTTAAATGACATAAATTTCTATTGGATTTGCGTGGTAAAGCTTTGCCGGACATTTTCAGCTTTAATTTGTTCTGTTTCTGTGTGTGTGTGTCTTATTTTTGGGAATGCGATTTTCCTGATTCTCTGAAGAAGCAAGACTTGGGATTACTTGGCCACAATGTATTTGTTAATATCCTTGTTAATATCCTGAGAACTGGCACAGAACTTCTGGCAATGAGCAAAGTTCTTCCGTCTTCCATCTTCCATCTTCCATCTTCCGTCTTCCATTGGCATGTTTCAGGTTTTGTTCTAAGCCAACTTTCAAACTTGTCCACAGTCACTGCGCGGAAAATATAAATTCTGGATTTGATTTTATTTTTTTCACATAATTAAAAAATTTTTTCTATTTAAAAAATAACAAAATTCTTATTATTATATTATTGTAAGTATCGATTTTACCGATACAATATTGCTATCGATAGAAAAACTATTTTTATCCAATCCATTTTCTTTAATCGTAAAAGTTTGCTGATTTCATAGTTATTTGTTCTATTTTATCGATAAGTTGTACTTTTTTAATAATTTCTTTACGTAAGAGAAGTGAGAAATGTCGATTTTACCGATACATTATTGTTATCGATAGAATCATTTCTTCATCTACGAAATATTTGCACAATATAATCAATAAGTTAAACCTTGATTTCTTTATTTTTTTCTATTGAAGCTAAGTTTAAGTAACTACTTAATCCAATTATTATTATTTTTTAAGTATAAATTTAATTATAATTGAGTTACATTTCGCTCAGTGTACCTTTTACCCTGCTGCCAGGTAAAGCGGATATCTCAGACCCCGACTCTGCTTGTGACTGTGGCTCCGAGTCTGACTGTGACTTTGGCTTTGGTTAGGGCTTCCGGCTCCAGCTTCTCATCGCTCACTGCACGGCTGGAGGAGCAACTTTCAAGGTTATCGTGGTCCTTGCTCGTATCTGTGTGTGCGTGTGAATTTGTATCTGTAACTGATTTAGTTGTATCTGTGGCTGAAGTCGGAAGAACCGACCGAAGCAGGCAGCACAAAGCGGGCCAAGTTGCAGTGTTAGGAAAACAAGTTTCAGTTACACGTTCTGCACTTCCGTGGCGCCAACGCCGGACTAACCTTGCTCTCCTTATAGTTTCCTTAGCTTTTTGGCTAGAGGTGAGCGAAAATAATTGGATGACTTCCAGTAATAGTTGTGGTCTCTTAAATAATTCAAATAATTTAACAAACAGTTCAAGTAAAATGTAAATTTGGGAACGCTTGTCTTTTGAATATCTGAGTGGCCTTTACAAAGGACGAGATTCTTGGCTTTGAGAAATATTTCTAGTAGTTTACATACTAAATGAATACCTACTAAATGAATTTTAGTTTCGCTCTTATTATTTTCTTTAAGCTACCGCCAAAAAGTAAGCAATACTGCTTGGCTGTGTCGTGTTTTTTTTTTATGGCCGGGACCTTCAAACTTGTGCAGTTTTTGTCTCCAAGGAATCTCTGAATGCCATCGTGAATCACGCTGCCATCGCCTTTCGGTGGGTGGCTTCGTTCCAAATCCCCACCCGCCCCTTTTGGGGCACCTGTAGGCGTCGTCCGTTGAGTTCAGCTCAGCTCCATCTCCTGATCCGGTTCCTCCTCATTGTCATCCTTGAATGAGTCAGCGATGCCGCCACAAAAGTTTGCAAATAAGTATTTTTTATACTGCCAATCCCGGCATTTCGCCCTCCGTATTCCTCGCCCAGGATCGTAAAAGAAAAAAAAAAAAGTACAAGACCAAGAAGGGAACTTAGTGCCTGCGCCTAAATAACCGTAAACAGCACTCGTGGGCCCCCAGACGGCGGGCGGATAGCGAGGATAATGCTGGGGGAGCTGAAACAAAACTTGATAAGCATAAATTTGCTGTAATTTAACGCATTCAATTACAAAAACAAAAAAAGAAGATGGCGCAGGAAAAAGCCAGGGAAATGAGGGAAAACCTGGCAGATAAAATGGCGGTGTGAGAGATTTGAGACTTGAGACTTGCAAGCTGCGCGCGGCGACTTACTTAAAAATGTCATAAAAACGAAACAAGTAACAGGAGAGGACTAAAAAAGGGAGCGGATGTTGGCGAAGGAAGGCGGCCCAGGAAGCCGGATTGGGGACCACACCTATATCCTTAGCTCACCTGACGGCGCGCGCTCACTCGGGAATTTCCATTCTGTTTACGACCTTGTATTGGATTCCAACGACTTTGTGATTCCGGAAAAAATTCCTTACTTAATTTCAATCAGCTGCGTGTGGGCTTCTGTTCCGCAATATCGGCTTACATGACAGGCATGAGAAATTATGACCTTTTCACATATTCTACAACGATATAAATTCTGGTTTAAAATTGATTTTAAATAGGTAGATATATACATGTTCTATCGATATGAATTAATGTTCTGATATCTAATTACCTTGCATTTGCTTTAAAGTATCTAATCAATCGATATATAGATTTTATTAGTATCTAGGGAATGGCTTCTTAAATTATTTGTGTAGCGTTGCGCTTGCTTTCCAATTGTTCGTAATTGTTATTGATATTTTTATTCAATGATTAAATAATAAGGCAGCATAATTGATATTTAAACGCCTAGTATTTTATAATCGATATATCGTTTTAAATTGTATCGAAATAAATACATTTTGAATCGATTGAATTGGGTGTTCTTTCGATGTCATACTCCAATTATCGAACATAATCGATATTCAACTCTTGGTCTTAAAAGTACCCTACATATCGATATATCGACTTTATTTCTGTTGAAAGAATAACCTATAGTTATCGTATTTTTCTTTGCTTACAATACTTTGTATTTATTATCGATTTTTTGTCAGTTGTACAATGTTTTATTACATCATACTTGTCCTCTCGATGTAAAGCCTTTGTTCATTCCCATTCAATGCGCCAAATATTCAGTTACGATTTTATTTCCAAACTTGTCTTTTACGATTATAGTGCTTTATGCCAATTTCTCTGCTCTTCACAGCCCCAATTAATAGTCACTCAAAAAGTGGCCGTAAACTAAATCGATAAAGCTTTTATTGATTTTCAAATGAATGTCGGTAACTCGAGCGTATTTTTCGTTCTGTCTGTCTTTCAATTTATGGTTTGCTTTTTATTGAATAATTTTTTGTGTTGCCTGTCCTGTATGTATATTGATACAATAAAACATTTTTATAGAGTTTTCCATTGATGGATGCCATTTCTATTGAACATACGTACATGAATCGTTAATTAAGATACTGTCAAAAACACGACTCAGACTGACAAACTAGTCCCTTTAAGTCCACAAAAACCCCCCAGTAACGTTTATGATGATGATGCTCATGAGAATTATATCGCTGAAACATAGTGGCTCTCCGCCACGCAAAGGGGCAACTAAAGTATCTTTTGGTGTATCTATCCCGCCGCCGAGCAGCGGCGGAGAAATTAAAATCGCTGGCGAGAGTTTTCTGCGGCTGTTTGCCAGACACTTGAATGCCTCGCTGCTCCTCCGATACTTTCATGCACTAAAAGCGTTTAAAAAAAAAATAGGTAGAAAAAGAGAAAAGAGAAAGCCGTGGAGTTTCGACGGGCTCGCGCCCGATGCCCCATAACAGGTAAAAAATAATTGTGCCCATGGCGACTGCAAAGCGAATTACAAACAGGCTATCCGAAGGCTCGACGTTCGGGATTCCGCCGTCCCCTTTTTTCACGCCCCCTCGAACGATGTAATGTATGCAGCGCAGGGGCGTAATAGGAATCATTGCAAGGGGGATTCAAAAGAATTTTTGGATTTTTGTTGTACCTTTGCATTTATTTAAACAAAAGGTATTGGGAAATATTTTAAAATGTACATTTACTTTTTATAACTTAATGTTAAAGATTTGTTTTTTGCAATAATCGGTACAGATTTTAAATACACAAATTAGTTGTACAAAAGTAGGAAATAAATGATTTAATGTCTAAAGTCTTATCATTTTCATATTTAATAGAAATGTTTTTTAGGTTTTTACATTTACAACAAATATCCTCAGATATCTTCAGATATCCTTGCTTTAAATGACTTTTATATCTATAAAGAAGCTGTCAAAAAGTATGTAATAAATTATGAACAAATTTCAAATTAATAGCAAAATATCAAAGTTTTATAATATATATATTCCTTAGAGAATATTAAATAAATAAATCGAACAAAACGCCTTCGAGTCCTAAACAAAAACAACGCTAAAAATAGTGTCTTCAAGTATCCTTTTGGGAGCCATAAAGCCAAAAAAGAAGCCCCCGCTGCGTACGCCACTGATGCAGCGGCAGTGGCGAAACGGCTGCCGAAATGAAAGTGAATGGGGGATATATGTATATATCGGAGTCCAGGGGTCAGGGGATGTGTGCGGAGACCGAGATTGGGACGAGAATGAGGGGCCCAATTGACTGACTTGGTCGGGGCGAGGCTCCTCTAGTTTTCCGACCTGCCGGCAGGAGCGGCAGCAGTCTGTCGGGAAAACAGACAGAACAGAAAGAAAAACATGCAAATTTCGCTTTGTGTGTGTGTGTGTGTGTGTTGGTGCCAAAAGGGGGGCTTCCACGCTGGGGATGGTAGCTGTTGGCCCAGAGCGAATTTTACTTTGTTGTGCGTCGAGGAGATATTTGCATAGCCAACGCTAGGGCGCCCAGTTCCCCAATTCCCCAGTTTTTCGGCCGCTGTGTCTCCATGGTGACATTAGCAACGTGAGCGCGCCGAGGTTTCGGGTTGGCAGGGAGTCAGGTGAGTGTGGATCCATGGGTCTCCTACTCCTGCCCGGTCCCCAGTCCCACCCCCAACTGACTGGACCTGAAGCTGTCTGTGTGCGTGTGGACCTGGGGAGCTCGCCGAGTTGAGTTGAGTTATTCTGGCGCGCATAATGAATTAAAATCTGGAATCGAGATTCGCACAGCCATTTCAAGGATATTCGGGGATGCGCATGTTTGTTCCCGTTTTTCTTTTTCCGCTCAATTCCTGGAACCACAGAGAGCGAGCGAGAGAGAGAGAGAGAGCGAGAGCGACCGAGAGGAAACCCCGAGAGCGAAGAAAACTCCTCACAGAGTGAGAGAGCTAGCGAATGCGTGGGTGCGTGGCTCTTCCACTCAAAGCCCCAAGTCGCAACGAGTTTCATTCAATAGATTTTTATACGTATGTGTACACACCACACCAATCATCCTATATATATATATAAATATATATACAAATATATATAGGCGTCTATATGTGCTTGTCGGCAGACAGCATCAAGTGTGTATTTTCCTTTTCGGCTCATAATTGACAGACAGTTGAATTTTTGATGCGGCTCCTGTCTGCAAGAAGAAGGGACGGAATGGGCTGGGAAGCAGGACAGGAAGTGCGCCCAAAATCCATTTCCCCCCGCTACCCATTTTCCATCTTAATTGCTGACAGCATCGACGAAACTGCAACAATATTGCAACAGCCATAAAGTGCGTAACTGTGTTTCGCCATGGCCTATTAATTGAGCTGAAACAGGGAGGTCTTTTAATTAAGAAATATGTCCAGCGACTCGTGAAAAATGTGGGTAGGAATTTTAGAAAAATTACAACTTATGAATTCAGCGTCTAATCTATAAATACAAAGCTTATTTTTTCGAAGAATACTTTTAGTAAAAAGCAAAAATTCGGATTAAAATTGATTATAATATAAAGCAAAGCAAATTGTTGATAAGTTTCATGTTTAAAGTCATGAGTAATGTTTGTTTACTCGCCTGAGATTTTGATAAAGCTTTTATAGAGAGAGAGAGTCTATAATGTATATAGAGATTTCTATATAAACACCTGTTTCCACTGCCGGACTATCAGTTATTTGTTTGCCGACAATGAAGACAATCTGCTGCCTCCTAGCGCTACTCGGCCTTGCAGCTGGGTCGAGGTTAATTAGAAGCCCTGAATCCACGGCTAATCACCGGATTCTGGCCTATATACAGCAGCACATGAACATCAGTGCTGATCCCTGCCAGGATTTCCACAACTACGCCAGTGGCAAGTTTCAAAAAGTGCACGAGAAGGATGATGTCCTCTCCATCCACGGCACTGCGGAGCACAAGTATAACGCCAGGTTGTTGGCTATTTTTGATCGTCTGAAGGATCGGGTTTTCACCGAAGAGAAGCCCTCAGTGGAGGAGAAGGTGTGGCGCTACTACAACGCCTGTCTGACGTCCTCCGATAAAACCCGCTCGGCAAAGCACTATCTGGAGCTGATCTCCCCCGGTGTGAATCTCACCTGGCCGCAGTTCGCACCCGAGGGAACCGAGTGGCCACAGAAACCTTTCCAGTGGCTGGAGACCCTCGCCCACCTACGTCGTTTTGGCATGGAAAACCCCCTGATTCGGATGACCGTACAGCCCAATGACCAGATAAACGGCAGTAGGTTCCGGATGGTCCTGGAAAAGCCAAATGCAGACAGGTTTGAGGATGTTTCTATCATCAATCTCATGCTGCTCAGCCTTGGAGTGGACAAGATCGAGGCTTCGCTTATGGCCAGCACACTGGACCGATTGGACTCTGATCTCCACACGCTGGCCGAGCCCGAGGGGCCCAACCTGGATTGCGACCTCGCGGAGGTGCAAAACCGGACTGGATTGCAGCTGAACAAGTATCTTGATATCTTCTTTGGCCGCCCCATTAATAGCAGCCGTGTGCCGGTGCAGGTGACAAATATAGAGTACCTCGAGAAACTGGCGGAGGTTCTGGGCAAATATGATAACAGAGTGGTGGCCAGCTACCTGATGGTTCACTTCGCTCGCTATATTAAGAGTTTGGAACCGGAGTACGTGGATGCCGTCAAGTGCACTAATGCCGTGCGGACTCAACTGGAGCTGGCCAGCGATTTCATTTACCAGGAACATTACCTGGGAGAGGGTAAGCTGCAGCAGAACACGGCTGAAGTCCAGCGGATCTTTAAGGCCGTGAAGCGTGCTTTTGCGGTCAGGCTGGAGCAGAACCAACTGCACTTGACCACAGACGAAATCTTGGCTCTTAAGGAGAAACTCAACGCCATGACGGTGACCGTGGGCCACCTGCCCAGCAATATCGATCAGCGCCGCTTCGTCACCGACTTTTATGGGGAGTTGACATTCGATCGGAATAAGAACACGAATTTCGTTTGGGCTCAGCTCAAGGCTTTGGAGTTGCGAACGTTCCGAGTGTTTGTGCAGCTCAATGGAGCCGTGATCAAGGATAGTGGTTTTTTCCTGCTCACCGATGCCCTGCCTGACACCGATCCTGAGCCGGTGTTCCAGGTCAGTGGCAACACTATTGTCCTGCCATATGATTTTCTACAGGAGCCCTTCTTCACGCCCGAAAGCCACGATGTATTCAAGGTGAGCCTGCTGGGCTACATGTTGGCCCGCCAAATGATGGTAAGCTTTAAGCCGTACTTCCTTCCCTATGACGCGAATGGATATTATGGTGAAGTCCTAACGTCCTTTGACGAGCGGCCTAGCTACATTAAAGCCCTTGCTTGCCTGAATGAATTTGAAACTCAGGATCTAGAGCAGCGCATGATCGATGTGGTGAGTCTGGGCTTGATCTACGATGCCTACTTCGGGGAGAATTCCGAGTTTGAGCAGAGACAGCCGGACTTTACTGCGGTGCCGCTGAAGAAGCTGTTCCTGTTGAGCTTCGCCCAGATGTTTGTGGGCGATGCTGAGTTTCTGGACTACGGCGAAGTGGACCCAGACATGATTCGTCTTAGTCAGGCATTGAGAAATCTGCCATCCTTCGGTGATACCTTCAACTGTTCTTCAAGAGCGTTGCTTAATCCGGCAAACAAGTGCCGAGTCTGGTAGAAAAAATAAACATTTAATAAATACAAAGAAATAAATGAAATCAAATAAATTGAAACCCAAAGCAATTAAAATTTATAAGCCTCTTTGCTGTGTATAGTTTTTATTTCATTATCTTTCATATAAAATTCACAATTCTGATAAGGTCAAGTGTGTGACGTCGTGTATTCGAGATAATTCGCTGACATTTCTCATCAATTTTAATATTTTTAGATTATTCGTTTGCTAAGCTCACTCAGCTTAAGTTGAGTGGAAATAGCTGGGAAGCATTCTCAGAAAAAAATACATTGTTTTTAAAAGTTGTTCTTATGAAACAATATCTTGGGACTAGTTGAATATACAATCTCTTAAGAGAATGTATAAAAATATATATTTATATTGTAGATTGCGGCATGTGAAGCAGATAAGAAGGTCAGTTGGTTGTTTCCAAGAAATCCAAGATAATTGAAAACATATTTCTAAATATATTTTAGCAGTTGATTAAAATATGTACAAGTAGTGCAAATACACCTGCCATAGGTGTATTTCGTTCGGTGTTTGGAAAAATTTAGTCGCTGGGAATTTAAAGTTGACAGAGACACAGAGGTCGTGATTCGTATTTCGCAATTGTCATGGCGTCCCGCAAGCATGTCAAGGATGTCAACGCCATCTCATCGCCAGCGCCGCCGCCGCCGTGTCCTTAGGTTGTTATTGCAGGTGCATCACTCTACCCTGCCTTGCCCCTTGCCCTGGCATTCTGGCCGAACTAAAAGCCAAATGGCGCTTGTCGCATCAGCCGCTCGTTAGTCAGGCGGGGATTGCTGGCAGCTTAGAGAAGCATCATCTAATCGACATTGACGTAGCAGCCACGCAGTAGCTGGAGTCCCTGTGCCGACATCGTCCTGACTAAGTGCCAAACAATGAGCCGCCCAGAATGTCCCGCCCCTGAATCCTTTTGTTCCCGTTCTACGTGTTGCCTACTTGGCATTAATGGCTGGGTAGCCCAGCTGGGGTATTTCGTCCTTTCCCCCAAAAATAATGATTGTTGAAGCCAGTAAGTGAAAAACTGGCTGCAGCTGAGAGCCGAAGTACATGGAAGTGTTTGCTAGGAAACAAGGTTTTAAATTTATCAACTAAATTGTTTCTAAAGCATGTAACCAAAGAAACAACCTGTAGAAGGATCACACATAAGATAAATATAAATCAGTATTCGTTCTATCCAAACTTAAATAGTTTAAAGAAATCTCAAGCTATAAACAATAAAATAAATTAATGTCGTTTGCTCTAAAGTCTATTTAGATACCTATCAACATTTATGAAATATTATTCCTCTTTCCACAAAAAAAAAAAAATAAAAAAAAAGACAGAAACTGCATACATTGTAGCTTCTTTCACCCGCATACATATTTCTTAAAACTTCTTGTTTATAAGTATATAATTTATATCCTCATTCATCCTTGTATCCATTGGATCACATTTCTTTCCAAACTGTCTCATCTTGGAACAAACGAGCTGTCCCTGACTTTGGCCATCAGTCTTCCGGCAGCAACCTGCTCGTATATATACTTATATCTTATATATATATATATTTTGTATTATTTTGCGCCCTCTGTCTGGATTTGTGGCTTGATTTATAGTTCTGCCAGCGAAATATGGGGGTCCTCGCTGCTGCGACCTATGTATATGTGCTGTCTCTTGCTCTTGCTCCTCTTTTTCAGCTTGGCAATAGAAAACGACAATGTCCATTAAGAAAATAGACGTAGAAATAGTGATGCCACACACACACTCGGTCGCTTTGCCCTCGCTCACACCCACACAGCACGCGTTGCATGCATGTGTTGCTCTGCGGCGCACCTTGGCCCCTTAATGTATGCAATAAAGCTCAAGTGTAGAGCGTCCTTAGCGCCCCAGCAACCACACCCTCTCAGCTCCCAGGGCTGCTCTTCTCTTTGGTTTTGGAATTTGGCCCCAGCTAAACTCAAACTAAACTGAGGTTTTTACACAGAAATTTTTGTTGTACAGTTTTTCAGTGTTATTAAATTGATTAATATAGTAATAATATAGGAACAATGGCTTTAAAAGCACTATGTTTAACTCAAAAGGATCCAAAAAGGATCCTTCGTGATCACTAGGCTGAAAACCCTTCAGTGCCTTCCTTGTAAATATCTTTACATAACTTAAAACATTATAAAAAGACTAGCGACATACACCATTCAACAAAAGACAATATAACGCATTAGATGCGTAACTCCATAAGAATTTTTGCTATTAAAATATTTAAGTGGCCTAGAAACTGTTTAAACTTTATGGATAATCCATAAAGAAAGTCTATCATTAATGCAAATCCTTTTTATTCTTAATTCGCAAAGCTGACCCTGGTTTTTTTTTCCTGTGTGGCTAACCTTCACTTTCACTTGCTGGCGCACACACACACCTAGACAAACACAAAAAGTCGTGTGCGTGGCACATTGTTGCATTTCTCGCACATGGCATTGTTGTTTTACCTCATGCACGCCTCTCTCCCTCTGGCTCGCTGTTTCCCTAAACAAAGCTGTTGCAATGTGCAAAATGCTGCTGTTGAAAAGTCCTTGTTGTAATTACATTTTGTTTTACTCGTGTTGAGGTTTTTTGTACTCTCCGGACGACCTTTTTATTTCACCTCTCTCACACACACTCGCCCCGGGCACTCTCTCTCTCTTTTTATTCTCGCCTTGCCGCCCAGCCATCTCTATTTCTCCTAGTTGTTTATGCAAGTGGCAAGCGGGGGAAAGAGAGAGTGAGAGAGATGTCCTGAGCGGCTGCGAGTTTGGGGATCCATGAAATTCATGCGTGATTTTTATTGTCGTGTTCTGTGTGCACATAAAATCATGTTTATGCATGTCCCACTCGTGTTCGCTCTCGCTCTGGCGGGACGTTGAATAGCAACAAGTTACAGTTACAAGCCATGGCGCTATATGGGCTACATTGCTACACATGGCTACATGCCTCGGATGCCATGTTAATGCCACGCCCCAAATGTGCGCCGCCCTGTAAAATTGTTAACTTTATTGAATTTCTGGCATTTTATTGTGTGTCAAATTTATCGTTTCAATTATTTAATGAAAAAAAAGCCTGATGTATTGGGGGAAAAAAGATGGAGATACATAGCTAACCATTTGAATATGTTTCATCACAGTCAAGCTTTGTTTATAACTTTAACATAAAATATTTCAGTTTGTATTTTATTGGTATTTAAAATCTTTTGAAAAAATATTCCTTGAGAATTATAATCTAACTATTTAGCGTACTTTGAGGCTTAATTAAAACGGTTTTGAAGTCTTTATTAATATTTGATTATTGATTTCAAATCTATAGCAATCTTTTAAAAAGGAAAAGCTTCGGACTGTTAAAACTCTATAAATTTTCCTTTGTAAATATGCAAACTATACATACATATATAGAGAAATATTGATAAATATTGTTAAAAATTCAATTATTAATTCTCTACAATTAAATCTATTCATTTCGTAACGAATATCTACTGTATTCAGTTGAAGACTTAGGGCCTTGACTCAATACTGGACAAATAGTTGGAAACGTTGGAAAAATTCAGCTCTTATTGCATTGACTTTGACATTTATCGGCCGGGACCAAAGGAGCAGCCTCGAACGGCACGAGAGGCGGCTAAGGGAGCTCAAGAACCTCGATAGCCGCCTCGCTGGTGGGCGGTGGTGAGCTGTCCCTGTCGCTGTCCCTGTCGCTGTCTCTGTGTTACGTGCGTGTGGAATAAATGTTGGGCAGGTGAAGCGATATTGACAGATTGGAATTGATTGTAATCTACGATGAGATGAATGGGCCCGGGGAATCGAATCGAATCGAATCGAATGGAATCGAAGCGAAGCGTGGCATCGCATTTCTCGAGGGGATTTGGCCAAGTGGTGGAAACTTCAAAGGCGGCACGAGAGGTGGGGTGGGTCGAGCCCTTTGGCGGGTCTGCTAATTAACATTTAATTATAGTAGTTGGCGCCACCCCGCTGGCTGACCGAGCTGCGCCTGACTCTGGCTGCTTGCTAAAATGGGTCAAGGTCGAATTGGGTCAACTAGGAGCTGCTGTTCATTGGTTTGTTTGCTATTTTAAGTGTGTCTATCTGTTGCACTCGCCCACTCATGCTCTCACTCGCTCTTTCCCAGCTCTCTCTATTGCTCTTATCCTTAGTTTGTCCTTCGGCCGGGCCAATGACAGTTACATTTACTTTTACAGTTACAGTTTACAGCTGCAGCAGTTCACCGTTTGTTAGCTTACAACTAAAAGCTTTTTGCGCTGCATTAAAGTCCTGCGAAAAACTAGGAGAGGGATCGCAAAAAAAAAACCGCTACTCTAGAGAGAGAAAGTGAATTTAATGGCTGGGAAAATTAGTTCTTTGAAGGGTTTAGCCGGGGCTTAAGCAAGCTCCGGAAAATTGCATTTTTATTTACTGATATTCCCGGAGTGTTTTCCTTTGCAAAAGGATCCCAGCCCTACAGAAATTACAGACCCCCCGCCGTCTCCATCTATCCAATTTCAATTGCAATCAGAACAGAAAGAAATACGCTTGATTTTTATTATTATTATGCCTACTCGTCGTCTGGGCTTTTCCCTTTTATTTCATATTTTTTTTCTGCGCTGTTTCCATCCTCTGCACCCCCCCATGCAGGGAAAGAATACTATCAATATTATGAGATTTTCGCCAGCGAACGAGATAGTTTCACAGGCGCCCACGCATCCGTCACACAGAGTTGATGACTTGCTCGGCAGGAAAGTGGGGGAGAATATTGCAAATGTAATACGATTGGTGATGGGAATAAAAGTGGGTCTTATAAGCAGTATTACAGAGGGGGAGATTTTGTATAAAAAAAAAGAAAATAAAACGAACCGATACGGGGAATTCCACAAAATGAAATGAAATTTGTATGCTCCAGGTAATTTCTTTAGAATATTCTTAGTTTCAAACATATTGCAGATTGAAAGTGGATAGAAAGTGAATTACATTTTTCTTAGAAATAAATTACCATCAATTTATTATTCATGTGAATTCTTACATTTATTTTGAAGGTCACATCAAGTACTTGTTTCCTTGAACTGATTTAATAAAAATATAAGGCAGGCGAAGCGGGTTTTCAAGGTTGTTATTTTCAAATTTCCTGAATTCAAGGGGTTTCAAATTGCATTGAGATTTTTAAGAGGACTACGCCTTTTTTATATTCTCTATATTTAATTTCTGGGAATAGTGTAAAGTGAGGTAACAACCACAAGTTTTAGTTTATGGAAATTTAAATTGAATAAAGAGTATTTACCATAAAATATTTAGTTAATTTCTGAGAAGGATAGAATCAATAAGTAATTATATTAAATTAATAAATATTTATATAAACTTCTTAGAATTATAGTTGTAAATATTAAAGAAAACTATCAAAAGTATACAGCCGCATAACTTCTTAAACTATAAAGCTTATTGAGGTTTCTTGAACGCCATCTTTCCTTTTTTTTACAAGCTGAAACTATTTTTTTGAAGGTTTTTTTTTTATAATTTATTTTTTGCATGTATTTTCTTGTTGGTTTTCTTTGCAAATAGTTGCAAAAGCCAGGGAAAGGCTGCGCCATCGAAATACTTTGGACGCAACTTAGGCCCGCCCTGTTCGCGGGCAGGACACTCAGACCCACTCGCAGGACTCAGACTCGGTGTCTGTCAGTAGTATGTGTGTGTTAAAACCCTGCCTGCTTGCGTGTGGATGTTTGTTGGCAATTTCCGCTCCTACATTTCCGTTCGTTTTGTCACGTAGTTTATGAATGAATTTAACTGCCGTCGGTGGTGCCGATGACGATGACGTTGACGAGGACGAGGACATGAGCTGAGCGAAGTGAAAAACGGGGTAGTATGGAGGGGGGAGAAGGGAAGCGTCGGTCATAAAGCTTGTTGATATGTTTTAATGAGCACTTTCTACATGCACATGGCGCAGATGGGGAACTAAAAAGCTTGCAGCATGCCCAGCCAACTGAATGACACTCATCGCACATTTAAAGGGCGCCACTCTGCCTTCCGAATGGCTTTCCCCCCGCAGCAAATTGCTGGCTTGCAACTTAGGCGTTGCTCACTTACAGCACCCAGAAAAAACATTTTCAGCATAATTAGTACTTTGAATTTGTAAGAATCCAACACATTATATACAGAAAAAGTGTAAATTAAATCGATTATGTAAACTATAAACTCTTTTCTTTTGTAAATTTATATAAAGAAGTTAAGAAATTTTATTAGAACTCTCTTCTACGAATCTAATCTCCATTTTCCTATATTTTATATGCTCTTTAATTGATTTTTCTCTTGAAATTATTATTAAAACAGTTTTCAATACTTTCGCCAAGTGTACACTCCCACCTCTTATCTCTTACGCCCCCCCTCGAAACCGCCTGAACTCATGACAAAAGACTTGGCCGAAAAAAACTTTTTTAATTACATTTTTCATTTCCTCCTCGCGCCACATTACGTATACGCATATGTGGCACGCTCGAATGGGTTGAATATATATCTGTGTGTGTGCGTGTGTGTGTGTGTAGCTGGAAGGGCTTTTCGATGGCAGCATATTCTGACAGTTTTCACAGCCAATAAAAATGACCAAAAACTTGTCTTATTGGCATCTGAGCTGAACTCTTGCTGTAATATCCTTTAACGTATCCTGAGAGAATATTCCCCTTCTCGCTGTGCAACAACGATTTAGCGATTGCCCTGTCACTCCACTCTGAAGCATCCACTTCTTCTGCACCCTCCGTCGATTCCTTGGTCGCTTTTGTAAGATGGGTGACTAACTGCCGGACTGTTGCGACAGCTTTTTGCTATTCCTTCCCAGTTTTGGCCAGAGCGGGACTAGAAGAAGTCCGTGCTAGCAACAAAGCTGTCAATAACAAGTGTAGCCAATATGCTGCCGAAGATGGCCAATATTGAGGCAATAAGCGAGGGAAGTCTAAGGAATATCAGCCAAAATAAATGATTACAAAGTCACAATTTTGCTTTAAAATATTAAAGAGTTTGAAATTTGTAAATTTATTTTTGTTAGGAGATAATTACCCATTTTAAATCTCTGTTTCTTATTACTATTCAAGCTACCCTCGCTGGGATTCCTTCATTTTGTGCTGTGCCATACTTAGTTGTTGCCATGTCTTAGCCAAAAATCCATCGACAACTTGTTAGATATTGGAGAAGCGGTTGCGCCAGAGCTTCCGTCTTCAAAACTGATACAATCGGTGTGGGGAATACATGCAGGAACATGGTCAACGCCAGCCGCACAACTATTTATGCTTCAGGACACTGAAAAAACACACACAAAAAAAATCTCATTTAAATTGTCAAATTACTGCATAACCATATCTGTCCTCTATTTATGAATAATGGAATTTCCATAATTACTTGCGCGTGAAAGGTTTTTATTTACAATAAAATTGTTAACGAAAAAATACAAAGAACAAATTGAATGAACTTTTTATAAACAGAAATTTATTGAATTTAAATGCAGACAAAAAGTACCGAGTTAATTTCTGTGTTAATCTTCTATCAAATGAGTATTTAATTAAAAGCATTTAAGCATTTTTACAATTTTAAACAAAAGGTTTGCCGGGCATTGTAAAAACTTAAAAAGTCCTTTTAACTTCGTTGAAAAGCCGAGATTTGCATTAATTTATATTTTGACACATTCAGACGTTGAACAATATTTGATTCCTTGTCTTGGTAACTTTATTCGTTTAATTCTTTATTATATTTAATAAATTCTATGAATATTTTTCCGCTCAGTGCCATTTTTTTTTTCCTTTTTCGTGCAGCTGCTCAACGCTGTACTCTTTTTACGGATACTGTCCGGCTGTAAGCTCGGGGAGACACTCGGTTTGATTTCTCATTGGTCCTGCTCCGGATCCAGCAGCTCCTGCTGCTGCCCGGGCTCCATTTCACGTAGTCGTAGTCGGAGGCCAACGGCATTTTACTTATGAGTGTCATGCGTCGCAAATCTCTGCTCACTCGGAAGATACATTGCCGCACATACAGACAGCACAGCAACAGAGATTGAAAGATACAAGTTACACACAGAAGGCAGAGATGTGTGTGTGTGTATTTTTTTTTCAGGATAAAGCTGGGAATTTTTTGTTGCTTCTTTTTGCCTGCTCAATGCATGTCAATTTGTGGTTTTTTATCCGGATTTCTGGCCATTCCTACGAGTTGCTGCCACCATGAAAATCATTTATAGCCGAGACGAGCAGCGGCAGCAGTAGAAAGTCCGAGGAATTTAGAATATTTATGTGATTTGAATGCGGGCTTAGAATTTCGCCAGCCAGCGGATCATGATGCGGGCGTTGGTTGGTATCTTCTTGCACTTTGCAATGCATTTCCATGGCTCCTTGTTTTCCCTTTCGAACTTTTCCATCGCCACAGCACCCGCAGAGCAAGGCAAACTGTGCGAGAGACGACGACGAGAGCTGGAACAAGTTGCCAAATTTATTTGCGTTTATCTTTGTGCCAAAAGTTTTTGGTTAACGTGTTTGCCATTGTCAACAACTTTGTTGTGGTGCCATGCACCACTCAATCCCAGCACTTGCCCCCTTGATTTCCACCCGTCTTGCGATTGCAATTGCTTTTCCCAAGTTTTTTGGGCAAATTGTTTGTTTTGTTCGGCGCGTGCACTTCTTTTTTTTTCGCCCCCGAGTTTTTCCATTCGGTTTTTCGCCTCTCGTTGGGTCGTCCTTTTGGTCGGCGTTGTGTGTGTAACGCCTCCTCACCTCCCGTATCAATATTTGACTTGTTGTATTGCCGTTTGAAAGCGCCGAATTTTCACATTTTATTGTATTTCGATTTGGTCTGAGTATTCGGGATTTAAGTCAAGCGTTAAATGTTTTCCCATGCTCGATTTTCTACGGGTCTAACTACGTCTATATATGGACATACATATCTATAGACATACATATACATATATGGTAATGGACACCCATATCCGAATCTATGCCTCTGTGGCTTTTGTATTTCCAATTTGCCAGCACAAACAGAGAGAAAGCAATTGTGAAATGCATTTAAATGACACGGCTCCAAAAATATTTTGCAGTCTATTTGCATATTGTGCTTTGATTGCCCCAAAAATCGAATATAATTTCAATTCTTCTATTGACCAGGCTTAAAATATATATCTACCATTTAATTGATTGCCGAGACGGGGTGCAGAATGGCAAAGAAAGGCTCTCCAAAGGCTAGTTGCCTAGTTGACAAATTGGAATTTGTCTTGCAAAGTAATGTGATAATTCAAGTGTGGCAATCTTTCGATTGCCAATAATTTGGGAAAGCTTTTGGGGGTTAATGGAATCTCTAATGTCCTTGCTGGCTTACATACAGTGCGTTTCGAAACTGATAGTTATGGTTTATTGTTAGTAAACATAGACAACTGAATGAATTGGTATAAAGAAATACAGTTTTATGCTTAAATGTGGCTTTAAACTGTTAGTAATTACTATATAATGAATAAATAAATAAACAAAATTTATTAAGCTCACAAAATAGTACAAAAGAAGGATAGAGATTTGCTTTTTATTAATAATCTTAAATAAGCTTAAAATAAATAAGCTTCCAAAACACAGTTTATTGATGACAAATCCTCACATACATACTGAAAGTGTAGGAGATGTGATTTCCAATTAATTTTATTATATTTTCTACAATTAAAGCATAATCAAATTGAAATGCATTCACATTCAAGTATAGTTTTATTTTAGCAAATAACATATTTAGCAAATTTTGGGTGAAATCCAATTCGATTTGAATAAACAATTCACGGAAAAAGCGAGTGAACTAATACAGATATATGTACATTCATAGTGAAGACCATTTTCCACACAATTGGAAACTGAGAAGCAGATTCTGCAGTCCAAGGAGGACTCCGGACTCCGGACTCCGTGTCCGATTCCTGAACACTCCCCGATAATCGAGCATTAACCATTTGGGAAGTGAACCATCTGGTTGTCTTTCTGTCCGTCCGTCTGTCTCTTTATCTGCCGTTCCATTCGCCCATTCACACTGCGATATTGCCCCATAAATGTTAACTGTATTACCCGAACTCATACCCATTCCCATATCGCATACCTCCACACCCACACCCACACCCATTCCTGTGCACACTCAACGGAGAGTGGAGTTCACGTGGCCTTGTATTTAATCAGCTTTCGTTTTACCTTTCTTTTACTTACAGGTAAGTGCTCATATCCCTTCGCTGTCAACTTTAAACTGCAATTTGTGGGGGGGACGCCCGGAGTGTGGATGGATGTGGGATGCGACAAAAATGTCACAAGTACGAGCTGTAAAAAGAATCCCCGCCACATTGCCCCGTCCCGGGTCCGTACGTATATGAAAGTAATAAAAAAAAGGGAACCTTGACATAAACCTTAGAGATATGGGCAAAAAGTGTTCACATATCTAACGCACAAAGTCTAACAATAACCGAGAGAAGCAGAGAAAGCGGGAGACTCAAAGGGAAACAGGAAGGAATGAGGCAGGAGCAATCTGCCTTAACTTTGGTAACAAGTTTTTGTTATTGTTTTCATATGCATGTGTTTGCTGATGTGTGTGTGTGTGTGTGTGTGTTGCCTGCGTCTGTGTGTGAAGGCAGCTGTCAAAAATCAACGCAAACGTCAACGCTAAAAAGCAACAAACAAAGAAGAAAGAGCAGCAGGTCTAATGTTACGACTAGAAGATACCTGGCAACAACATTTGGAATTTCTATTTCTATTTTTCTAGGAATTTATTAATAAATTTTTATCTTAAAGTATTTAAAATTTATAATATTATCTTTAACGGATACTTGGAATTATAAAAAGGAGAGCTATTTTCCGTACCCTTACGAAAAACAAGACTCACATTTTTCTGGAAGTTTTTCAAGTATTTAAAATCAAACAAAATGGTAAAAGGGTTAAGATATATTCCGACAGAAAGAAAGAAGCTTACAAAAGGACAACTATAATTTTAATAAACCCTTTAAAGTCCGCTAATTAATATATAATTAATATTCCCTTCTCCCCTATCATTGCTCGGTATTAAAAAAGACTCAGACAAGCACGAGGAAGAGAGACAGCGGCGGCGGGCGTTGGACACATGTTGAAAATGTCAAAAAGTAGGCAACATGTTGTGTGTGGAAAGCCTGCCGTGCCACGCCCCCACACCGCCCGCTGCCTTATTGTATTTAGATATTTTTATAAGTTTACTACAAAACACATACACAGAATGCTCAGCTCAGAGATACAAACATGGCCTAAAAAGGCAGGGCACTAAGGTCGCAAAAAGAAAGCTTTAAAAAATTCTTCACATATACATATATATATTTATTCTTTTTTTTAACGCTGTTGTCGCTGCTGCTCCGTTGTCAGCTGCCAACTATTTGGGGGCAAAAAGCGCTCATTGATTTTTATGGCCAACGCCTGCTAAGTGACAAGCGACAAGTTTCATGGACTTGTCAGTCCACAGATAATCGTTTCTTCCACTGGTGGATAGGTGAGGATAAAGGCAGCTGTATCATACAGTTTTTTATAAGGTTTCTTTTCTTCTTTTTTTGTATTCTTTTCTTTTTTTTTATTGATGATTAATAATAATGAATAGCTGAATAGCCTCGTTGGACTTGAAAGTTATGGGGAGAGCAGCTTATTTATTGCATTGAATGTCTTAGAGAAGATATAAGTTTAAGAAGATATATTAAGGCAAATTTTTATAGAGGAATTTACTGAATATATAGAGGACTTACTGAACTCTGACTTAAATTTCAAGTTAAAGGTAAAATTAACGGCAACAAGCCTTCAACACGCGGACAAGATTGGATCAAAAATAAAAGTTATAATTGAAAAAGGTTCTCGAACTCCAGGAAATGTATGTATCTGAAGAGTGCTTCCCAGAAATACCAATCATGGATGCGTTTCAAGAAACTCTCACGGTTTCCTCGAATCGCAAACAATGTATTTAACCCCTCTCTGCCCATGGGATTCTTTTCGGGGCGCATTGTGTTGACTTTTTGATTATTTGGCTTTTAGTTGATTATAAACAGGAGATGTAGGAGGCAGACGGACAGGACGAGAGCGAAGGAGATTCATATTCACAGGGACTACACAATGGGTCGGTCCTTGCCCAGCTCGAGACAGGGACAAAAGGCTCGGGTTGCCGCCGCCCATGAGAAACGGCAAACGGAACTGTGACAAAAGGGATGATCTGTAAAGTACAAGAAGGAACAACCCCCTCCTCCACACACACATGGGTGTATCCTTGTCATATACTATCGGAACGAGCTTTAAGTTTGCCTCGTTTCGTGTCATAAACGGGAAGTGGCGAGCCCTGGACAACGGAGCTCAGCTGTGCTAAGAAACGGCTCTTGGTTTTGGCTTCGGTTTTGGTTTTGGTTTTGGGTTTGGGCTTCCCTTCTTCGGCGAAAATCAATTTAACGCACGCACGAGTTCGCTTGCCAAATCAGTGAGAAAATTCCATCGCAGAAAACTATCGGGACCAATGAGCCTTGTCCTGGGCACAAAACCCTTTAATGTTATCGCATCGTTATCGTTATCGTCTTGTTCCGTTCCCGAGGCTTTAAACTTGACACACATTTCTGCCGGGCCGAAGGAAAGTTAATCATGGCGGAGGAGGAGGAGTAGAGGTCGACTAAACAACTTTGATTTCACTCAAGAAATGGCAAGTAAACAAGCCAAAAACATCTACAGCAGACGCTTACATACTTCAGCTTAGTTTGTAGGATTTGCCTAGCTTATTTTGCAACGAGGGTTGATTGATGGATATGCTTTCGGTTTTTTTAACTAGGAAAGTGAGGGGAGGAACACAGGAAATAGGGAAATCTAACAGATGAATAGTAAAAGGTTGGGGAATAGAGAACAGATTTATTCAACAATGTTGGCCTTAAACGAATACTCATAATAAGTTTTTTAAATAACCTTTAAGTTCCGATTAACACTCATTAAAGTAAAACAAACTAAGATTTATTTAATACTCATAATAATCTATAAAAGTTCCTAAGATCGAGCATTAAAAACCACATTCATTTCTTGCAAACATTATGAACGTGCTTGTCACTTCATTTTGGCTTCAGAAAGTCAGAGTTAGGGAAAAGTTTTGACTTGACTGATTTGCCGAATTAAGTAAATTGCAATTACGCCCGCAACTTGGACTCTAGACTCCAGTAGGTAGGTAATTTCCTTGGAGCAACCCTCTCCGTTTCGCTGTTTGAGCGCAGAATTTGAAAATCATTTCTCGGCGAATGCTGCCAAACGCAGGCTAACCTCTGGCACTGCGGCCCATCCGCCCCTCAAGCACCAAGCTCAAACCTCTCGCCAAACCATCAAAACCCATTCCCTGAACAATCCGCCCCATCGTCCCATTCCACATCAGGCAACATCCGAGCAAGAACAACAACTGCCTAAGACACTTGCGATTTTAGCTTTCAGTTTGAGTTTTTTTTTTTTGTTTTTTCTTTCCTTGACAGCGAATTGGGTTAAGCGGCATGCGGTGTAGGAGAATGTGTGTGCCAGCGTGTTCCTGTATCTGTGCATTGGTGCACTAAGAAAATTAGGGCTAAAAATATTTAATTATTAAAGTTGTGGTAAAAAAATTGAAATCATTCGTTTTCTGAATTGATGTTAAGCTCAGAGTGGCCAGGGATTCGTTGTCAGGTTTCAGACTTCAAGGATCATAAGATGTTTCTTTTCCGTCGCTTAATTTCTCTTTGAATTAGTATTATTCTTTTAGAACCTGTTTCTAAATTTAGTAAACTATATTTCTGCCAGTGCACACCGCTGTGTATGCGCGGAATATGGGTGTGTGCGTTTTTATCCCGAGCTAACTGAAACTCAATTGGATGTAGCTCATGCCCTTGTCCCGAACTTAAACGCTGAAATGAGCAACTTTTGCGCCAGCGTGTGCGGGTGTGTGCGGGTGTGTGTTGTGTGTAGCAGCAGTAGCAACAACAAATAAAATTCACATAAATTATATACATTTCGTGCTGTCGCCGTTGTTGCTGTTGCTGTTGTCAGCCATTACGTTACGCTACGTTACGTCGGAGTCGCCTTTGTTACCTTGTATTTTTTTTTTTTGCCTTTGCCTTTGCTCATTTCATTTCGTTTCGTTTGGTCTCGTCTGGCTTCCCTTTTGTTTTTAGCCTTCTGCATTTAAATTAAGTCTAAATGTCGACAAGCGGCCATAATTGTTGTAGCAGCAGTTGTTGTTGTTCCGAGCGAATGCCGAAGTTGTCACAGTTAACGAGACAACAGGTTTCAAGCGCATAAAGCGCCGACTTTATAGTTGGATTCGAGGGTGTCCTTTTTTGTTTTGTTGTGTTTTAAGTCCTGATCCAAGCTGGAAAGAGCTTCACTTAATGCACCTGCCCCAAAAGTCACCCACTTGGAAAAATATGTTGTTATCTTTGAAGGTCGATAGCGATATTAAAAAAGGTAAAGAGCTCGAGTTTATGGTAAATACGGGGAAAATTGTTTATTTTTTTTCTAATGAAATGAATACTAATAATATATAATATAAGAAATGAGATATCCTAGCTTACTTTACTTCTAAATTAACTCAATTGATTTCTAAATCCCACAAAATAAGCTAAGTTACCTACAAAATAAAGCAATTCAAATATACATTTTTGTAAATGAAAACTCCGAGATCTATATCAGGTAAAAACTTAATTAATTTATTTTCTATGTGTGTGTGTGGTAAATACACAAACCCCAGTGTACATAATTCACCCATGCACATGCTGCTCGTGGTGGCTTATATTGACATTTCGATCGCCATCTCTCCGTCGCATCGAGCGAAAGCTGCGAGGCCATATTTATTTTCAATTTAACTTTTAATGCTCGCGTGCTGCAAGCAAACAAGTCGGGGCTAAAGGACTACACCGCCTCGTAAGCTTGTTGCATGCCCCGTCCGCATTTGTCCCGGCCAAGTGTAATTTATGACCCCGGCAGCAGCAGAAGGATGTTGGCAGTAAAGTTAATGCGTTCGATCCGAAACAAGTTTGAAAATAAACCGTATGCCGAACCGGACGACCCTCATCATAATTGAAATGCGCTAAAAATGAAATGCTGCCAAAAACTTTCTAATGGCATACTATGTGCGCCCACGTCCTGTCGTGCCATTTTGAAAGCGGATAGCGGATAGCTAATGCCCGGAATCGATACAAACGATGTCCCACAACATTCAGGTTGCATCTGGATTATGAACAAGATAAATTACCATTTACAATGGCGTTTTTTTTTTTGGCTAAATTGGTTCGAAGGGGAATGAAAAAAATGTGAAAATAGAACACGAAATATACAATTTTCATAAATAAAGTTGAAATGATGAATTACTTATTTTTAAAGCCCCAATTAAGCTTAAAAAAGGCCTTTATAAATAGAAATGTTTGACATTCATAAGAATTAAAGTATTTAGTAAATATTTAAAGCAGATTTCAGTGATTTAAAACCATAAATAAATATTAATTAACTTATTTCCTAAAGAACAACCACAATAAAAGCTTATATTTATTAAAATTCGTTCGTTTTTGATTAGGATTAGGAAACACAAATCACTTGAGCCTGAAAAGCTCATTAAATCCCTTCTCCACTTGTTGCTGCCTGCCGGAAATGAGGAAATCAAGCAAATGGCGGCCTCAGCATCAGGTGGCCCCGACAATAAAAAAACTATTGCGTACTTATCAGGGGCAAGTAGGGAATCGCGCAAATTAAGCTAATTGCTTGCCGCGAATGCTTTCAAAATAAAAAGGACACAAAAGTGCTGGTCGACCTTTAGCCTTGCATACAAATCCCAACAATTATTTAACTGTGTTCTTTTGGCATGGTTTCATAAATATTTTACGACTTTTCATGTCACAATTTGTTTTTTTTTTTGGGGGGGGAGTGGCCGAGAAGCGCCCGAAAATTGTTCATTTAAATTTTAATTGCTTTATAAATGCTAAAAAGTCCTTGAACTTTTTGCGTAAGAGTGAAAGTGCTTCAGCTTTTTGGCCGGGTCCAGGTCACCGCCCACCGACCCAGCCTCACTCATCTCATGAAATATGATAAAGCTGCCCTTGGACCCGGCAAGGAGCGAGCAAAGAGTGAACATTTTGCTAGTTTGAAGCATTTTCGAAATGAAAAAATCTCCCCCTGCTCTCGAATATATATACACACAGTACGTGTTGTATATATATATATATATATATATATTAATAAAATGTTCACGCTCAACTTTGGCAACTTGGGCCGAAAAGACAAACAGAAGCAACAATGAGCAGCGGCAGTGGGCTATTTAGTTGCAATTGTTGTTGCTGCTCCCTTATGTTGCTATGTAGCCTGCAGGCTGCAGCACAGGAAGGACAACGACAGCGACAACGCTGCTGTCCGTCCTGTCAGCGGAAGGACGAGGCAAGTGCCCCGAGGGGCAGACAGCAGCGGCAAACAATAGATGTGTTAGCTGCATGTGCGAGGTGGCTCCAACATACATACATACGTAATGACTTACACGAAATGATGTCCGTTAGGTATACTTGAGAAATTTTTAAGTGCGTGTGTGTGTATTCTCGCACTTTGGCCATTTCCCCACTCGGGGGACCCAGGTCATTTCCGGCGAAGAAAAAGCTGAAGGCAAGAACATATCCGCCCGCCTGCATAACGAGTGCGGATTATTATAATTATGATCAAAATTGTGTTGACAAAAATCTAATCACAGCCATTATCCTTGTGGGCTTGTGCCTTTTCAGCTACTCAGCTCCGTTAGGGTATCACCGTTTCCGCAGCTACGTCTTTCCTGCAATTCTGCACATTTTGCAACCCCCCTTTGGCCAAGGGGATGGTAAGGAGGATGTTCCTCCTTGTTTCGCCATGCCGTTTGTTTTCATTGTTTGTCGTTAAGGGGGTAAGGACTGATGCTGCTCCTTCCCAGCCTGCCGGCAGTTTGTATTTAATGAATGAGCAGCTAAGCACACACGCACGCACACACACACACACAAACAGGAGGATGCCCCATGTTGCCAGGCTAAAGTGGCAATTAGAAAGTTGCTTAAAAACAATAGCCAGTTGGCCATCTCGCTGTCGAGTCCTCGGCAGGGTGTCCTTCAAGGTGATTTATGCGCCTATGCCAAATTAGCCTTGGCGTTGCATTCACTTTCGAGTGGGTGGATGTGTGTGTGTCAACATTAATTATGCATTGGACTCGAGCCCGAGTGCCTCACACGCTGCTGCATTTTCATCCGCAGAGCTGCCCAATGCCACCAAAAATAAAGGAGGTGAAACTCGCGAAATGAAAAAGTCAGTCAGTCAGCAGGAGAATACAAATTGCGGTGTGAAATTCAACCTGAGTAATACGTTTGCGGTGCAAAGGTATTTTTCCTTACTAGGATAAATTACTGGCATTGAAACGTGAACTAATTTAAAGGATCTAGCAAAGATTGGCTTTGATTTAAGTTGGTTTTCTTTTGGTCGAGAGTTTGGGTTTTAAAGTGGGTTTTAATTTAAGAAACTTTATTGAAATCTATCTTATTTCTTCTATATTTTATGAAGGAAGCAAAGAACTTATTTATTTATTTATTAGTCTCTTTTATCAATAATATTCAATATGAATTTGTGGAGTAGATATCGCAAGTTTCATATATAAATTTATATATCAGCTTTGGCTTAAAATATGGCTACAGTACAGTATCGATGTATCTCTATTTTGTGACATTCCTAGTTCCTAACTAGTTATAATAATTTCTAATTAATTTTATACAAGTTCATAGTAATAGTGAACTCCATTATTCGATACCTTTTCTCAGCTATAAAACATTTTTTGCAGGCTTTTAATCTTAAATCGTTCGGATCACTTTAATTCCATTGGAGAATTTTTTAGTTTGTTTGAAATTGCTCTTCTCCTCTTATATTACCTGCCCGCTTAAGCCTGAAGTCATGTTGAAGTATGGTTTATTCCTGGAATCCTTCCCAGCTCCCTGCTCAGGTGTGTGGGGGGAAACGCCAAGCGAGGAAAACTCGATTCGGTTGCTGTCGCCAATTTCTTATGCTTATGCTTTTCCGAACGGAAGGTAAGGGTAAGGGTTTTACGTAGGCGGGAGGGGGGACTGTGGCTTATGAGGTATTGTCCTTATGCTCCTTCCGTTTGCCTACCGCTGCCTCCCGCCATTCGCAGCTCTTTTATTATGTGTATTTTTTATTGTATTATTCTTTTGTTGGTTTTGGCTTTGGTTTTTCAACTTCGTTTTACGCTTCAGCGGCATAAATATATAAATTATTAACTCACCGCACACCCATACGCAGGCAGGCGTGCGTGCGTCTGTGTGACTTGGTCCCGGCGTCGCCTACTATGGCGCCAAGGACTCCGAGAGGGAGAGAGACCCAAGGACCACAGAAGCAAAGGCATCTCCTTCACTTTTGCCATGCTGTGTCCTTAGCCCTTTTTGCCAGCGGTACACTGAGAAAATGCTAAATAATATATAAAATAAGATTTCTGAACCCTAATTGAGGGAAAATATAAAGGAATTTATTTGAAAATATATTTTTGTTTACATTAAAATAAATAATATAATGTGTCCTTATTTTAAATGCAACTTTTGGAATCGATTTTGGCCTCTATTGTTAAGGCTCTTGACTGCCTTATTTCGCTTTTACCTTTCTACTTACGAGTGTGTCCCCTCCCTCGGGTTGCCCTTATTGTTTTGTATTATTTTTAGTTATTTCCCACTGCCACTTCCTGCCCCACCATTTTGGGGGGCGCGTGTGTCTGCATGATTTATGATCACACATTTATAGTGCTGACAATTGAATGATATTTTTACGTATATAGGAATGCCGCCAAATGCGTTTCTGGGGTGCCCAGAGGGATGCCCACAGTGAATGCGCTTTGATCGATGGCAGCGACACCCAACCGCCTCCTCCATCGCCTTCGAAAAAAGGGGGCGGAACGTGGGCCCAGTTGATTTGTGTGACATTTTCAAGTGACATTGTTTGCATTTGCGGCGCTGTTGACCGAACTCAGCCTTAGGTTATATTTATTTGCGAGCGCACAAATATGCCAGATGATATATGGATGTGCCGCAGGGATACCACATACAGAGTATACTCGTATCTATTTGAATATATAATAATTCCATTTAAAAACAAATGAAATACGCTTCCAATTTCGGTTGGATTTTCCTTTTCTTTTTTTTTTTTTTGGTCTGTTAGCCGTTAGAATGTTATTTGCATTCTATTATTCGTATAAAAAAGAGGTTATGGATATTACAAAGAAATCTGTGATAGTGTTTTATGGCCCGCATATCCGCAGAGTGCACTTTTATTATTATGTTCGTGCTAAAAAAGCAAACAAAAGGCGAATGATAAAAGGTTATATCAGTTACAGTGATTGATTACAATTAATTAAGGTTCCTTAATTAAATTAGAGCGGTTTATAGGAATATAATTATTAAATTGGCAGATTAGAAAGGCGTGTTAATGTATAAAGGTTTGATATTATTCTTAATAGCTTCTCTCATGCATTTTCTGATTTACAATCTTCTCTGGAATAGATAGATATATTCCTTTTTGCTGGATTTAGCACTCATTGCAGTATTTTGTGTACACTTGACTCCCAGCCAAAGGTAAACAGACGAAAATGTTGCAACTTAAATGATTGCCGGATACTACTCGGAGCTCTGCGAATATTTAATCAAAATTTTTGCACAGTTTTCAGTCTTAACAAACACAGAGAGAGAGAGAGAGACTGGCCTAGACACTTATCAAAATGCCATTAAAAATTCACTTTGCCACTGCCAGAGTCTGTCTTCGTCTCCGTCTCCTTCGTCCTTTACAGAAGCGTACAGAGAAACAACAAAATTATCCTGGGAGCGAGACGATGCCGCCTGGCGACAGCCCAAAAATGTGCTTGTTTGTGCAATTTCAATTTGATATAAAATGTAACCATTGGGAAACATAAATGTCATTTGAGATAAACGTAAAAATTGCCGTTTGATGGCGCGCTTGGTGTAAAATTACATGCAGCAGAGCATAAAACAAGACTCGTGGTGGAGACACAACAAAACGTAACCGAAAAAATAGCAAAAAACACGGTGAGAGGTTAGGTAAAAAGTTATGGCCAAAATCGGGGCACAAAAGCAGAGCAATCACCTCACAACAACGACAACGACGACGACAGTAAAATTTAATCAATTGTGTCGATTTCCTCTCAGTCTCCTGGCCACTTGAAATAATTGAAAACACACAAAGTTGAAGCTAATTTGAATGCGACGAACGGAAGGAAACGAAAGTGTTTCCAAAACTCAATTCCTATTTCCCACAGCTCTTTATCGCAACGATGGAAATTCACAAAAGAAGTAGAGTTCTCTTGAGGATGTTCGTATTTATGCTTAAAATTCCAAGACTTCCTTGGTATATTGGTTTTTGGAAAAGTAGCTCAAGACACTGTGGGAGTCATGGCTTTAAAGTTAAATTATATTGCACACTTGCACAAAGTTCTATAGGAAAGACAATCGATTATTTCGGCTCACTTTCGTTCTTCTCAATGCCATTGAAAGCTCATTTCAATGATGATAAAGCATGATGCGAAATATCTTGGCAATGCCTTTGATTAACACATGTCTCTGACTGTGGAGCAGCTGGGTGTTTTTATCGTTACAAAGTCAGCGTCATCATTATCGTCATTATCTTTACCGCGAGAAACGTGAGCGGGAGTCATCGCGAAACTATATGAGAAATGTTTTATTACAAACACCGCTTCCTGCCTGCCTGCTGCCGTAACAAAATGAGTGAGAAAGAGGCTGGCAAACAGACAGTCAGACACGGCCGAGAGTTGTGCGTGTCTGTTTACCGCTATTCACACACACACACACATAGCACACACTCCCCAGTCGGATCATCTGGCATTGTGTTGGCCATGCACAAACAGCAGGCAGTGGAGGCTAAAGAGTCCTGCGGAGTGAGTTATGAAATGTTGACAAGACATTTTATTGCACACACACACTCACGCATAAATCATGAACAGCCGGAGGCAGAACTACCGCAGAATGCAGAACCCTTTTAAATGTAACTACGTGGCCCAAGTAAAGATGTCTTATTACGGCAATAAAGTGACCATTGCATTGCGGCCACCAGAGTTGCCAGCGTGAGGGATTTATGTAAAGAGTATGCTTCACGTGACGTATGAGTAATATAGTCTGCCAGGGTGAAAAGCATAAATTAGCCCCGAATATACATGGCTTGGCTTACGAGCCAATGCTGGAGTTGATGGCAAGCAGTTGACGTGTGATTTGACAACACGCAATCACCACGTGGCGTATGAGCAATCCGGCTGCAAGCGAATGCACATTGCTCATACGTCGTGTGAGCGTCAAACTCAAAATTCATGCAAGTTTCTGACATTCCTCAGCTGTCTCTCGCTCTCTCTTTCTCTCTGCCTCTCTCTCTCTCTGGCTTTCTGCTTGGTCTCTTCTCAATTTCTTATTCTATTTTCTTTCCTTTCTAATTGATGTCGGAATTTCCATCTGAAGCTTAGCCCAATCATTATTTGGATTTACTCGACTGTAAACTCGTAACTCCGCACAGCCGCTGGGCTGTATCCTTGGGCCCACTTGCTCTTTGAACTTGTCCCCAGCATCAACATCGTTTTGGTCATTTGACCTTTTTTCGTTCTCTCTATTTCTCGGGCCCGGGTTAGTCCCAGTGGGACTGGAGAATAAAATTAAATACATCCGCGCTGCAATTCGCGGGCTCAGCTCTTCGCTTTGCACCCTCGTTTTATGTCTGTTTTTACGGGTGAAGTGGTGGAGGCTCCTCCGGCGCACACTTACTTAACCCGGGATAAGGACGTTGGCGAGGGCTCTCTTTTAAATTCAAATCCGCGGACCTTGACACATTTTTCAGCTTGGATTCGCAGTTTGCCATTTGCCCTGGCCAGGCCTTTCAAAGGATTAGACTCGGGGCCAAAAAGTGAGAGTGAGTGAGAGTGTTTTTTGTTTTTTTACAAGGCGGGGCATGGCGTTTGGCAAAGACATTGCTCTGCTGGCTGATTGTTTTAATTTCTTGGGCAAACAATTTGGCAAGGCTTTAAAGGGCTTTTTTCTTTGAAGGTGTTTTCGTTTCAAGGGGAAGGAAGGGTTCGTTCGGGTCGAGAACAAATTAAAATGACCTTCACCCAAAACGGGCGTCAAGTGTCGACGAGTCACAAAAAAACGCAAAATACCTCAACACGTGCGCAGCTGAGAAAAGTATGCAACATGAAATTCTAGGCAAGTTTTCCTACATACATAAGCGGTAGGAAAAATAGTAGTAGTAGTGGCTTTCTTTGCTTTTAAATAAAAATACTTGACCTTAAAAAATTCTACGTCTTTTAGAAAACATTTATACAGAAATGGAGATTATTAAATAACAAGAAGAGCTCTTACGACTATTATTCTAACAAGAAATAGTTTATTCTTAGTCTCTTAATAAAAGTTGCTCTTTAAAAATTGTTATTATACAAGAAATCACCTATTTTATTGAACATTACTTTAATTTCCGCCTTTAATAGACTTTTCTTGAACGAAATTGACTTGTCGCTACATGATCTAAGCTTATTTTCCGTTTCTCAGATGAACACTTTGGTTTTGCTGTTATGGTCTTTATATTATTCATGAATTTGTGTGCAGCACATTTAGTGCTACTTTTGTGACCGCAGCTGTGCGGGCCAGAGAGTGTGTGTGTGGAGGGCAGGAGCCCTTGGCAGTCGAGTGCCGCCATCAAAGTGTCGCCAACGAAGCTGCCGCCCGAGGCACTTAAGACATTTGCGGCATGCTGCATGCTACAACCCACCCAGTCACCTAGTCACCTACTCACCTGTCCCTCTGCCCATCCCGCCTCATTAAAGTAATTGAAGTGGGAAGTGCGGGTCGAGGGACTAAGAGAAAGGTGTTAAAAATGACAGCGAATATGTCTATGGCTGGCTGGCAGGAATTTCTTTTTCCCCGCCAAACATGCTGCCGGGCATTAAAATCATTGTCAGACACAAACACACACACACACACCGGCTTCCGTGTCGGAGGAAGAGTTGTGTGCATTATGGCCATCAATTAAGGCTGAAGCCAAATTGTGTTGACACTTGGCTTGATGCTAAGTGAAGGCATCAAAGTCAGCGAGAAAGCTGCCAAAAAAAAAACACAAACACACCAAAAAATCCTGTGCGAAATTCCCTTTCGGTCAGAGAGCGCAACAAAAAATAAGGCAAAGAAAATGTGAGAACATAAAATATTTACGAGCCATAACAAAAATGAAATCGAGAAAAATGAAAGCAATAAACGGGGACTCCTTCTGCGCAGAGAGTCAGGTGTGGATGGCGGTATTGTGATAGGGGAATAACCATATAAATCTATATGTATTTATGTGGGCGCTCCTATATATTTTCATTTGCCATAAACTAACACGGTACGAGGCGAGTAAACAAGGCCATAAAAGTAGAGATCAATTCCTAATGCCCAATCAACTAAGAGTGGAATCCTCTCAAGAGCTTCACCCAGCTTGAGGAAATTGCAATACAATGAAAAATACTCATTGAATATATGGAGAGATTTCTAGCTTCCGGGAAGATGGTTCTCTTGTTTAATTGGACCTGGCTTGGCCTCTTTTTTTTGTTGTGGCCATAAATCTGTTAACCGGAATATCGCACTTGTATGACTTCTTCGGCTTGCCTTGGCTCTTAAACTTTTTCTCGCACATTTGCGGCCACGAAAACTTTCCAGCAGAATGCTCAAAACTTTGTCTAATTATGCGCAAAAATTTCGCCTTGAAAGTGCCCGTAAAAGGGGCAAAAAGTAGACAAGTCATAAAAATAAAGGAAGACCGAAAAAAGGGCTTTGACTTTGGCCAAAAACTTTTCCGCTTTTCGCCCATCAAAGCGGAGAGGGACTGTGGCAATGCAGGCGAAAATGTTCATGCAGCACGTTAACAAATGCGTGTCTGCGGCTAACTTTTTAATTACATTTAATTAAGACTGACCAACAATAGCATAGCTCCGGCTCCGACTCAGTCCAGATGTCAGCTGTTGACTCTGCAAAAGTTAAGTAAATAGGCAAAGCGCTGAAAGTTCTTCCTCGCATATTTTTTTTCCCCCATCATCTGCCACCATAATTAAGTCCGAGTCAGAGTCCTAGTCCTGTTTGGTCCTGGCGTTGACCAACTCGAAATCAGTTAAGTGCAGCTGCCGCCGGAGTCTGCCCCATGAGGTCTGCTGCTGGCCAAAAAGGAACGACGACAAAGCGTTGTACGACGACATCATTAAATTGTTTTCCCCAGCCGCATGTTGCTTCGGAAAAATGGAGCGTTTTCCTTTCCGAAGCTGACAAAGAGACAAAAGCACTTGAAAAAATATCAATTAAAAATCAGATATATAAAAAGAATATATTAATAAAAAAGCATATTGTAATACTAAAGGAAATACAAAGGCTTCTGTAAAACATTCCTTCTAGAAATAATTGAGTCTCTCTGATGTTTATGTTTATGGTTAAAATAAGCTTCTAAAATGTACATATTTTTTGTCTTATTATTGTTTAAAGTACATTTAAGATCCACAACTCTCTTTATTATCCTTATAATTTCATAAAATACATATAAAACTTATTTCTATCTATCTATCTATCTATTCCGCTCACAAAATTTAAGCTAGTTTTTCTATAAACGTTTTCAGAAACGTCCTGAATGCTTGCACTTTTCTGTGATGTTTTCCCACATTTAAATTTTATTTTGCTCACGCAGCTGTTGTTATTGAAAGAAACTCTTTGGCAAGAAAAGCCAAAGCCATGGAATGCATCATGGATGTGGGTGTCAATGAGGTTTTATGGAACTGGTCCTAAAATCCAACAAGAGACCGTCAACAGCGGTTTCTCGATATCTTTCCATATAAGTTTTTTTTTTGAAAATTAAAGGAAAACCAAGCCGCGCTGCCCCTATTGGCTTTAATTGGTTTCAAGTGTTCGCGATTTCATACTGACTTCTTGTCAGTGTCAGCTTGTGCCATCTCTATATCTAGCAGCTCTCAGAGAAATACAAATAGACTCTGAGCCAAATATGTTTGCTCAGGCATGAGTGCCTCCATCGTCGTCGCTTGGGTTCATACCGGGGTTCGTATTTCGTATTTTTTTCATTTTTCGTTGTTTATTCCCCTTTTGATGGCTGTTTGCATTTTTGCTCAATGAAGTGCATCATCATAATCATCATCATCATCGAGAGCCCGAGGAGGAGAGCTCCTTTTGGCAGACGCAATAAAAACAAAAATTGGCATCGCTATCGACTGCATATTCTGGCTCCTCAGTCTGTCAATGAGTCAATCCGGCAGCTCACGCCCAATTGCGCAATTAAATTGTAGGTCCTTTGCCGCCACCACCACTACTACAGTTGTGCCAAGGTCGCATTCGCCTTCGGTTTTTATTAGTGAAAATTGCTGCTTGTCGGGGGCAGTTAATATTAATCAATAAATTGCGGTTTGGCCCTAACCTTTAGGTGGGGGAAGCTTGCGCTCAATGGCACCTGCCATTGAAAGGACATAATAAAAATTCCGTTGCATTCGCTGAGGTCCTGCCTCTGCCTGTGTGTCGCTATGCCAATCGATAAGCCTTTTGCATAGAGCTCTGGTCGGGAGCTGATGGTGATGCTGGAAACTACTACATACCACCGCACCTTTCAGAAAACTTTAAATGAAAAACTTTAAGTGCTGTGGGGCATGTGAGTGTGAGTGAGTTCCTTTCCCTCTGCTCGTGTGCACAGTGGTCGCCTTTCTCTTAGGCGATGGAACGTGCTGAAGTGCAATAAAATTAAGTGTTGTTTGTGCGCTTTGGAATCCTTAATCTAAGGTCGGGGTCGTTGTGCTTCTTGTACTTTTATGGCCGCTTTTATTACTTAAAGAAAATGCCAAAGACCAAATAGGTGGGTTTCTGGGCTCAAAAAAAAAACAAACATAAATCAAAGGGATTTATGCTAAATAATGGTAATGTGTGTAGCAAAGGATTTAAGGGTTTCAATCTCAAGTTCTATGATCTATTGAAGTTAATATTGTTAAGCAGCAGGAAGAAATAGGTTAAATATTAGATACTAGGAATTTGGGAAGAGTTTTACTAGACTTAAATATTAGGAAATAATCCATAATTCTTAGAATTTTAATCTCAATTTCTTTGATCTAATTTTTATAATATATGAAAGCAGCGAAAGTAGAAATATTAAAGGTTTTAAGAACCTAGAAAGGGCTTTACTAAGTTTAAATATTTATAAGAAAGCTAAGCATTTAATCTAACCAATCAAGGCCAAAGGAAAATGTGTTTTCAGCCTAATTAATATTTATTTAATAATTATATGCACTTATGTACATACTTCTCCCTTCGTTGGCCCATAATTTAAAATTTCGAATTTTCCACTTACCCAGAAACCACTATGAATATTTCTATGAGTATGTAATAGCCCTCGGCACACCCACAACACACTCTAGCTGCCACATACACACACCCACACACACACACAGCTGTGGCTGTTTATCAATGCAAATATTTTGCATACGCCACGTTGCACGTGAATTGCAAGTGAACATCCGTCGACCGTCGACATCGTTGTCGTCTTTTGTGAGAGAGTTTCCTTTCCCTGCAGCAGTGGCCCCTATTTCTCACATCGCCCCCTTTTTTCCCGCCCTTTTTCGACGCTTTTCCCTCCACTTTTTAGTAGGCCTCCCTCCCGCCGCCTTCCTTGTCGTGGATGTAGTTAAAGTAAATACACATGCGGCGGACTACCTGAAAGGCCTAAAATTGTGTGTACCAGGCACATGCATAATGGAAAACCTCTAGCCCAACGTTGGTAGCTGTTGGAAAGTATGGAAAGCCGGGGCCGAGTAACTTTCACACGCTTTTCCCCTCGAAAACTTTGTTTGCGCTGGGCATTTTAAATGGCAGCTGAGCAGCGACAAGGATGCCGAGCGTAGAGATGCTTAAGCAAAATGAGCAATTAAGGATTATTGCTCGGTTTGCCCTTTTAAATTATGGGCCAGGCTGGGCTTACACACAGGCGCCAAGAAATGGTATAATGTTGCATCAAAGAGGTGTCGGTTAATCACGCAGTTGATCAAGGGCGAGGCTGAGGGCGAGGACTTAATGGTTGAATGCCAAGCTGCACACGTTGCCACTTAACCTTACACGAGAAAAAATAAGGAGGCGATTTAAATGGGAGAATTGTATCATAAAGCTATTTATTGAATCTATTTATTGGATTAATAAAGAATTGAAATATTGGATTCTTTGAAAACGAAGAGAAAATTAATAAAGACTTTGGTCTTCTTTTTGCAATGCTCTTCTCTTTTTAATAGTACCCTGGCTGGCAGCTCTCTTTCATGCGCGAGGTCTTATCTTATCTTGTTCGAGGGAACGAATACCGTTTTAGTGGTTCGCTCTTTAAAGATCTTAACTCTCTGAGAGTTTACTATCTCCAACAACATACCTTAGATATTTCTGCTTGGTCTCTTCTCTTGTTCACTCTCTTTTCCGTTAGGTGCTCTCTCACACTGTTTCCACAGAGTGGCTGATCGATCAGTGTGACCAACATTTGTGTATGTAAATTTAAGCCGCAAATTTGATAGCTGCCAATTTATTATTAATTAATTAAGTGATATGCGGATAATTCCATCCACAATTATTTCAGTGCCACTGAAAGCTTTACCTTCGAACGGGTCAGGTCCTTGCTCCGCTGCCAGTGCGACACTACTGCTGCTGCTGCTGGTGGCATCAACAAAGTAGCATAAACTTTGTTAACATATGGCCATACTTTTTCACTGCCTCTCGACTGTCAGCAGTCGTTGCCGCTCCCAGCTTCCCCGCCTTCCGTCCGCTCCATTTTTTTTTGTTGTTGATTATTTGTTTGCGATGCGGACAACTTTTAGCACTTGCAACAAAGTGCATTCTGGCCTGGAGCTCCGGCAGCTCCGGCTGCCACATGTCAAGAGGAGTGCGATGGCAAAAGGCCAAAGGCCAAAGCGTAGCAACCGAAACAGCGTGACAATAATTATGAAGGCGGTAATCAAATTCGCCAGTCATCTCCAGCTGCAGTTCCACTTTAGCATGCCCCGCCAGCGGAAGGAACAAAGGCGAGTGGCAACGACAACCGCAACTTGAGGCAAGTGGCGGGCTTAGTGTGCGGCGGCGGAAACAATGTTGAGCCGAAGAAAAAAAAAGAAATTAAAACTTGAGCACAGTTAAATAAATAAAAGAAAGACCAAGAAAGAAAAATTGTTTGCAAAAGGCCATGAGAAAAACTTTTTCCGCCATTCCCAGGATACCTCTTATGGGGGAGTCTGATAGACGGAAAAGCCAAGATGTGACACGGCCGACTTAGCAATGTTTTATGTAATAGAAATGCCAGGAATTTCTTAATTGAAAATAGTAATTCAGGCAGCCAAGAATTATATGAAAGCTTAGTTGTGGATATTTAGTATTGTAACTTAAAGAAACCAAAGAAATCGGTATAAGCACAGTAGGAAAATAATATAATTTTAGTATTACTATAACAGAGCTATTTATTATAGCCTCTTTAATTTTTTAGCTGCAAAAACACATCTTTGTCTTAATAAAAGAATTACTTTAAAACCTCTCAGTCTCTATTTTAAATGCAAAGATTATTTTATTAGAATATAAACATATTTCATTTCAACTTGAACTATGGATGTTTATATTTATATCGTGAGGAATTCAATAGAAAATTTTGTACAGAATGCTAATATATTGATATATATCTCTTTTTGGCACAGTCAGATTTATCGCACATGTACATATACAGCAAAGTAAAAATATCGATTATTACATCGACTTTCACGTCAAATAAATTATCGAAACTTTCTGCCATCCCTAACTTAAACGATTTATGGCTTTAAAATCAAAACGGAGTACTCACAGTTACTTTATTTACATTTATATTTCGACACAGAAATGGCTTCGTGTAGGGAATGCTTTTCCCAAGCATTTAGTCCTGAAAATCGAACACTCTTACCCCCTCGTTCGAAAACCGCAGATGAAAAGAACAATGAAACGAAAGGAAACTATCCTGGCAGTCAGTCAGAAGGCAGACCGAGCGGAATTACTTCCGCTCCGCTTAATTGCATTAAACAAACAGCGTTGGGAACGGATCGGTTGAGCCAAGATAGACAGAGGAGCAGACAGACAGACAGACAGACAGAGAGTCGGGAAAGTTGAAAAGCTATATTTTTTTTGCTGGCTTCTCAGCTGGGTTAAACCGCAAACACGTTCACACATGAGAGCTGCAGCTGGGGCCTGCCTCAGCCTTCGTTGAAACTACTCCTCGTCCCGTTCCAGTCGTAATTGCATTATTTTCATTAACAAAAGTTCAACTTGGGCAGCGGGCTTTTCACACTCGTCACGCCGCGGCGATTGCCATGGTGTTGTGGGGCGGGTAACTTTGCATTTCCGGGACAATAGTTATTTCGCTTCTACCCACTTGGAGGGACGTCTGCCCCATGTCTCGGATCGAATGTGAGGTCTCGGGCATAATAAACCTTAATTAAAATGCATAAAAGCGTGTGCAAGTAGTGGAAACTGAACAGAAATCTAGAGCTTCGCCTCGATTTAAAGTAATTCAAGCGACCGACAATCAATTTAATTACGAAGGACACGTATAGCAGTTAATGTGCTGATATTATACTCCTGCCCAGCACTGGGTACTCGGCACGGCTCTCGTCCTGGTTGCGTGCCGGGTACTCGGAATATCGCACTGCACTGATGCTAATTGCCGTTGCCATGGTAATGAGGTGCGAACAGCGAGAAACAACAAATTAAACGGCGCCATCAGGGGAGATAATAACACAGAGCTGGTCCGATATAGAGAGAGAGAAAGAGAAAAGGAGAAAACATCGGAGTTAACAAGGAAGTCGCCGGCTTATTATCAAGAGTTCTTAAGGATTTTATTGCAATCAGGGAATCAACAAATTAGTGGTTTAAGTTGAGATTTAGGGGGGTTATCCTTTCGATGTTGATTGGGGAACTCAATTATTTTAAAGTAATAAAGTTAAGCTATATATCGATGGATTATAATATAAATTATACAAATCGATTCCACACGCGATATTTTAAATTCCCATAAGAAAACTTTGTAATATTTTCATAATAGTATTAAGTGCGATTTTGATTTTGATTTCTCCTTTCGATGGACACCCTAATCCCATTGAATTCACTAATTAATTACCTCAAGTTTAGGGGTAAGAAAAAAGATAGTAAAATAAAGATATTAAGGAGATGGCAATTGCAGCACGCAACGAAAATATCTCATCAATTTAATTGCTTCAAGACATAAAAGGAAAGTTAAAACCCAAAAAAATGGAAGGAGAAGTACATGGATGCCACCGTTTTACCTTCCTGCCAAAATCACAGTTCCCCGAAACCCTTTCACGTTCCAATTAGCACATTCTGGACTCCGACCAGACTCCTTCTGCCCACTCAACCATCGCCGGCGGCAACAACTCTTTCGTCTGACATTTTGACAGATTTGATGGGGCCTGAAGTTTGTGTCATTTGCCACCTTTGAGTAATCTGCAACTAAATTAGAAGCGCGGCCATCACAAAAGTTTTATCTGACAAATACATTTCAATTGTGGGCGAAGAGCTCTTCGCCGGATGACAAATGGAACTGAGAAGTTTAATGAACCACAGTAGCAATACCAGTACGAACTGCAAAATGCCGTCGAGCATAATGACCAAGGGGGGGATTGGCAATTAAATTTTGCTTAGCTGCCACGCCCACGAAAACAACTCAATGGCCTCGCATCGCCTCGCCGCGCCTCGCCTCTCACAAGTTGTCAAAATTAACGAAATGCGGGGCTCCTCATTAATCTCTGTCTCCCAGTTGGGGAGCTGGCCAGGATCCGGAATGGATGAATGAATGGGCAGTGCCAGTGCCAGTGCCAGTGTCCGGGCCACTGCACAATGCTCATCGTCCTCGCCGTCGTCTCTTCGTCATAAAAATGAAAAATATACTCAAAATGACAGCAAAAAGTTGTGTTGCGTGGTCCACAGTGCCCCCTTGCCACCAGCATCTCCTCCTTTGACCACCGCTCGGGCATCTGGTGCGTGTCGCTGCTAAATGCGGAGGGGGCGGGCAGTGTGAGTAGGAAAATGGGAATGTGAAAATGAGAAAATAGGAGTGGCATTGCTACTGCTACTTTCGAGAGTTAATCATTTTCTTCCAGTCATTTGTTTGATGGTCTTCCGTTGTTTTATTTCATTTTTGCTGTCATAAATGTGCGAGGCGTTGCAAGTGTGAGCAAAATACGCATACGCAGCGTTGGCCATTATGAAGTACAGAGGGTCACAAAAACGAAAATCAAAGACAGATGCAACTTCAATAATAGTACAGAGAGATAAATTTCATATAAGCTGAAATAAATAATAATTTAGCTAAGCTTATATTAATATTAAATCGATTTAGCTTATCATAAAGTCAAGGAGCATATAATTTCTTAAAATAAAAGCTTGTTAAATAGCTGGAAATATTTAATATAACCCCAACCTTATTCCAGTGTACACTTTTCCTCACGAAAAGCCATGAAAATGTGTAGATAGCGTGACGCAGCTTATGAAATCTGAAAGGAATCTTAGGGAATCGAATAGTTAACTCCCCTTTTAACTACAGATTTACTGCAATATTCAACTTAATACCCAAAGATATTAACTTTTGCATTCTCAAGCTCCCTGACTGCATATAAGTACATATGAGAACTCTAAGAAAAGGCCAATCAGTTGCCTTGCAATTAATTAAATGGCATTAAGTGCGAGTCCTATTCTGTCAAGACAGAGAGGACAGTCCGAAGGCGACGTCATTGTCCTCATTTCGGCACGAACCAAAGATGGAGTCAAACAAATGGCCAGGAGAGTGGAGCACTGAATTATTTAGATCTGGTCCTGGTCCATGCAGCTCTGCCCATGCATAAATAATGGCAAAGCCCCGGCCCAGTACCAAGTGTGTCCCAAAACAGAAAACAATTGAGAGAATTCCCCACTTTCCGGACTGGCCTGGCCCGGCCATGTGTCGGCAATTGAAACTCAATTTAGTCAACTGGCAAAACAACCGAGGGGGGGTGTTCGGTGGGAATCTAAAAGAAAAATGAGGCAGAAAAATGCATTTTTACAATTTTCACGCCAATTGCCATGAAAGCTGTAAGTGAAATACTTAAATGCAGCCGCCGAGAACGAGGACTACGGCTCTGTGATTCACTCTATACACGTCCCCCTTGGCCGTGTCCTATATGCTGTATCCTGCAATGCTGTCGCTTCCTGCCTGGCATTCGGCTCACGTTTTTGGGCAATGTGTCGCGACAATCAACAAGCCGCGCAAATGCTCCTCTTGCCATTTGGCCACCCAGCCAGCACGCCATGGTGGCCCGGAATGGCACTCAGATTGGTAGGACAAAACTCCAAAATCCCCTCAGTGGGTTCGAAATGGTTTCGAGAACAGATGGAGGTAGTTTTAAAATGTCTAAAGAAAGTTGTAGATAGCTGAAATCACATGAATTATAAGAGAGAACGTACTATAAGGGAAGTAATGCCTTTAATACTTTAAGCAGTAATAGAAAATTATATTAAATTAAACTAGATATTTAATATTAATTTTTAAAAGCTTCATAATTTTTGTATACATATTTAAACAGTTAACATTAAGCCATTGCTTCATTATATTTATGCCGCGTGCTGCTGGTTAATTCCAAATTGATAAACGAATGAATACTTTAGTAAGCCATCCATCAGCGTCAATCCTGTAAGCTACGCCTCGCTCGGCTTCCTCTGTTACGTACTGGGCATCCATTAGTTCATCATCCGGCCTCCGTTGAAATCTCGATCCTGGCAAGAGCGGCGGTGGTGCGGGATTTTGCGGTGAGTTCAGAGCGCCGCCTGGTTGGGCAATTAAATGCTTTGGCGCGCCAGGATGCAGCGAAACTTTAAAACAAATAGCCCAAAAACAACAACAACAGCCAGCGGCTGTAACAATTAATGTGAATTTATTTTTCGGACTCATTTGGCGGTAATTGCCGAGCGTCAACGAGAGCAAACAGAAAGAAAGCGCGTACTTTGTGCACGAGGGCTGGCAAAAGAGTTGTTTACTTGGCATATGGTTAAGTTCCATGAACTCTAGGGTCGCCTCTAAATGGTTGATATGGGTGGAGGGCATCGTAATTTCCATAGAATTTCTGCCCACTTATTTACGATGAATTTTTGGACAGCCTACGCAGTAAAAGGCTTAACGCAGTCCTCCCTGTTTTTCCACCCCGACCCCCCTTTGCGGCAATTCCGGCAATCATTTAAGCTGTTTTACGAGCTACAATTGTGCGTGGCCATGGAATTTCCCAGCTCTCTCTCGGTAACAACTGTAAATAACTTTGCTCATTTGAACATTTATTGGTGACGCAAACGGCCTGTAGCTCGGTCTCGGTCTCGGTGTCGGTCTCTGGAATGGCCTCCTTCATCTTATTGCCGATTTTTTTACTTGTGTTAATTTCCTGTAACGGTGGAAATTACCCATCGACACATTGGCCGGGAACAAGAAAAGAGAGTTACGGCCAGGATTGGTCTTCCGAAGGACATCAAAAGCGCTGCACAGACATAAAATATGATGAAGGGCACTTAAGCAGCCCGACTCGATCTCATCTTCTCGCTGACAGTCATCAAATATGTACACAAAATGCATAAATGGATAACAAACACACACATTCGGCGGCGCCGGTAGGTGACACGCCGTCGCCCCGCCCTTTTGTTTTCATAAATATTAAAGTGAGCAAACCTTTGCGATGAGAAGGCCTCTGTGTGTGTGCAAATCTCTACAATTTCATTTAGCCCTCGAAACGAGAGGGCGTTGAATTTATGGTGAAACTTTGTCCAAACATTTTCTTAGCCTAGTTTGGCATACAGCAGTGCGAAATACAAATTTTATAGAAAATATATACAATATATACAGCAGAGTTGCAGTTGCAGCCGCGACGCGACAAGGTGTTGCAATGTCGTTGCTTCTGCCAATGGGGAAATCGTAATTCAAATGAAGTTTTCAGCGGATGGAGGTGGCAAATATATGCAGAGGAATATTAATACGACTTTAGTGTGCCAGTCGAATGGCAATATGTTGTTCTGTGCCTCTGCTGGGAATAAATAAGGTTGAATGAGATGAAGTTCTCAACCGAGGAATACCTTAGATCTCTCCTTAGCTCGGCTTAGCCCTGCTTATTTTCAGGTTGTAACTAAACCTTTATTTGAGAATATTAAAGACAGCTATTAAGAAATGTAATCTAAATGTTTCTTATTACCGTTTTCCCTTCCTGTCTATAATTTAATATAAGTTACATTTGGCATAAATTCCCCATACTTTTTGGACCTTAAAATTGATACATTTCTATTACAATTTGGTTGGAAAACCACTGTGCCAAAGAGCCATTCATCTCCGACTCTCCTCCGAGGGAAAGACTGCAATTGAAAGCCCTGTGGCAGTGTCATTAATTAAGCTGCAACTTTGGTTAAATCGAAAGCGATTTCCACCCATTGAAAAGTGCACTCTACCGTGCTGAATCCTGTGCTGTGCCGAGCCGTGCCGACTCGTAATTTGGCTGAGCAGACAAATGACTGGGAAAATTGCAGTGCGAATGATATCTGCCCCAATGAAATATGATTGGAAGGCGTTGAGCTGTCAGCCACAGGAGCTGTGCCTCCTGATTTTTCACCCTTTCCAACCGCAACCCTTTACTGTGGCTAAATTCATTGTCGGGGTAAATGAAAATTCCAAATTTCGTTCCAAAGACATGCCAACATAACGCCGGGACTGCGTTTCTATTGCCTCTCTGAACCGGCAGCTTTCCTGTGCTAACCGAGAACAATCCTCGGATGTAATCCCCCTTTGAGCCAGGGAACAGAACCAGCAACTACTCACTCGAGTGACCCCCAAAAATATGCCACACAATTGCCACACACACACACACACACATAAGCCCGAAAAAGCTACTGTATTGTGAGAGAGGAAAGAGCTGGGAAAACGATTTCATTCATGAAAATTTTTACACAAAATTACATTTGCCGTGCCGAGCCGTTGGCTAACTAACTTGGCTTTGGTCGAAAAGCCAAGGGAGGCTGGCAGGTTGAGGAGGGGCTGGAAGGCATTTTCCCTAAATTATTCGGACAAAATCCAGAGCCGTTTCGAGAAGGGAAGCAACAGAAAGTTGGCCAAAGACCTACAATATCAATGAATCCTTGATGCTAACTTTACGACCCCCAGAAGCCAGTCCATGGGCCCCGGGTCCTCCTCCTGCGTCGCGTGTGTGTTTAATTTGCGTTGTCTTCTCATTAATAATGGAATGTTCCGCCTTTTGGAAAGTAACTAGCCCCGCATCAGATTCGCTTTTCCGAGGCCCCAACTATGACCACGCCCCCCCCCAAAAAAAAGGGACCATAATCTGCAGGGGGTAGGTGGGAACTTCCAACTCCACTTTGCACACATGGCCACATCCGTTTTGGAATACAAGTGGAATACAAATTTAATCTGTCGGTTTTCTGGGATTTCCTCATTTGTACCGGATTATAATCTCTGGCTCTCTCAGCGAGGGCGTGTGGCAGGGTGGCAGGGTGGCATGATGGTATGGTGGCAAGGTGGAACCCTTTGTTCTATCGATAGGCGCTGGGCACTTTCGCCTTTCAGTCGGGGTCAAAAAAGGAGCAAAGAGGAAAGGCGAAGGTCCTTGCGTGGGTCCTCCCACGTTAATGAGTTGCCAAGTGACTGCCAAGGAGGTGGGGACGGGGCACACTGCTGCTCTGCTGCTGATAATGATGATGATGATGTGAAACTGAACATGAATGGGGCACAAATTGTGCTCAATTGGTTGTGATTGGGTTTGCCGGGAATCGTTTGCTCTGCCTATCTGGATTTCTTTTGGTTCCCATTCAACAGATTTCCACTTAAACAGCCCAAGGATATGGGAGCGAGGCAGATGCGATTAAATCCGTTTAAACATTCTAAGCCGGCCAATTGGAAAATGCTGGCTGGCCTTTACCTTTGAAATTAAATTAAATTAGAAACAGATGGGGCCCTTAATAAAGAATTACTGTAATGCTGAGAGAGTTGAAACTATTTTGGGTTAAATTAGAGAACTTTTTATAGATTACTCTTAGTGAAGATGAATAATATATTGGAATGCAACTAGAAGCAACCAGCTCTTACTTTTCTCTTATTTTCAAAAGGATTTTGAACAATTTTATTAAAATAAAATAACACAAAGCAAGGCTCTACTTCAGGGAACCCCATATATTATGCAAAAAAACATTACTGTTAGTTTCCATCAAGTCTTTCCAACTAATTAATGTTTATTATCTAATTAATAGTTAATGCATTTCACTCTATTAATATATTATTATTGTAGGTGGCTATTAAGAGGCTTTACTACTAAGATATTCAGTTAAACAGGCAGATAAAGTAACATATTAAAGAGCCATTCAACCGAAATCGAATCGATTCGCATTCCTACACCAACGCAGATATATATATATATATATATATAAATATATATGGGACATACGCCCATTTGGCGACTCCTTGTGGCATCTTTTTAGTGAATTTATAGACCCTCTCGTTGACTTCTAACATATGCATAATTTTTCAAGAGCAGCAAGACGGGGCCCATAAAGTGGATTCTCCAAGTGCTTTTAATTTGTCCTACCAAATGCGGAGGGGGACTAGACAGCACACACCCACCCACACACACACACACACACATACTCGTACACATCTCGTTACTTAGCGTACATTTAATTTTGTTACAGAAAAACAGGACGAGCGCAGGAGCTGTGGAAAGGAGGGAAAACTTTCTGGCGCACCAGAAACTATGTAGCAATTTATAACTTTTCCTAGCCGAGGCTTTTCCCAGGGAGAACGGGGTGCTGCTGTGCGCCCTGCCCTGCCGTTCCCTTTTTTGGCAAACGATAATGAGACTTCGTGCCAAATTATTTAAGAGTTGAGCGGGGAAAAGCAGCTGCGGAGGCGGCACTAAAACACAAAAGTAAATCAAAAATTTGTGCCAGAATGCGATTAATAAAAGCGTAGAGCACTTAGCCAGATTAGGCTCACAATGGAGTAACAATTGTTAATTACATTTCATTTCATTTCGCTTGTGTGGGTAAATTTTAATAGTGGATAATGTAAATTTTTGCGCCATTAAAACGGCATGAAGGTGAAAGCCTAGGACTGGATTTTAAATTATTTTATACATTAAATTTTCGCGGTTAGCGGCGTCTGTGGAATTAATGGCAAAGTCGCCGGCTTCATCATCATCATCATCATCGTTGTCGTCGGCGGCTTTGGTGCTGAAATTGAATTTGCCAGTGACTGGGCCGCAAACGCTGAAACCGCGATCAAAATCTATGCACGCACCCACCGGCGCACATTCATAAAAGAGAGAGTAAGAGTCCCTGCCAGAATCCCCTGCCAATCCCCATTTTCATCCCAAACGGTTTTCCCCGTGTCTATCCAAGCGATTTCAAAAATCTGCGTACAACCCATATATAGAAACAGAGACAGAAAGAGAGAGAGAACGCTGTAATATTCATTTGAAATGCGCAAAGTGTTTTGTGGACTGCGGCTCGTATATAGAGTATGGTTTGGTACCATCCCCAGCATCACGCATGGGCGTGGCCGGGAGCTTAAGCCTTATAAATTAGCGGTTAGATTGAGCGTCATAAATCGTGCGATTAAATTTAAAGTGGTCGTGCGGCGACTGCTTGTTTATAGAGGACCCCGCCGTCGTTTAACCCCAGGAATTGTGATGTTTTAAGACCCTTGACAGAGCCAAGGTTGACACTTACAGTAATGACTATGATTTATAAAAAATTAATACAACAAAAATTATATTAATAATGAATTTAAATGGTAGCTAACTAAAACTCTAAATAGCATCAGAAATTTATTTACTTGAACCTTATATATAATTTATTTTCTAAACAAATAAAAGTATTGGTTTTGAATGTTTCCCACATGGAACTCCTAAAATGTATTAAATATTCTACTTAGTGTTAGTTTAGCTACCAACTTTCCACTTCAAATAACCAACTTAAAAGTAAACAAAAAATACCAAACAACTCTCAACTTGTATGCTTCATAAAACATACACTGTTATAATAAATACTCGTTTGCATTTCTGATGAATCACGGTCCTCCTTTCGAAGCTTGAATCGTTAAGCCGCCCCAAAAAGGAATAATCGACTGACATGTGAGGGCTTAATTCGCTGTTCCCACATGAGAGCGCTTAGCCGATGACAAGTCACTAACTCCGGGATGTACAGATCTCTTGAAAAAAATATATTCGCCGCATACCTTTCGGCCTTACCCCTGGCATCTTCACTGAATTTATGTATCTAATTAAAATGGAAGGCGAAGTGGAAAAAAAACGGGAAATAAGGACGAACACGGGCCTGTGCCTGTGTGTACTATGTATGCTAAGCGATTCGCCTAACTTCGGCTCGCATAAATTCTGCGAGTATCCTGCTCGGATGGTGGAGGTTGGGCACGCATTATGTTTGTTTATGCTCGAGAGCTGCATTTTTATGTTCTGCTGGCGAGTGCGGGAGTGGAAAAACAGGACCTTCGGCCACTCCATCAGGCCGGTAGGGGCCCAGGACACTGCAGCACTACACAACAGCGGGATGTCCGAAATCAACTGGGCCGAACAGGCCCACCGTTGGGTGTCCTCCATGACAACAGAGCACATTGGTGCCAGGCCTAATTTTTTATATTTATAAAGATTTTTTTTTAAGTTTTGTTGAAGAAAATAGGTTTCAGAAAGCACGATTAGCAAATTTCTCTGCCGGCCCTCTGCCCGCACATGCACACTAGCAACATTATTTTTGCTCTGGCAAAGGTCTTCGGGCACAGCATTCATTAGTGGTGTCATTTTGTAGCTAAATCTTGCCGTTTTCACACTTAATATGTAGTCAAAGCTATTTGGCATATTAACCAAAACTTGTTTCTATTTTTTTTCTCATCTGTAAGAACCTTGTTTAATTTCTCACATACACATGCATGTCATGTCGACATGTGAATGAATTAATGCAAACCACTGCCTTACATATATAAATAAGCTTTTATATCTCAGATCTACACAAATGTACACAAATATTACTCATACGCAGTGTTGGTCAAACGAAATGTTTGCTCTCTGTATCACGTTTCAACAAGGAATCTGCATTTGCCGAGTTGATTCTAGCGAATCGAAGACTTCACCCAATGTGCATCTGTCTGAAATCGCATTCGACACGCCTGATGAGCCATGAAATCTCTCGAATTTCCAATCGACTGCAGTCGATTTCAGTTCGATTTCCAAGCAAGCCCGATGAAGGTCATCTTTCTTCTTGTCTTCGGAGCTATATTTCTGGCTCCCATGCCCGCAATATGCCAAATTTGGAAAATACCGATTGTTCAGCATTTTATAAACTATACCTCATATTGGGGAGACGTCACGCATAGATTTCTGAGGCAACACTACAGCAAAATTATATGCCTAAGGAATGTAACACAAGGCGGTCAGTACGCTACGGATAAGTTCTGGGCCATCACGAAAATGTGCAACACAGAGTACAATCCTACGCTGGACTTGCGCCACATAGCCGATGCTATGATGGGCGAGGACATCTCTATTATGTGCAGTGCCCGCATTAAGGACGTAATTAAGGGTCAGAGTTGCGGCCAAAATGCGCTGTACACTTACCTTTGTGCCGCCATCATCACGGGCTATGGCCTTGTCGATTGTTTTCAAATACCAAGGGATCCTGTGAATGAAGAGCATCTTTAGAAGAAAGTGGATCCCGTGGAGAGTGAGTACCACGCAATAGAAGATTCTACTAAATTTGAGCTTTAAGGATATGTTTTAAAGTATATGCAAAAAATTCAAATAATTCAACTTTCCATTAAATTTATGTAAAGTAAAGCTGCGTACTTTTTTGAACCACTGTGCCGGGAAAACTCTCTCTGTCGCTCTCCACTCGTTGCTTGCCTTTTAGCTTAGCTGTTGGCTGCTGGCGTTGCTTTTTAATAAAATTAGCTCCGACATTGGATGCTTGTTTATGCAGCAGCCGCCGAACCGAGAGGAGTGGGTGGAGCAGGCGTAGTGGAGTTCTTGCTACCACCCACTCCCTTGCCAACCCCGGTGACCCCTGTGATGCACAGCCATGGGCACAGAGTGTGCGTGGGATGTGTGTGTGTGTGTGGGCGGGCTGCCTGTACTTGACTGCTTATTATGCATGAATTTCAAATGAAGTCGCGAACGTGACACAAACATGCTGCATGGCGATGCGCGCCCTTTCGCCCACCAATCCACCTACCAAGCGGCCCCACAAAAATTTACACATTCGCATTGCGATATGCATTTAATATGAGAGGGAATCGTGCGCCCAGCTCTGACAGCTACTGGCTCCCAGTTGAATTCGTTCTCAAAATGCCCGAAAAATTGAAAAACACATCAAGCTCATTGAGAGCTAAATGGGAATATAGGACTGTCTAAGCGGGTAGCGGGAATATGGAAGTGGAAATGGCCAAGACGATGCCCAAAATGTTATGCGTAATGAAATTGGGCACTTTGGGTGTTGATTTTTTATGGCTCTTAAGTGGCTCTTAGAGCAAACGGAATGGTGTAGGTTAGGACTGAGGAGAATGCTTCTCTCTGGGTCAATTGAAATTCCGTTGATCTGGCCAACTTTAAATTCGAGATACGCAGAGAAAGGTTGTTTCAGATTACGTTTTCAATAATATTTGATAAACTTTGAATTATAAATTGGAATAACCATGTGCCTTTTGAATGCGCTATCGATACCTCATCGATAATATATATAATAATCTTTATATTAGAGATGGGAATTGAAATGTTTTTTCGATAACACACCGATAACTTCGGTTTAAATCCGCAATATGAAAAAAATCGTTCAAACTAGTTAAAGCGCTTAATACCATATCTTATTTATCTGTTAATCGTCTAAAGATATATATTATTAAAACAGAATTTGACATTTATTGACAGGCTTATGAGATAAATTTTAAAATTAAAAATGTGCGAAGATAGTGTCCATTATCGAAAATTAAAAATGTACAACGTAGAAAGCTGTTTAATTACTTTGCTGATCCCTTTAAAGTCTAAACAATTACGGTTTTAGGGAGAAAAAGCAGCTCAGGATATACTCTTCAATAAAGTGGTCTCATTATCCTAGACAAACTTCGTTGTAAGCCAATTTCTGTTGGCAATTAAACACACTTTTGGCAAGCGGCATCTCTTGGCATCCATCATCTTGAGGAGTCGGATGTCGGATGTCGACGGCGAGTGTTGATAATGCACTCTCAAAGGAAGCGTTTACAGTTATTTTCCTGGCTTAATGATATGCAAATACATACAAACAAAAGACGGCGAAAGCAGCCTGAGCCGTTAATTGTCTTGCCTTTGTTGTTGCTGCTGCCATCCCGCTGGTCTGGCTATTAACATTTAATTAAACGCCTTTCGCTTTCGCTCTCGCGTTTCGCCATCAAAAGTGAGCGAGTGACATAATTACAAGCCCGTTACACACGTTTTTCTAAGCGAATTTCCGTTCAGAATTTCGCGAGAAAGTAAGCCCTTCTTCTCGAAGAAGCTCTGCCCTGTCCGCTGCTGCTGCGTGCATTATTGTTTAATTGCAATTAGTGCCAAGCAGGCAGGAGGCAGTGGAAAGCGGAAGGCGGGTTCCAAAATGATAATAACGAGCCGTGTGTCGGCTCATGCATAATGCAAAAGCCGAGCCTCTGCCTCACACATTGCAATTAAGTTGCAAAAAGCAGGGAAGACACGGCGAGAAATCGACGTCGATTGTAGGTTTGAATTTGTAAAAGTAAGAAGAAATTATTTGGGGTATATTTGAAAGGCGTATATTAAAATATCGGATAAATGTTAGTTTATTTTTTAATAAAAAAGAATATCGATTTATCGCTACTTTTACAAATCGATTAATATATCGAATTTACTTCCAATATCGATGCAGTATTTATGTATCCATATTTTCTGTCATCCCTACTTAGGACTTTATTTATTTGTACATTAAACGTTTCTAAAAATTAAATACATAATAATGAGTCATGAGAATGAATTGTTAAGTACCATTCTGAAGAAAATATATATATTGTTCTATATATAGTTCGAATAAATTGATTTATTCATTGGAATACTAAACAATTTAATTAGTATACAAAAGATATATACTTTTATTTGTTTAATACATTTTGATTAGTAAATATTCCATCTTCTTCTTGAAGTATACATTTACTTTATTGGGCCTGCACTATTATATTAATATTTCTAATAATAATTACAATACATCTGCATTATAAACCTCTACAAAGATAAGAGCTCGCCGTTTTCTCGCCGTGCCCTTTACCATTGTGACTGATATCCTCCGTGTGTCTGCCATAGTATTTGCCTCTGTTGTTGTTTTTGCTGCTGATGCTGTCGAACGGCGTGTTGAAAGTATCTCTTTGGCAGCCAAGTCGAGTCTCGGGCCTTGAAGTGTGTGTTGCTACTTGAGTTCTCCAGCTGCTACTTCTCGTCCGTGCTCTTGCCATCCACTTCCTTTCGGCTCCCCCAGCTCATCCCTGGCCCCATCCTGCGTCCACTTCTCTGCCAGGAGAGTGCCTTCCCAGGCAGTCGCCTTGAGAGTGTGTTAGATTATTTTTATGTGTTTTGCTTGTGCCTTATTTTCGCATGCCTAAGTAGTTGGTTTAATAAATTGCATTGCTAAAGGTGGCGAGAGCGGGAGCGAGAGTGAGACGGACTTGACTGGGACAACAATTTACGGATTTTCAGGATTTGAATTGCTAAACATTTGCCAAAGTTTTCTCGACGCCGCTTCGCTCCGCCCATTTGATTTGCGTTGATATTTTGTTTTCCCCTTGACTGCTGAACGAGTTAATTTCTTGTTCTCTTTCTGCCGCAATGAAGCAATCTCGGCGGCACGCTCTGGTTTTTGGTACAGTTTAACATGGAATTACCACAGAAATCACGTATACGACGCGGTGGCGCAGTTGCGCAAAGCAACACACACACACACTCAGTGCAATACAACAGTAATTAACAATTTACCAACACCCATATATACCTCTGCATCAAGGTTAAAATACGCTGCTCATAAATATTTTAAAGCCAACTGAAAGCAGAACGGAACACAGGGAAGTACAAAAAAAAACAAGAAACAAGCAGCAGCACTCAGCATTCAAGGTGCAAAATGCGATGCGAAACGTCCAAAATGTGGCAAAACAAAGGGGGCAGCCAGTCCGCCCTCAACGAAGCCGAAGTTAAACAGTTTTAAATCATGCAAACGACGACCCCAGAGAGAGAGAGAGAGCGAGAGAAAGACAAAGGACGAGGAGGGAGGATAGGGGCAACAATGGTGGCCGGAGAAATCAAATGTCAACTTAATGCAAGGACAACTGCAGCTGGAGAAGTTTGCGGCTGACGCTCAAGGCCAAATTGATCAGGCCCGAGAGCCAGCGAGCTAGCGAAACTGGGTCAACACACACACCCACACACTCCCCGCTCAAATAAGTTGCCAGTAACTAACCAGCAGCACAGCCACACCCCTGACACACACACTCTACCTGGAAACAAACTACACACCCCATGTGCTTAGTGGCATGCTCACTGTATATGGCTGCCTTCAAGGAATTGCTCGGTCTCATACTTCATTCAATTAAATCGAATTTCGGCTTCCATTATGCCTGATTTGGACTGATTAATTTAGCCATAGAGATCTTTAACAATGGAATTCTGCATCTTCATTTCGATGTTTAATCAGGCAATGAAGATGCCAATACAATTTGCATTAACAGATATTTGTATAGATATTTAATCAATATGTTATATATTGTTATTCAGCAAGGATATAGTAAAGGACTTTGTGGTTTAAGACATTCTGTAACTAGCAGTTACTTAAGCTTTTTTATATTTATTATAACTCAGTAAATAATAGTCTTAAATCATCTTTTATAATCTGACCAACAGTCGAAAGAAAATTATTGGCATTTCCCTTAAGATCTCTAAAACATTTTCGCCTTCGAAAACAAAGGAACCAAAGTTGATTCGGAAAATGAGCGATTTCCAGCTGAATGTGACGTGAAACTTGACCATCATAAGCTGTCATATTTTCGTGAAAGGTTTCCGAAACAATACGGAGTGAAGTATGTGTAACGCACTCTATGTAACGTCACCAGCTTAGTTGCTTATTAGTGTCACTTGTCACAAGGACAAAGGGACACGTGGCCCGAAATCCAGTATGTCGAATCCTTCATTTCCACACACATAATGTCACATTGGACGACGTCGACGAAAGCGAGTGCCTGTCACACTCACCTGCGACCTGCATTGCCCTGCATATTAATGGGCATGTAATAAACACAATCGTTCACCTTGACAGCCTGTGGGTTTGGTCAGTTCGTCAGTGGGCAGTAGGCAGTAGGCAGTAGGCAGTAGGCAGGGGGCAGTGGGCAGTGAGGCAGTGAGGCAGTGGGCCAGTGGTTACCGATGGTCCTTTCCAAGCGGTTGCTCTGCCATGCCATATTCATGGACTCAGGCTCTCGTCCTTACCTCCTTGTGGTCCCTGTCCCCGTCGCCGATTGCATAATTTAAACGCAATTCCGACATGAATTCGATTGCCCGACATGAATCCGGAGGAGCCCAGCAGGTAAGCCAAACCACTGGGACTCCGGACTCAGCCCGGAGACCCGAATGCATTTATGAATGAGTTGACACACTCACTGGGCTCAAATTTTGCGGCTTGCCTGTCAATATTTGTCCCCTGGAACAAGCGGTCACACCTTTTGTTGCTGCCGTCACTCCGCCTAATGGCGTGCAAATAGTTTTCACAATTGAGTTGTCAATTTTCGGGCGGGGGTGTCCAGGCCAGGTCAGAGTGTCTTTGCTCGTAAATTTCTCAAAAACTTTTTGCGCTCATCTCAAATATTTGTCATTGCCCATTTTACGGGTTTGCTACGGGACAATGTAGCCGCAACAGGCTCCGACACTGCTGGAGGAGGAGAGGATAGCACAGAGGAGTCCTCAGCCCAGTGGCACTTAATGACATTTTATGGCTGCCCCACCTAGACCAGGCCACAGCCATGACATGACCGTGTGAAGGTGTCCTGGAACTGGGGCTAGCTTGAGTGGGCGTCCGGATAAATTTCTAGGGAACACTACATCCTAGAGCGGACTTGTATGCTTGGATTTAAAATTTATATTTTAAATCCCATATAAATCAAATATTTATTAAATTTATTTATTAACAAGTTTTATAGTTAAACTATCTAAGCCTTTTTGAGCAACACTGCGTATGCGAAATGTAATGAACAAGAATTTCATATATAAGAAACTATGTATTAAAACGTACTTTGTTTTATATTCCAACTTATTCCAACTTTAGGTTAAATACTCATTTAAAATAAGTATAATAATGGTTTGTTTTTTTTTTTTAAAGAGAAGAACTTAAAAAATAAAGTAACTACATCTGAAAATATATTTTATTTTATTTTCTGACATCTTCTTTAGACAAAACTATCTTTGGAAAAATGTTGCAACGATATTAGAATCATTTATTCATATTATATTTATTGTTTATTTTATATATTATATATATTTATATATATATATTATTTATCGCTATTATTTCCTGAAAAGAATTAGGTCCACTCTAAGCACCAGAATACTTCTGTTAAGAATGTCAAGTCACTTGCAAATGATTAATTTATGCAATTCACATCGATTACAATTTAACAATTACTCAGCTATTATGTAAGCCCCATGTTTACTTGTGTATTTCGGAAGCTTAGAACATGTAAACGTTTTTTTTTAAATATGTATATAGCAAGTGCATGTTGGGAGCTTGCATTTTAAAGGGGATGTGATTTTCAAAGCTTGACATATAAATTGATAAAAACTGCAACCTAATGTAAACAAATTTGAGTAAAAGCGCAAAAAGAACATTATTTTTTAAGCGTATTTAGCGAAGAATAAACAGAATAAACTCAACGCCTTAATTTAATATTTGGCAACTAATTAGGCTAAAAGGTATGCCCATAACAGTAACTGAAGCCATAGTGTAAATGGTAATATTAACTACACCAATTTGGTGGCTCTCTCCATGACACATTTTCCGACATTTTCCCACAGCCACCCACCCGCGCAGCGTCGAAAAATCGTTTCATTTAGGAGCTGCGAAATGAATTCGACCAATTAACTGGCTGCCAAAAACTCATCAGGCTGCCAGCGAGTACATGCCATTTTTTTTAATGGCTTTTCGCGTAATGAGCCGCTCGGCCCAACTGCCAATAAGTGAGCCCGGTTATTAGTTTAATTTGGCGGAGAGTGCCCATAAATCAGAGGTTGTTGTAATTGTGATACCCCACTTAATTTGTGCCACTGTGTTTTTCATCCCCTGAAAGATGAGATGGAAGCTTCATATATTTTCCTTTCATTTATTAAACTTAGACTAATAGTCCCTATTTTTTGTGTTCGATATTTACAGAAAGCTGTCAGGGACCGCACGAGAAGCGACTGCTGAATCACCTGCTCTCCACGTACAACACCTTGGAGCGACCGGTGGCCAATGAATCGGAGCCCCTGGAGGTGAAGTTCGGACTGACGCTGCAGCAGATCATCGACGTGGTAAGTGGTCGCGGTTATATAACCGCATAACCCACCGAGAACTATACAGCTAACAATTCCGAAAGCATCTAATGACCAAGTAGAACTGAAAGAGAGAGAACTGCCAGAAGAGGCACACTGAGATTATTGTAACGTGAACAGGCTAAGAATTAACAATTATTGATTGCGTCTCTTATAGGATGAAAAGAATCAGATTCTGACCACAAATGCGTGGTTAAATTTGGTAAGTGACATGTACCCGTCGTTTCTGTGTCACACCATCACACAACTAATTTTTAGGCTTGCGATTGCGATTGCGATTACGATTATTATTGTTTATCGTTTGAGGTTTCCGTTTCCGTTTCCTATTCTGTTTTAGTTGCTGTTTCTGTTTTCTGTTTTCAGTTTCCGCAAGCAAACAAGCGACAAACTTTTATATATATATAAATATAACTTGAACCACCACAAAAACCACACGAAAAATAAATGTTTATTTTTTTTTTTCGTTTCGTTTCTCGTCTGAAATTTGTTTTTGGCATTCAATAATTATTGCCCCACGGGGGCTTCTTTATCAATAAATAAATACATATTTGCATATGCATATGTGTTGTCTCAATATGTCTGTGTGTGTATGTGTGCGTGTTCGTTGGAGTGCGATGTGTGCGTGTGTGTCGGAAAATATTTTTTTCCCTCCGTTTGTTTGTTCATTTTTTGACATTTTATTTTACAGGGGAAATGTGCCAGCACATTTCAATTAAAGGAAGCTGCAAAGGAAACGAACAAGGCTAAAATTAAATCCAATCATAAAGAATTAATGATGCCAAGGAGGCAAAGGTCCTGATTGGGGGAGATTTCTTTAAAAAAAATAAAGGCTGCCATTTGTTATGATATAGTATATAGTATCCCTCCATCTGATTAGCTGAGGGTAACCCCAGCTTGGCCTTATCTCAGCGTATCCTTTGATTTACACAAATTTCACTTGGCCCCGACATGATGATGATGATGGAGGGGCCCTGGCATTCGGCTGGACAAGGGATGCCCCCAAATGGCATTGCTAAATTGGCAGAAATTGCCCGGGCAGACCATAAACATAAACAAATAAATCAAAACAAAGGACCCAAAAGGACATAAATAAAATTTATATATTTGCGAAGCGACAGCCATTTTTTTTTCCACCTGAAACTTCTCCGCCGGTCAGTTTTGACCCGGAAAAATGTAGGTGAAAGCCGGAATGGGAAAACCCTTTTCAAAAAAAATAAAAAAAAACTGAAAACAAAAAAAAAATTAATAGCTTCTCCTGCCACCTTTGAGCCACGGATCCATGTCCAGCGACGGCAGATTTATGTTTAGCCGTCAATATTCAATTTCTCTGAACAAAAAATCATCTGCTTTTGTGTCTAACAGCTTTTGAAACAAACTAATTGTCGTTCCAATTAAAAAAGAAGGACTACATGGCCGTGTTTTCAATTGATTGCATTTAATGAATCCCCGTTTTTGTGGACCAGCCACGTGTTTAGACTCTTTTTATTCCACTTTGTTTCGTCCTGTTTGGCTTTTGTGTGATTTACATAGACAAACACATATATTTATAGTTTTTCATTATAATTGTTGTGTACATTTTCGCTGTTGGTTTTTATGCATTTATTTATCCATTTTGGTTTCAGCTGATTGTGTGGCAACCGTGAAATGAAAACATTTTATATATAATTCCCCGGAAACACGCGGCATGCCGTGTGAATAAATGTGCTTAGTCGGGAAATCATATTCGCGCGATACAATGTCCGATATTGGTCACAGTTGGCCCCTGCCTATGTTTTGTAATCCCCTGATTACAGTGCGTTTCATTAGTAAATCGATTCCAGAGGGAGCCCGAAATCAATTCATATTAATTGCAAAACTAACAACGTTTGAATTTATATTTGAAATTAAATATTTTGTCTGATTTATGAAGTATTTATGCGGTATTTCCTTTGCTGGTTCTTAGGGGTTTATTGCCCCTTTCGGAGGCATAACCATTTATACGAATTAGTCTGCTCCATTAAGTGCATTAATCGATTGACAAAATGATTTACAAGACCAGTTTCACCTTCCCCCTTCCCGACCCCTTTGCAATTATGTTTTACTTGCATTTAAATTTACGAGCGTGTGTGTGAGTGTGTGGACAGTGTAAATGCCTTCTTTACGGATTATGTTCGATATAAACGTATATTTATCATATATTTTTGCTGGGTACATGTCATAAAGCGTTCTCTGATTAAAAGGCAAAAGCCGCAATTAAAACGCAAACCAAAAACAAAACCAGAAACAAAAACCAAAAACGAAGCAACAACTAAAATCGTGTCTTGCATGTTGTTTAAACGAAAGTGCATTTAAAAAGTGAAAGATAAACATAAAAAAAAAACAAAAACAATTCCAAGTCGGTGTTTTCTTTGTATCTATATCTATATATTATATATTGCCATATAAATGTATCTGCATATTGCGCAAAAAACACAACTAACAACCTAAACAGCAAAAAATCCTACTAAAAAAAGAATAACAACCAAAACGATATCGATGAAGTTATGGCTTTAATGTGCTCGCTCGCCTCACGAATAAATTATATAATTAGGCCAGGGCTCACTTGCAAATCAAATGCATTTTAATTTACACGATTAAATATGTATGAAATAATTTGATTTATGCACTAGGCAATCGGACAGATGGATTGCCAGAGAAAGGGGGAATTTGAGAGTTGAAACCGCAGCTCGTTGATTTCCAGTGGCATAAATTATAAATCGATCCGAATGGGCGGTAGATTTATGATTCCGCAAGCCCTGACATTTTCAACGGCTTCTCCTAGGTCGCAGTTATGCCAATTACTCAAATTGCTGCAACTAATAATGAATGTCCTTCGCATATATATATTCTCTCTCTCTCTCGGTGTGGGCGTGGGCCGGGGATTACTGACGGACCGACAATTGCCAAAGTTTTGCAAGTATTCAAGGCGACCACGTGCTGGTGGCTAACCAAAGGTTACTCCTTTGGCATGTCCTTTTCATGATGATGCAACCTAATGCCATTGAGCAAGGAGCAGGGCCTGACGAGGTCGAAGTCTTCCTCCTTTGGCAGGACATTAAAATGCACATTGTGGTCCGGGCGTCATCAGCACGAGCATCAAAGTTAAGAAAAATAAAGTCATTAGCATTTTTCGGCTAACACCACAAGGACCACTTTCCCCTGCCCCTTCCCCCAGCTCACCCTCGTCTAATGACATGCCAGGTTGCAGCCACCACAAAGCCCCTAAATGACTTGGTCCATGGTAATATGTGTGTCAAAAGGAAATGGCCAAAGGACACCGCCCCTTGTCACCCCCACCCCACCAGAAAAAACATTGAAAATTTGGCGAGAACGAACAAGCTTTCATGGCGTTTAATCTGCTGTCCGGGGGTGTGGCCAAAGTCACAAGTCAGAAATCGGATTCTAATGCAGATTATTTTGGCAATCTGTGCGGCAACTTTGGCTTTTTCCTAGAGTTTTGTGAAAAGGGAAACATTTAGCTGATAACAGCGAAAAAATAATGAAGATTAATTCGGCGATTTCCAAATCGAACTTAGCCTCGTTAAGGCCCAAACAAAAGCTATTTAAAATGTTCGGCCCCTTAATGGTTCAATTGAATTCGGTAATGGTTTTTCAAATGTTTCTAATAGAAATATTCTATGGCGAAATTACTTTTACTTGTTTCTTTTGAGTTAAGTGAAGAACTACATATAAAAATATAGATTTAAATAATTTCAAGGGCTATAAGAATGATTTTACTTAAGTAAAATTGAGACTAATTAAGGAATAATATATTATAATCGAGAATATAATACTTTTTTCATATAATGAAATAGTTTTAAAAGGTAAAAGGATAATATAATTACACAATATAAAAGAAACAAGCCCATTAAAGATTTAAATTGCATTACATTAAATGTACAAGCTATTTACCTTGATTTTCTTGTCAATAATTTAAACCCAAGGCTATCCCGCTCGCAGGACCAACATATCCTTTTACATCGCTTGAGCGCTGTCTAAACACAAGGTGTGTTGTCGAATCTACTCCAAGATCCTTTATAAACAAAACCCACACAAAATATAAATCTAACATTTAAGAATGTTAAATCCACAAGTCAATTAACTTGCCAGGCTTTTAAGCTCTCTCACACGAAATCTGAGAGCGTGTAGGGCCAAAGATTAAAAGTGAAGGGCGGTGTTGGTGGTGTCGCATCTATTAGCGTTATCCATTGATATCCCATAAGCACCCCTCAGCATCCATTATGAACATACTTTCGCCCAAATTATTACCCCGCCGGAGTTCGACAAAGTCATTTGCCAGCAGCGCGCTGAGCAAACTGTGCTCCGCCGGGCTCCGTCGCTCACTTATCGCCCACTCATTTGTCTGAGGCACTTTCAGGAGAGCTGCTGCTGCTGCCAAGGCCAACAAACTTCGTCCTTGAACGCGAAGGGTGGGAGGGCCTTCAGCTCATGTGCATAACCCATTTGTAAGGCAAACACAGCAGCAGGAGCAGCATCAGAAACAAGAAAACTTTAGCCAAAAGGCATTCATTCATCACAGAGCCCGGGAGTGACTACACAGAGGGAGGATCGAGAGTGCCCGAAATCGGAGATCTGAATTGTTGTTGCCACAGACGACACAACGGCAATTGTTGGCTCATTAGAAACTCATTTAAAAACAATTTGGCACGTTAATGCAAAATAAATCTATAGCTTATGCACGTAAATGTATCTGTATCCGCGAAGCAGACGTGTTCGCCGCTGCTGCCGCGATTAAGCGAACTCAAAAGTGCCCGAGCACTGAGCGCACAAGCCGAGTGCCGATTCCCCTGAGTGCCGACTGCGGAGTCTGCTGCAAATGGTGCTTTAAAGTTGCCCCCCAAAAACCGGTCCAAAGTGTCATTAGTATGCGTCAATGTCAGGGGCTCACATCCACGTCCTACATGCCACATCCTGCTGTCATAAACATGAAATTTGCACAAAACCGCCATTTTTATAAGGTGTCAACAGCAAATATCGCACACACACCCAGGCACATTCAAATGACGTGGTGAGGAAGTGCCTGCATATTGGCTTAAACGAAACGAAAACCAAGCCGGGGTGAGTCCCTTCGCCGCGGGATGCGAACTGTATACGGGATCGTGAAGCAGAAATCATCCAGGTCACCAGACCAAGCCCCTGTCCAAGGATGTGGCTCCTACCGCCTTCCTCTTGCATATCATTAAGCAGCCCCGCTCTTGCTACTGGTTTCGGTCCTGAATCTTTTTAATGGCTCAAGTCGTTACTGCAGCTGCTGCTGCTGCTGAACTCGCCCACTGTTTTTGCGGTTTCTTTTTTCCTTTCGGGGGTCCTGTACCCAGTAAGAGTATACAATACAAAAAGAGTATACTATTAAGAATAATGGAAAAAGTATTTATAATATATACATATATCTGGTCCGATAGGTGATTATATCGGTACCTATTGATGGGGCTAAAATTCTCCTTGCCAAGAAAATACTTTGGAAAGCCTGTGCCAAATTAATTTATTCATAACAACGGGAAGATCTTGATATATCAATATATATTTAAAGAAATATATCTATCTACTCTCATTTTAATGTAAGTGAGACACTATGCTCTCCTATTAAAAATGACAAAAGTTAGGAGATAATTTCAAGCTCCCCTTTTTAGTTAAGTTAGTTTACTCGAAAGAGATTTATGGTTATTTCTTCCAGTAAGTTAATCAAAAAACTTCACTCTAGGATATCTGCCAGTCTAGGCCAACGTCTTGTCCCTATTTCCTTTTGTTTCTCCTTTTTGCTTTATGCGGCTCTGTGGCTTGTAACAATTTTTTTTTTTTTTTGTTGTTCTGTACACTAGCAAGTTATTAATGACAGTCACCTTAGAGGGGCTTTCACATGCAGATCTGCGGGGAAAGGCGAGGCGGTTCATCTGCATTTCAAACGGCCGCCTTGAACCCATCATCCGGATGACTGACTGACTGCCTGACTGCCTGACTTGGGACTGACAATGCGCCAGCATGAAATATCTTTAATTAAAATTTTGTATAGAGATAAATGGGTTTTGATACCTAGTTCAAAGTTTTTATTGCACAGCAGCTGGAGGGAGGGCGGGAGCTGGAATAGATGTATGTACCGCACAGAGGCTGGAGATGAGATTGTAAAGTAAATTGGCGCACTGGACAAAGGATCTGAAGGCCGGCCGGTCGACCAGCAGATTGAAATTGGGAACTGGAAGCTGGTATAGGGATTGGGATTGGGATTGAGATTGAGATTAGGCTTCAAGGCGGGCTCAAAGCCGCCGCTCTTGGCCAACAAAGTTTTTGATGGCATTTCGTCGTCCGACGTCCGGCGCCCCTGGACCGGCTTCCTCTCGGTCTCTGGGCAAATTGAGTGATGACGATGCTGAGCAAGTTAATTGCAACAGCCCCAGAGAGGACTATAAATGTTTGCCCACACCCACACACATGCATACTGGGGTCCCCGTCCACTTAAAACCACTTAACTTTGTGCAAACTTTTGCGAAATGCAGCCCATTAAAGCCATTCTTCAGCGAGTGCAGCAGAGCTAGCGGAGACTAAAAAAAACTAAAAAACCATCAAAAAACGTCATAAAAACAGATGCTTAAAATAAAAGGAAAAACACACATACACAAAACATACCAAGCTCTAAAAGAGCAAAAAAAAAAAAAAACAAAAAAATCCTTGTAAAACTCATAAAACAAATGTATAAACCGAAACTTTCTTTTATCATGCTCTGCTCTTTTTAAACTTTTGACTTAAATTAACTTTTATGCTTTCCCTTTTTGCGTCTTCCGTACAATTACTTTCCATTGTTCTTCTTGCGTTGAACTTGATTTTCTTGTGTTCTTTGGCCTTAAAAAAAAAAAAAAACAACAACCAAAATTCGTTGCCAATGCGTTTGTAGGACGAGAAGAATCAGCTTCTCATAACGAATCTTTGGCTTTCGTTGGTAAGTCTGAACTAAAAACTCGCCACATCATAAATCATATGAACCTAAACCCCAACTTAAATCCCTACTACTAGCTTAAACCGTATTTTAAATAATGTGTAATCGCTTTAAATCCACCTAACCTAATCGTAAATCTAACAACTACGGCTGGACTCTCTCTGACCCCGTCCCGGGCCCTAATTGTATCTGTTAACTCGATGTCCCAGCTGGGCCCAGAAGGAGTCCGGCCTGATTGTAATTTAATCACACACGACCCTAACCAAGAGTTTCGTCCAGTTTCGTCGAGTTTTGTTCGTTGTTAAACGTTTCCTGCGAACCTCCTACTCCGGTTCGTGTTCTATTGTAAAATAAAGACTATTCCTCTGACTCTCACTTCTTTCCATCCCCCCCGCTATTGCGTTGGCTTAGTGCGTGTGTGCGTTAAATTATTTAAACGTTATCACTTAAATAAGTACCAGTACCATTAAATAAGAGCTTAAATAAACCGTTTATAAATCGCTTAATTAAATACTGAAAACTCACAGACACCAACCAACAAAAAACACACTTTAATTTCCGCTATTTCCTTTTATTCTCTTCGAATTTTACAAACTCTTCTAAATAGAGGTATATTATTAACAGTGGCATCTAGTTTTTTTTACCAGCGAAGAATCTATTTTTGACATTTTTATTTAGAACTCGATTCGGAGTTGGTTTTGAGTTTATTTTCCTCCTAAGAGCAACTAAAAACCAAACACATAAACCTCGAAAAAAAAACACACACACACACACAACTCTAAACAGAAACCCTAACCCCGGCACAGAGAACACACACAAATGCATGCTGGAGGGATTGCATCGTGTATTAAGCCCTAGAATCAGTGTTTGTTCGTCCTGCATGTCCTTGCATATACTTTGTATAAAGGTATGAAAAAGTGTGTCTGTGTGCCTGTGTTTATCTTGCAACGTGTGAGAGAATGAAAATAATAAAAAAAGAGGTGATATCACCGAACGGAAGTGCAAAACGTGGGGTAAATTGACGCGACTCTTATTTTTTCCCGTACTCATAACATACGCTTATTTCCGGTCCTGTCAATTTGCGAAATTAATTAAATTATTTATTTAACACGCAGAGAACAGGCACCCACCGAGAGCGGTGTTTCGGCGTAAGGAATTCTTGTAATTTCGCAATTGCAATCGAACACAAAATGTGCACAAAATACTGCATCTGTTGGGTGCATCGCTATTTATGATTGATGTGGCCCTTTTATAGACTGTCCGCATTCCCCCGCAAATTGTGTTCAAATGTTTGTCAATTTGCCACTAACAACCACAGCAGGCTGTTGGAATTTCAAAATGCCAGTCCAGGCAACCGGCCCCTGCCCGTGGCCAACCCACCGATTGTGTTGTTCTGCTCGACATCCCAATTATGCCGTCAAATAGCAATTAAAACTGGTAAATGAACGTAGAACACATCACGGCCAAAAGCTCGTCACGGAATAGTGCAAAAATCGATGACTTTTTCGGTCAGGCAATGCAGGAAGTAACGCGATTTAAAAACGTGTTTTCAATGCGTCAAGGCTACAGTTTATCAGGCAGCTTAAAATTATTTATTAATACTTAATTGGGGCGCTTTTTTATTACGTTCAATACATATTTAATAAATTTACTTTTATATTTAAAGCAAAGGTGTGAGAAGTTACCAATTAATAATACTTGCAAGGGATTTAAAAGATATTGTATAAAAGGTTTTTTTTCCAAAGGGTTTAGTAATGGATTGGCATTATATTTAGGGTACACTCAGGGACTTTATTCAACTCTTTTTTAATAGTTTCCCTAATTTGTTATTAATACCAAGAATAAAAACAAATATTTGCAGAAACAATGGCCAATTATCTAATAGAACTTAATTAAAAAGAAAACCTTTAAGAAGTGTCAAAAATGTTCATGATCTTTAGTGTAATGAAATTTCTAGAAATGTACCTATGTTTCACAGAAATTTCACAGAATACATATGTATATACCGAGTTCTATGAAAGTTTCTCGGTGAAGGGAATTTTTGCCATAAGCAGATTGGATATTGACAACGCAACCCCAGCATTTCCAGTTGCGGCCACTATTCCGCAGAACAATTGCCACATTCGCATTAAAATCTGTGTCCTCTTCCGCAGGGACACAAAGCTGGCAAATGATTTTAGGAGCACGCCTCACCTCGAAATGCGAAATGTGAAATGGGGAAACGGGATATGGCACATGGGGATATGGTATGCCTGAGCGAAGGCATCTGTTTTTACAGCTGTCATAAAATGCCGCACGAACGACTGAACGAACAAAGTTTAAACAGTTTTAAAGCCGGCACACAGATGCAGATACTCGACTCGCACACTCGTATAATTTAATGCAGGACGAGGCCATGGCGTGTAATTAAATTTTTGTGATTTAAAAAAGGGATTGTGCACGGGCGGCAGCGACGCCAGCCGGAGGGGTCGTCGGGGACAATTGCTTGCTCTAAAAATGCCACAAATGTGTTAAATTATAAACATAACAACGGCGGCAACAAAAACGAACATGAGCCAGGGCAAAGGCGAAACTAAGTGGAGGGGAAAACTTTGCCGCTTTTATGACACGAACATGAACCACTTGTAGGAAAGCCACAAAACGCAGCGGCCAGGCGGGGGAAAATCAGGACGCGGGACAGTCGCGTTGCAGGCAACCGCATAGTGCCACAAAGCACGGAGCAACTGTTTGAGTGCACTGGGGAAAATGTATCTAAGTTTAATTATAGTTTTTTAATTATAGTAATTAATAGAACATTAAAGCAAATTGCTAATAGTCCATCATATATATTATAAGGATTATCTAGGAATTTAACGATTTTTTAATAATAGATTTTTATGGCCTTACTAATTTAATCGTTATCGAATTTCGGTATTTTAACATATCTTTGAAACTAATAAAAAAAAAATGCTTAAATGTTTTAAAACAGGGGTGCCAAAGAAGACCATATTGTAATCTTTATTTATTATTCGCTGCTCCAAAGGTCACTATTGTCAAATAAAAAATCAGAATCTGCAGAGAAATGCCTACTTTTTCGCTTGGTGTACCGGCAAACGGTATTAGAAAAGAGCAAACGAGGAACGTTGATAGAACTTGTCTCATGCGCGGTTGTTCTGCAGGCGGGAAAACCGGGAAAAGCTGGGAAAAGAGGCGAAAAGCGGTGGGGTACTGACTTAACTTAAAATTGTTGTCAAGTTGCACATTCTGTTGTATAATGCAGTCGGCAATTGTGTGCGTGAGTGGGGTTATTGTGTGAGCGTTTGTGTTTGCGTGTGTGGCATGCAAAGGCGCAACAGCTTGTCAATCAGTTGGCCTGAAAGAGATGAAGCGATGCCTAGTGCTCAACGATAGTTTGTAGATTGCATCGATAGCAATATAAGTAGATTAGTGTGCCCGTTTTGCATGCGTGCATATGCATGTGCTCAGCAGTTGCGTAGATTTCATTTGCGAGTCCTTTCTTTCTTTCCTTCCGCCGCTCTTTCTTTCCCCCCGCCGTCACCCGGAATATCCTTTTCTTTTCCAACAAAACATCACGTCGCATTTTTGGTTGAATTCTTAGAAGTTTTTAAGTTAATAGCAAAATGCATTGCAATTACCATTGCATATCCTTGTGGCAATCACTACTAAATGAATATCTCATGCATAAACAGGAGTGGAACGACTACAATCTGCGCTGGAACGAGACGGAATATGGCGGGGTCAAGGACCTGCGTATCACGCCCAACAAGCTGTGGAAGCCCGACGTCCTCATGTACAACAGGTAAGTGTTCCGGATCCAAGAAGGACTCCGAAACCGTAACCGGAAGTAACCGAATAGAAAGGCTATCGCAGCCCCCAAATGAATCAAATGAAATGCGCTAAAACCATAACGAGATAACTTCTATATAGAGCAGTCTTAAGACTAGGTATAACCCACAATCTTTCTGAACCTATTCACTGTAATACTCGAACAACGGTAAGAAAGGATCACCAGAGGATCCTTAAAAGGGATGCCCCCACAAAAAAAAAATAACAGAGTTACTTATCCTTTCGTTTTTGCGTTCCGTTATAGTTATAGTTAAACTTATAGCCTAAACGAAACATATATACTTATGTAGTTGCATTGTGCACTTTAGTTGAATTTAAATTAGATTTTAGATGCCCAAAAACAGGGGTCTGTTGAAGGGGTTTCGAGATGAAACTCCACCTGGAGCCCCTTCAATAAACAAACCCAAAGAAAGTTAATTGTTTGCCCTCCTGGTTTATATTCATAATATTCGTTTGTACGTTACGATTTGAGTTGGTTTTTGAATTTGAAAACGATTTAATCCCAGGCATATTTGATATGTTTGCCCAGA
>VNJM01003176.1:0-26545 GCA_008042475.1 Drosophila kanapiae
TTTGCGTCGGCCTAACCTATCGGCGAGTCACCCAGGCCAGGAAATCTGCGGCCCAACTGAGGGAGGTGATTGCACAAATAGGGTCGGCCGAGGGCGGCCTTGTTCCTGAGGGGGGAGTAGTTAACTAAGTTAACCGGGCGACGGCAATGACCGATCGTCCGAGAGCTCGCTCCGGCCAAACTGCTGACATAGCGTCTGGCCGGAAGCTCGTGCATAGCCGGCAAGCACTGCCCATTGGAGTGGCCGCTATGAGTTTTACTTTTGTTAGCTTTTAAGTTCAGTTTCAATTTGCATTCTCAATAAAGAGCACTTGCTCATAAGCAAAACTCCGGCCTCAGCCGTCAAATTTATTCTGTTGTTGAATTTGGTTATCGTGCCTTAAGGGCCGTAACAACGGGGAAAAGTTTCTCCCACCATAACCTTCGAAGGAAGGAAGAAAGTCGAGGTGACCACCCGACTCTCCGGTAGCCAATAACCCTGGTGGTTACCACGACCATACTCTTGGGGATCTACAGCGACGAGGGCCACCAGCGCCGGTAACCTACGAACGCCTCCCCGCCACGGATATCCAACCAGCCTACTCTACCCCTGCCACGTAGGCACAGCCAGCTGACACTAATAAATAATTAATTTGTATATGAAAAACTTTGAATAAATGCAAATTTTTTGCCCCTGTAAAAGAAGGTGTTGACTGTGTTTTTATTTTGGGAGAACATTTCAGGAAATTTTGTATGTTTACATTTAAATTAATGGTTTTTAGAAATAACTTATTCTGGAATTACTCGATGGCTTCCGTTTTCCCATAAAAATCAGGAAAGTATCGAAATTAAGAGCCTTTTGTTAAGATTCATTGATAATTGGTTACAAAAACAATAAATTATTGTATTTCTCATTAAAAGAACACCCCGAAAAACCTAATTTTCTCTACTATTCTTTAATAAGACTAGACGAGTCGATAGTAAACTATCCTTAGCTTCTTATATTAACGAAACCTAAGAAATCAATGTTAGCCAACCTTTGACTTGTTATTTTTTTTTTTTTAAGATTATTAGGTTAAGCCGTTTGCAAAAGGTTGATCGTCCCAAAAATATCTTTATTTTATGTTCCACAATGATTTGTTATTTATTATATTAGACATATAATACAAAAGAGGCTTATAACTTAATATTTAAAACGGTTAAGTAAATCCTCGACCATTATTAGCTTACAATTTTCAAGAAATCCCGCCAGTCAGCAACACATCACCTGACAACCCTACTGAAAACCAGGGATGGTCGCTTTAAGCAGCTGTTTCGACTTCTCAGATGCTGCTGCCCTGGTCTCTTATATTCCTCCAACTTATTTTTCTCCACCCGCAAGCAAATCTTTGGAAAAATGATGAATTTTAAATGAAAAGAACGTTGAGGGAGAGCGCGTCGTGATGCCGGAGAGTAAATAAGCAGCTCCGAAGTAAAGTGCAATTAATTAATATAGTTTTATACAAACGGGAAACGGTTCCGCTGACCGGAAGAAGAGGTCAAGGCAAAGAAGGGAGGGAGCATTGTTCTAAATGCCGAAAAGTTTATTATTCTAACCGAAACGTATTTGTGTGTGCCTAGTTAGCTAAGTTAATAAATTAATTAAGGCGGTACGATGAACTTCACGTACTTGTTTGTGCTCATCTGGCTGGCGCTGCTCATTAGCGGCGGAGTGCTGCTGTTCTCGCGAGGATTCCTGCTGGCCCGCGTCTCCAAAACGGAGACGAGCACATGCCGCCGCCTGTCCACGAATTCCAATGATGTGAGTACTTAATCTCATCCAGAATTTAGCAATTCTTTTAAATCCATTTCGACCTGCAGGAGTATTTCCTCACTCCCGAGGTTGTGAACGAGATCTTCAAGGATGTGAATGCCTCCGCCCATCTGTGTCTTCCGCAAAAGTCCAAGGTCATTGTCCTCGTAGTGGATGCCCTAAAATACGAGTTTGGCCTGTACAAGGAGAACGTTAAGGAGCCCCTGCCCTATGAGAATAAGTTGCTGGTGCTGCAGGAGCTCCTCGAACGGCGGCCGGATCATGCCAGGCTAATGAGATTCCGGGCGGATCCGCCAACCACAACGATGCAGCGCTTGAAGGGTCTGACCACCGGCAGCCTGCCCACCTTCATAGACATTGGCTCGAACTTCGCGTCGCCGGAGATCAACGAGGACAATGTGATTGACCAGATGGTGAAGAGCGATCTGCCGTTGGTCTTCCTGGGCGACAGCACGTGGACGGATCTGTATCCGCGTCGGTTTAAGCGCGCCTATTCCTATCCCAGCTTCGATATCTTCGATCTGGACAGTGTGGACAATCAGATAATGAAGCATCTGCCCAGAGAGCTGGCCAGCGATGATTGGCAGGTCCTAGTGGCTCACTTTCTGGGCGTTGATCATTGCGGGCACAAGCATGGGCCCATGCACGAGGAAATGGCGCGCAAACTAAGCGAGATGAATGAGGTGATAAGGTAAGTGAGAAATGAGATCATCAGTGGCTCCGGGAACTACAGTTTCTTCGTATTCAGATCCGTGGTGGAGGCGATGGACAATGAGACCACGCTGCTGGTAATGGGCGATCATGGGATGACAGCATCTGGCGACCATGGCGGCGACACTGATGACGAAACCAATGCCTTGCTGTTTGCCTACTCCAAGCAGCACAGATTCTACGGCAATGATACGGGCTCAGATAGCGAAATGCTGCAGCAGGTAAGCAGATAAGATACAAGTAGAAGTAATCTCTTGGAACGTCACTGTGTTATCTCTTTACCAGATTGATCTGGTGCCCACACTGGCCACCATTCTCGGCGTTCCCATACCCTACTCTAATTTGGGGCTGATCAACTTCAATCTTATACCGGACATTCCGGTGCCGCACTTGAATAGATTCCAGACTTTGCTCCTGCATGTCTGGCAGAATGCCCAACAGATCTATCGCTACTTCTTCCAGTACGCTTTGGAGAACAGGCGCACCTTCAATGTGGAGGAAATGGATCGCCTGGAAACCGAATTTATACTGCTCACCCATCGCGTGCAAACGATATACAATGAGGCTGCCTTCAAGTCGTTCGTGCGGGATCTGAATATACATTTGCGGGACATACTGTCCACCTGCCGCGAGATCTGGGTGAGGTTTGAGCCCACGCAGATGTCGCATGGTCTGCTGTTTAGTTTCCTACCCGTGTTCTTTATCTTTCTGCTGGTGAACAACTCCAGGCCGGCGGAGTACGCAAGGATCTTTAAGGCCAAGGAGGTGTTCTACACGTACCTGATCAACCTGGCTGCGGGCGTCTTCGGTTACCGCTACTACAAGAACTTCGCATTCAAAACGGAGGAACATGGCGTTATTTTCTTTACAGCCTTGGCCAGCACTGTTATCCTGGCCTTCCATACGCTGCGTCATTGGGGCAACATTGTCGAGAATTGGTCTGCTGTCCGGCGATTCGGACACATGCCCACGCGTCTGCTGCTCTTCGCCTGCATGGCTGTCTTCTTCTCGAACAGCTTCGTCATCCAGGAGGCCAAGATGCTGTCGTATCTCTTGGCTGGCTCCATTCTTGTGCTCAGCTATGAACTTCTGCGACTGAGCGCCCGCGTGGACTTCAAGAACAAGTTTAAGATGGCGCAATTCCTGCGCTCCACTGCCTTTAGACTGATGCTGGCCAGCATCTTGGCTATATGCTTCATACGCTTTGCGTACACTCTCTTCCGTTGCCGCGAGGAGCAGGGCAACTGCACGGATTTCGCAACCAGCGGTGGTCCGGGATTCTCCCTTAAAAAGCCAGGCACCGGCAAGTCTTACATACTGGCCGTGATTATGATTGTGGTGTACACGACGCTCACCCGGTTGTACCTGCGATCCTGCGGCAATCTCACGGGTAACTCACCCAATGTTTTGTTGGCTCGCTACGGGCCAACGGTGGCCTCCATCTGTGCAGGCGGTCATGTGCTGCTCGCCAACAGCTCGGTGAAGAATATCCAGCGTTCGCACATCGATGCCATGGCCCTGGTTATCTACGGTCTGCTTCTGGTGCAAATCTTAGTGGTTTCAGTGGCACCTTTAATGACGTTTGTGCTGCCCCCAAGGAGTGGGACTACGCTGACGATTAATGGGAGCGAGAGCATAGTGCCGGAGATATTTAGGAAGATGAAGCGCATGTACGAGGGCAATGCCGATGATGTGGAGCAACGCAATGCCATACCTGTGGTGTATGGCCTGGCCACCGTTTACTCCTCCATTGTGATTGCATTTGGTGTTTTCCTGGCCCTGGTAATGGTCGTCCTTTTGGAACCGCGTGCCTCCATCGGTCTGGTGATCTGTGTGGCCGTCGGTGCCATCCTGCTCAGTGTGCATGGAATCCTGCGCTATCGCACTGCCACCAGCTTTGGTAAGTTAAATCCGTCGCGAAGGATAACTTCTTCTTTGACTAATTCTATGATCTTCCCTCCCCTCCCACAGAGAGCTGCGTGCAGCCTACTTTCACGGCCCTGGTGGGCTGGTTCCTGCTGGCTCACTTCTGTTTCTTTGCCACCTCGCATCAGACGACGCTGTCGCAGATTGAGTGGCGCGCCGCCTTTGTGGGTCGCACCACTGGCGGCCTGGGAGGGTCCCACATAATATCTGGATGCCTGGTGATCCTGAACACCTTTTGCGGACCCATTTTCTTCTTCAGCATGTACTCCCTGCTCAGCACGGAGACCTTTTCCCTGTTCGCCTTGTTCCCCAACCTGATCCGAAGCTGCAGGAATGCTGTAGGTGGCAAGGCAGATGCGACCGCCTCCTTGTCCGACCTGGCCAACGAGTCGGTTGGCTTCGATATGACCAGGGGCGAGCTGACCTTGTACGAGTACGAGGATGTCTTCCTGGGAGCCAACTTTAGGCTGGCCGCACAGTTCTTTATGCTGCAGGGACTCAAGGTAAGTATTATTTGGAATGTACTCCAGTGTGTAGCTACAATGTGTTCCTTGCTTCCAGATCTTTTGTGCCATGCTCGCCTGCACCATCCACTGTCGCCACTTGATGGTTTGGAAGATATTTGCGCCCCGCTTCATCTACGAGGCCCTAGCCACCTTTGTCAGCCTGCCAGCCCTGATTGTGGGCTATCTACTCCTGCTACGCATCCACCGCGCGGTGGATACTCTGATAAAGCGCATCAACAAGACCAAGGTCCACTAGTCACTCAGTCTCAGTCTCATCCCGAAATGCAACATTATTTATTTATTTAGGACTAAATAAAAGAAACCAACTGATTTTTCGCAGAGTTCGTAAAATGCGTTGAAGTGTTTTAATCATTTAACTTCTCTCTCTCAGAGAGATAGGCAAGACACTTAGAGTAGCGGTATTCCTTGGAGTTGTGGCGGTTATTTTGGATACTTTTGTGCTTACACTTAACCAAAGACTACTATAATATCGAACTCTCTTAGCTCGTACAAAGTTGAAAGAGTAAAAATCTAAAAATATACTGCCATTGATAGTGTCAGTAAAGATCTAGGAATGCTTGAAAAGACGTGTCCACACATGCAGTCGTCGCTATATGCATGCAAGAGAGCGACTGGCAGTCTAAGTACTCTCTCTGCCTCTCTGGCTCTCTTAATGAAGCTTAGCACGCCTCTCTCGTTCGCTACCAAGTGTTGTTGCAGCTGAAAGGGAGAGAGCAATGAAAAATCTTACCCCAAAAGCAAACGTTTCTTTTATGGTAACCTGGAAACTTTTAGTAAAACGATCTCTTGTTTTTTTGGTGGTCTTGTAGTTTGTTAATCTTATTTACTTTTTTTTTTTTTTGCTTAGCTTAGAGTTACAATTAAAAGTATCGGGTTCACAATTTCTCCAAAAAGACACACAGAAAAACGTCGTCTCATCATCAATGGATTTACATACAAAGTGTGGTAGTAGGATCGTGGTTTTATGGCTTACAAAATTAACACGAGCAAACAAATGACAAGATTATAATTAAGTACGAGCAAACTATAGACTCTACGACACATACGCCTCTCGTTTACAGTTTCTCCATCATAACCTAAGGGGGGGCCGGTTAAGTACGCAAATAAGTAACATTGTTTGTGGGGTGTGTGTTTCGTGTGTTTGTTGATAAATCTAAGCACTTGCACCTCCAGTTTCTCTTGTTTTTTTTTTTTGTACATTTCATTGCCAGGCGTTGGTGTTTCCTATCTGTCGTGTAATTTAATGCATGTGCAAAAGAGATTCAGGGACAGTTCTTAAGGCTACTACTGGCCATTGAGGACCAAAGGCGTGCTCGATACTCCGTTAGCTATAAAATCAAAATACAAAGAGAGAGAGAGAAAAAAAACACAGAGGTCAGGCCGAAATCAAACAAAAAGAGAGAGGAATGAAAATAATTTTGAGAATAAATGAAGTGAAAGCAACTTAGACAGAGGCCTATATTATGTACAGCAGTGAAAATGTAAGCATTTTGGTTCCATATTCTTTGGCTAAGCATACAATTTATAATGATGGCTCCCATGACGGTAGCAGGGATCTTAGTCACTGTTCTCGTCATAGGGATGATACTGCTTCGACTGTGGCTGCGGCTCTGATGGCTCCTGCTTACCGTGCGTCGCCGTGCGGCAGAACTTCTTCGAAATACTCCAGTCCTCCTTCAGTGACAGATTGAACATGGAGTAATCCGGATCGCCGGTCACCTCCTTGACAATATTCAGGAACTTGGGCATGCAGTTCTTAAGGGCATCGCCCGTCAGCGATGAATACGTCTCCAGCAGCACTAGACCTTTGCAGCTGCAAAAAAAGGATTACGTTATAGGTAATTATATAAGGTTAAACCCTAAGGAAATTTACCGTGGATGTCCTGGCTCCTTGTAAATGTCCAGCTGGAAATATTGGTTATTGATGAGGAAGCAGCGTCGCTTCTTGTAGATGGTAAAGTGAGCATCGTCGCGCTGCGCCAGCAGGTTCATGAAATCGCGATGCGTTAGCTGTGTCTTCACCTCAATGCGGGCCTGCCCGTGAACATTGGGACGCCTCTGTGTGTGGATGTAGCTCCAGTGATTCTTCTGGCCGCGCTTGCGTAGGCGTGCCTGCACCTTGGGTCCGGCGGATTGCAGATAATGATGCACCACATCAAAGTCCTGGAACGGCGGAAATTCGCTGTCCGGTGGCAAAAACGAAACTGCAGAACAACATAAACTCTTTTAGAACTAAGCTCTTTTATAAAGAAACCTTTAATGAAAAACCTACCCAGATATTTAAGCTTGCGCGACGTGGCCTGCAAACGATCGCCAATATCGATGCCAAGTTTCTGGCACACCGACTCAATCATGCGGTTCATCTTTGCCTCAAAGTTGGTGGAGTTGTCAATCACATCAAAGTAGGGATGGCCCACCCAGGCGGCCGCCGACTTGTAGTCCAGCTCTCGGGCCAAATCGACGCCCTCCGAGCGGCAGGCATGGTCCTGCAAGGAACGAGGAAAAGGTTAGTTAACTATTATATTTATAGGAGCTTAGCCCTTAGCACCGATTAGAAAGCCACTAGCAATAGTTTGTAAGCTTTTGAGCTACATGACTTTGTAATTCTTGTAAATATTTATAAATATTAGAACAATGTTCCCTTTATTTTAGCCATAGTTATAGATAGATTGAAGTTTTAGCGACTAGCGCCTAACCCACATGTCTCTTTTACCTTTAAAAACAAACCATGTAGACCAAATATTAACATAAATATACATAAGTTAAAATATATAGCAATAAATGATGTTTAAAGTAAGGAAATTAATGAACGATAAATAACCCAGAGGAAAATGCGATATGATACATCGATAAAATGCTCGCGCTTAATATCAGATAGAAAACATCGTAGTTTTAGAAGGCCATGGATACGATATATCGAACAGAATATTAAACAAAATATTGATTAATATAAACGTTAAAGTACGGATTTATATATCGGACTTTGGGTCAAATATCAATAAATTTTTGATATAGGGATATCTTCTACTATTTCAAGAGATAACCATAACTTAAAATGAAACCAAAAGATTCTAAAACACTTGTGAAGATACATTTAAATTAATTACAATTATATAAATGAAATAAACAATAAGAAAAATATTACAAAATGAGTTTCAAGTTAAAAAAATAAAATGTTTGGCGACTGTGACCATTTCCGTTGGATACCTGATAGTGACGCTTTCTGTTCTACCGTTTTTTATCGGGCGTTTAATTAGTGCGGACAAGAGAATTTCGGTCAAGTGTAAGTTATTCTGCTGACCAGCAGGCGGACACACACTCACCTCTGTGGAGTAGAAGTCCTCGGCACCGTTGGCAGCCGAAACCAAGTGAAGGATCTGGTTGTAGCGATTGTCACGCATCTCCACGGGATTCCATTTGTTGCCCGCCATCATCTTCTCCCACTTGTCCTTTGATATATCTGCAAAGATGTGCGGTGATTAATTCAGACTTCAAATAGAGAAAGAAATCAAGACTTACAGGCACTGGCATCCATAACGCCGCGATCGCAGATAATCAGACAATTGCGGTTACTCGAGTTGCCGAGCTCAAAGTAGGTGTTCTCAATTTGCACCATGGTGCGGATCAGGTTCTCCTGGAACTTGTAGGCTGTGTTTTTTTGGGGGGAGGAAGGAATAAATGAAAAACTTTACTCTTTGGACTCGTATCTCGCATTGATTTGCGTTTTTTTTTTCTTGCTGTATTTATTTACAATCGAAACAAATAGAAATCGAAATACAATTGCAAGCAAATTCGAATCGAAGGAAATATAACACTGTGTGGGCATCGAATTGTAAGAGAATTAATTGGACTTGGGCTCTGATTCAAGTGGGATGACAGTGCGCTGTTGATGGACGATGGCCAGTATCCAGTTCTGCGAGTTCAGCGATGTCAAGTCGAGGCGATGAAACCTAATCTGAATTCGAGTCGATGGCATGAGTGAGTGAGTGAGTGAGTGGCATGGGTGCCTAGATCGAAATCAACACAGTTCGGTTCAATCAACTTGTTGTTGTCAACGGGGATTGGGAACTAAGTGCTATATATTGTGTATTCCCCCTCCTATATAAACAGTTTCTAATCAGCTGGAGGTTAAAGTGCTTATCTCCTGCTCCCAGATGTTACTGTTTTCAATGGAATGCAAAGTATGGGGATGTGTCTGTTGCTCCTCACTTTCAATTAGATTTCATTGGCAATTTTCATTTAGAAAGCGCTTATATGCAGTCACATTTGTTAAGGTTTCTAATAAATAAATAAGAGAAAGGCTTCAGCTTTGAGTTGTCTTAGAAACCCTTGTCTTTTTCCATTTAAATTATTAGGTATTCCATCTTTGCCTGGCTAATTACGTTTAAACAAATAATCCCAAAGGTATTTAACTTTCAAATTACTTTTAAATTGTATGATAATGTTCTAGCAGCGAGTGCTGGTAATTTATATAATTGCTTGCCTCATTTCCTTCACTTCAACGTTTATTTTGGTTTCGTTTCTATGACGGAATTCCTCTATTTATTAGCTTTTATAAATATATATATTTTCATTTATTTATTTCACTCAAATGCCTAATATTTGCCTTATTTTATATACACTATTTTTAGAGCTAAAGCAAATCATACAAGTTACATAACCCGCAGGCTCTGTTGATTCAAGTGGGGTTTTTATTCCCAGAGACATGGAGCCGCCGGCAAAGTGATAAGCTTGCTTTATATTTCATAACCGCATAAACTTATTCATTTCAAGTACAGTGAATGTTCTCGACAATAGTGACTAACACTTATCTTTTCAAATATGAGTTTCTATATTAGATAAATAAAAGCTGAGTGTAATGATTGCCTCAAGAAAAGCTTGCCTGACTCAGCAGGTTGTTTTATGATCACTTTTTGAAGTTATATTCAAGTTGCAAACATTTTGATTTACTTCTTGCTGAAATATTAAATTTCACCAAGTCAGCAATTGAAAATGTCTGAAAATACAAGCTTCCGGCAAAGGTACAAAAGTTTCTGGACTTTAAGCAGCTTGCTTTTGACTTAGTCAGCAAGATTTATACCCTTTTGCCTTGTTTTTACTTTCATACTGTCATTTTTTCAAATAATTAAATAATTCCCTTTAGGCTAGTTCCCCTGTAGTTGCAATTCTGCGATAAGCTAAGCTGTGTGGGCTTTGACTAGAGTCAGGTGCATTTTGGGGGAGCGACCTCTCACTTGTTGCTATTCTCAGTCGCGTGCAAAGTTGCGGAAAAATAAGCTCAGTAAAAAACTGCACTGCTGCTGTGCCTTTGTTTACGCATTTAGCTTGTGATATTTTTTATTTTTGTATTGATTGCATTTTCTATTGCGATTGCATTGAACTTGACTCGCCGCCGCATTGTGTGACAGGTGAATTCTCGATCGATTTGTGGGAGACGCTGTTTGCCATTGTTTACTGCTTTTGTTTTTAATTTGTGTTTTTGTTTCGCTTTCTGTTCTAATTCAATTAGCAACGATGATGCAAGAGAAAATATAATGGAAACACAGCAAAACCTCAAGATTGTACTATATGTAAGCCAGTGTACGCGTATTTGCAATTTCACCAGCTATTGCGCATTAGACAATAGAACTTTAATCACTGCGCCAAACTTTGTGGTAAAATTTTGTCTTTAAAGCAATATTTGTAAAGTTTTTATTAATAATTAAATTAATATTTGGGGATTTCTTGTTGAAAGCATGTATATTTGGTATTTTCCAACTTTTTGCAATTACTTTTGGTGGAAAAAAGTTGAAGTTGAGAATTCTAAGAGTTAGTGAAGAATATATACACTTTATCTTTTATTTAAGAAGAAGAAAACAAGAAAACAAGGCTTAAAAACAAGTTGAGAATTCTAAGGAAAAGGGATAAATATCTTAAGAAATGTATACTATTTAACTATATATTTTGTCACCGAAAAATAAGAACTGAATAGATCTTCAACTAATAATTGCCTGTATACGTAAATTCTATTTTATTTATAGTATTACTCAGTACCCTAAATATTTACATAATTATGTGAGCCTAAACTCTCTTTAATATCACAAAAAATATAAAAATTGCCTTGAACTGCGACTGACAACTCTATGATCTTTTTATTATATTAATTATATACCTTTAAAGATCTTTTTCAGTGCACTTAAATATCTGGCTGATTGTCTTAAAGCTAAAGTAATCAAATGTGTGTTGTGCTTGTGATTGTGACTGTGTGATTGCCCAGCCAACCTTTAATGGACTCGAGATAATAAAAATGTATGCAGATTAGGAGGTTCTTTTTGCCACATACATGCATGTTTAATTAGCCAAGTTAATTTGCATACGCACAAGATTTGCCTAATGAAGGAGTTGGATGGGTGACTTACAAACAGAAAAATATATATTTATACATATTTTTTAATTAAATAAGAAATGAAGGTAAATGAAGGGCGAAAAAGGAGGACCGCATAGCAGCAAATCAACAGGCAAAAAAGAAAATAATTAAAAAAAAACAAACAAAATCGTTTAGCAATCAATTTGGGGAAATCAATCGAGCAAGGAGGACGGACCACCAACAAAACTGACAAGACAGACAGACAGCCAAGCGACGATAACGAGTTCGAACGAGAATTCTTTGGCAAAGACTTGTGACAAACCCCTACCCCTAACCCCACCCACCTGCCCCGTCCAGCCCCCTTTTTTTTATACAATATCTCTGAAATGTTCCTACATACATAGATATATATGTACATATGTGTATAACTATCGCACACAGTCACAGTTGCGGTTGAAATATTAGCAATATTAGCATGAATATGCGAAAATATATCCAAGTACATGTGAACTTAAGTTACCAAGATTTTTTCAACTTATTTTTAGTCTCCATTTTAAGAAATCTTTTTTGTTTTTTTAGGGAAAGATTAAAGTCCTACTCTGAGAATAACAGTGACACAATCAGGGATTAAGCATAAAATTCTCAAGTAGGAATTCCGTGACAAAACAGCTGAGGCAAAAATATTATATATAAATACAAGTAATATATAAATAATATAGAAATATAAAATATAAATAAATCTTTATATATTTAACGCACGTACTCATTATAAAAGACTGATCCACTGACACATTTAAACAATAAATATTTACAGAATGTTTTTGGTGAAAACAAAATGAAATAAATAAACAAATTTAATGGCAAATCTGTGAATCTGTTGTATCTTTTATTCTTGAAGGTGCTGCACTGATATAGTAACTCCACTGAAAGCATAATATTTAATTAATTTAATCAACTTTGCTAATCATTTATGGCCAATAATAAAACCCTTTCTATATCCCAATATCTATTCTTTCAACCCAAACTGTTTAGAAGAAAGCAGGCACAGAGCTAGCTCAGCAAAAATAATTTAATGGAACAGCTTTTAACGATCAACTGCGAAGGCAGAGTAAACAAAAGTCGGCGGTGTCGACTTCGATGGTGGCCTTTCGATCAGAAAGGGGGAATATATGTATATCTGTAGTGACTGTGTGAGAAGCGGATGTCGAACTCGCGTCAGCATCACGAGCACACGTGACGTGCTGATACATTTCACATTATATTCGTCCCATAATGCCACACATTTAATTGGCCAGTAGTATGAGCAGACCCAGCATATAGGAAAATACCAATAGAAAAATAAATATACTGGCGAACTGAAAACGAAAATTGTTTTTAGCTGGGAAATTGCCATGTGGCCATGGCTGACTGACTGGTCGAGAATGTGTATTTGGCATATACAGTGGCTGCTGGCAAAGGGAAAACAGCTCAGCTATCAGGAGGAAGCTGAAGAGCTTGAAATATATATATTTATAACTTTAACTTTCAGAAATGTGACAAAATGGGAGATAAGACATGTTGAACGTTTAATTATAGCAAATATTTAAAAGATTTATGAGTAATTAGCTGTGTTTATTTTATTAACAGGAGATAAGGACAAAAATATGTGTGGAAACAATCACCTGAGAACAAATCTTTCCTTTTTACGAGCTTATAATTCCCAACTAATGTGTCCGTTAAAAGTTTACTGTTCCTATAAGTAAAGTCAAAGTCTGTTAACTTATTTTAACTGTTCTTAAAAGCAAACTGCAAATTCTATAAAAGAGTTAAGTTTTTATAAGCTTATAATTCTTAAGAGCTTATAATTCCCAACTAAAGTTTCCGTTAACTAACGCTTACTGTTCGTATTAGCAAAGTGGACGTCACGTTTTTCTAAGCTTATAATTCCCAACTAATGTGTCCGTTAACTAACGCTTACTGTTTGTATAAGCAAAGTACAAATAGTATGAAAAGAATAAAGCGTTTAGTAACGTTTTTCTAAGCTTATAATACTTATGAGCTTATAATTCCCAACCAATGTGTCCGTTAACTAACGTTTACTGTTTGTATAAGCCAATTACAAATAATATGAACAGAATTAAGTGCTTCGTTAAACAATTTCGCAATTTTTCCTACATATAAATGACTAAGTATATGAATCGCCTTATTTTTTGCAAAGTTTCCGCCCAACAATCCCATGTGTTGGGTGTAAAATGTCCAGATACCATCCCACAGACGTGTTACGCAGCACAGGCCCCACTCGACCATGTATATAGTAAAATGTATATTTGTTTTTCTGCTCAGATGTATGTATGGTGAGGCTGGCTAAATTTAAATGCCCCAAGATGCTCTAGATTGCTCCAGAATGCTTTAAGAATTGCAGAGGCTTGGCATGAAATATTGTTATTGAAATGACCAGATATATATTATTATATCTTGGATAGAGTAGATGTAGACAAGTGTTGTTAGATGAACGAGGCACATACATAGATCATAGTAAGAAAGAAGCCAGAACAAACAAATAACAAAACACACATCACATAGGAGTTAATAAAGAATAAGCTGTGTTTTTTCTGTCACTTTAAAGACGGGACACAAAGGTATTGTACGTGTGACAGCCGGCAAGGGGGTTCTGTTCCCAGACTGTGCCCATGCCGGGTTGACAAAATGCATTTCAAATTGAATAAAATCATTAAAAAGCAGCTGAAGGACGCAGGACAACGGAACGTTCTGTTAGGAGCGGTTGGCGCAAAAAACAGAAAGGATATAGATATATATTTTATGTAGCAAAACGATCTGTGGCTCCTTTGAGTCGCAACTCACCTTCGCTGCCATTCGGCCGGGAGGCAGCCTTGGCCAAGCAGCGCGGACAGGATGCGGTTAGATCGATGAGACTGTGCTCCGGAGCGGCGAAGGGCAGATCTTTGTAAACGAACGTGGTTGGCGTGGGCGGGTCTGTGAGTGTGGTGGCGTGTGGTTGGTTTGGTGAGTGGGTATTAGATTAGCCCTGGCCCCAAGGAGTACAGCTCCCCCCCCAAAGTCGTCCATCAAGTGCTCAGTTTGTCCTACAGCCCGGGCTTAGCAAGAAATTGCGACAAGAACTTGCCCACCCACTTATCTACATAGATATCTTATCGGCTAGTGCTTTTGGCCAATCTAAAGATAGCCCCAACCCCACCTGCGACGCCATCGAGTTGGCGAATCCATTAATAACCATAATTGACAAATTGTTTGCGCGAGTTAAAAGAGAAAGACAACTAACTGCAATGGCCTCGAGTCACGCAATCAGGATATCGAGTGGGAATTTCGAATTGTGGCAATGTCCAAAAGGAATTACGTAAGGTTTCATTGAAGACGTGACTTTGACGGGGGCCGTCGTCTAACTATATATACACCCCAGAGATATAGACTAGATATACTCATCTATACTAGCTATATAGAATGGCCACAATGGCGGCTATTTAAAAATACCCCATAGCATATGTATAGTAGAAGGGATTCTTTGTGGTTGGTCTCTTCTCGGAAAGTAAATATTTTGATTTATTTTCGTTTGCCTCGAGACATCTCGTCTCGAACTTGACTCTCTCGGAAAATGCTTGCAATGTAAGACTCCTCCTTTTCTGTCTCCTAGACTATAGTCTCGGTTCTTCCGTTCCGTAGCAGCACATCTCTATCTCAACTTACCCTCTTTCTCGGTCAGATCGGAGAACTTCACGCCGCCACTAAAAATAATTTGGGAAGAAACAGAGAACAGACAGAAAGCGGGGATTAGCATCGGTTTGTGGAATATATCCATTGGTATTCACTAGGCAAAAGGAGAGTTATTCGGCAACGAGACTCGAATTAATGTCTGTAGCTGAATATATGTACGGTGATCGTCTCAGGCAGAAAGACGAGGGGCAGGCAAAGGTACTCGGGGCCAGTCTCAGGTGGCGGCCTCCTTGAGCGGCTCCTTTCGCCTTGAATGCCACGCTTGTTGCTTGTTCTTTTACTTTAGTTTAATTTGTTTTTATTTTTTGAGTGTAATTGAGTGTGTGGAGAGAGCATTTACCTGAGTAAAACAGTGGCCGTTTCAGGCACGCGGAATACCTGAAAATATTTAACATGCTCATTGCTTTGTTTCGGTTTTCAGGAGGGGGGCAATAGAAAATGTTTTTTAAAAGAGAGGAGGGAGTATCTAAAAAGGTAAACGCTACTCCTCATCATCCTCTTGCGCCGCTCTAGCTTGGGGGGCACCACTTACACTAGGATTCGGCCCAGCTTCCCACAACAGATATATATATATATATATACCCATATCCCCATATATCCCCAAACATTGCTACCCCACGACACTCACCTTCCATCCAAGGTTCTCGAAGAAGGTGCACAATCGGGACTGGCCCGTCGTCTTGCCGCCACAGGGCCCTGAAAACACATAATATAATATTGTATTTAAATATATTAATTTTCTTGATTTATTTACAGCGAGGTTAAGTTTACAAATCGCACAAAAACAAGGCTAAGGTTTGATATTTTTGCTATAAGAAGACACGTGTAATGCCTTAATTATCATTTTAAGCTATACATGATCCTATAACTTGTTTTTACCACCGAAAAAAGTTCCAAATTCTATTCTTCACAGCAATTATGAGCCTCTAATTAAGATTGTAAATTTATTTATAAGAAATTCGATTCGTAATTCGATATAAACTTAAAGTTAAAACGTAGAAAACAAATACTCAAGTTTCCTGAATGAATTTCATGATGACTAAAGTCTTTTAGAATCCAATTTGTTGTTTCTAATTCGAGTTCTACAAGTTCAAGTTTCCCTAGCAGATAAGAAAGCTACGGAAAGAGCAAATACTTTCATTAAATAATGGAAAGCTGTGGAAAATAGCAAATTCTTTCATTAATTTCCTTCAATTGTGCATTGTTTGGATGTGACGAGAAGGAAGTAATGTGTTCGGACTTGTTCTCAATTCGAGTGCCTCAAATGCAGTCGAGAGTTGGCTTGACGATTAGCTTAGCCCAGCTTGACCCTGACTGCAATTACGCCCCTTAATGACCATCATGGATGGCCGACATGTGCAGCGATCAAGCGAAATCGATTCCGAGTGCACTCCAAAAAGCAGAGCCAGATAGTTTTGGAAAAGTAAATAACAGAATAAATCCCAGCTAACCGATAAGCAATTCTCTGAATGGTTCTTAATGGGATTTTTCTATTTTCCACGTGGTGATGGGGCCTGTCTTTTATCAGTCAGCCTTACTGCCTGCCCCTCTTCCTTTAACGCGTCACCACAACATTATTGGGTTTCTGGTTAGGCGGAGGAAGTCAGCCCCGAAAGCGATAATGCACAGGCACAAGTATAGACCGGGGAGAGATATGCCCGTCAATACATCAATGCTGTGTATATTTTTTGTGGGGCTTCTAATCACAGCCATAACTTGAGCCAAATTAAATGATTAGACCACGCGCCCAACCACTGTTCATATGATGAACAAAAAAAAAACTGGTTTTATACCTTCATGCGCGAGCATGAGGGTCTTTGAAAAAAGCCGGTAGCCGCAGCAGTAGCTATGCATAATGAATACAAAATATATATTATTCCTATTCCGCTGGCTAGAGAAAAATAAAAGCTAAGCCCGAAACGCGTGAGAATCCGCGTGGCGGGGAAGAAGCTGCGCGCAGGACACAATCTCTACCCCTCAATCGCAGCGCAACGACCTTGACACAAATCGTAAACAAATCGGAATTCGGGGGTGGGCCCCGGATACTCAGGATACTCAGATACTCGGGATACACTTGTAACAGATACACAAAACCCAGCATTTTTTTTGGGTACCTGGGAAAAAACGAGCACGAACTCACCGCCAGTTAGGACAATTTTGTACACGCGCTTCTCCTTTTGGGACACGGAGCCCATTTTGTTCAACTTGAGGCTGGGCATGGCTCCTAACTTGCTGATCACAGCCTGCTGGTCTGGCTCCTTCTGTTGCTGCTGTTGCTGTTGCTGCTGCTGCTGCTCCTGGCCATTGCTGGTGGCCATCATCGACTGCTGTCCGTTGAGGAGTGTGACGGCAGGTGGTAGTTGGTCGGCTGTCGTGGCCATGTCTTCGGTATTCTGTCGGAGAGGAGCCGACTGGCGACTGGCGACTGGCGACTGGCGACTGACTACTTGACTGCTGTATGTGGTGGCACGCAGAAAACTCTTCTACGTCGCAGCTGGCACACGGTGCACGTGCCTTTTTAGGTTATGCCTTGCCTGCGAAATGGGAGCAACGCGTCGCTTGCTGAGGATTCCTGCGAGGATTCAGTGCTATGTTGTTGGTGGGGTGGGGAAAATCCAATCCTTGGCCTCACACACTTTGCGCTCTGCAATTCAAAAAGCCGAACTCGCGTGGGTTAACCGTGCCCAGCGATTGCGCGGGACACTGCTGTTGCGAAAAGCCGACAACGACTGCGAGGGGGGGAGGATATATAGAGATTCACCAACAGCGACCAAAGGGGCCAGCGTTAGAGCGTTTGAATCCGTGCCGCATCCGAAAAATTGGGCAATATCAAAGTTTATGCGTTTTATAGTGGGACAGCATTCTGTTTACGAGTTGACACCGCATTAATATTACACAAGTCAAAGCGAAGTAACGAACGAATTGTGTGAAGACAGTCGGTCTTATACTTTTGCTGAATCGCAGTGTGGACGCGGGTGCTGGTGTCGGAAAATATAGAAAAATTATCGAAGCAGCTAAGAGCTTTAAGGTCATATTGAAAACAAACAGCTGATTAGGCGGATTGATTAAAACAATTAAGTGTTTTATTAACTAAATAATAAAAATATATTCTTAACAGAATAGGTAAATTTCACAAAGTTTTTCATAATTTAAACTTTTGTTCATTAATATTTTGTTATTCATTTTTATTATTAATTAATAATTATTAATCCTGACATTTTCAAAGATCTATAACATATTTAATGATGACTATAACTTTTCAAAACACAAGTATTTAGTAAAATCCAGTTCTTAAAAAAGTTCTACAAAGTTATTCTAAAATGTATTATTGTGTTCAAGCGTGGGAGTAATTTAAAAATAATAATAATAATTAAATTAAATTAAATTTTGTTAATATATTTTCACAAATTGGCGCAATTATTTATCTTATATTTCTGTTTTGAGAGTGACTAGATTGTTTATAAGTCTTGTTTTGGTATTTAATTGGTATTAAATTTGAAGTATTTTGATTTTGACGAAGTATCTAGAGATGTCAAAATATTTTATATAGGATCTTCAAGGTATTTTATTCGCAAGCTTCACTACGTATACTACTTTAATAACAAAAGGGTATTCTATAAATAATAATTTAATATTTTATAGAAAAAGATATAAGATTAAATTTAAGACAAGAAGGCGATAGTCGTGAAAGTTTGAGAACCATTGATGGTGCAAGATTAATCCGAGCTATCGATAGTACTATCAATGTCTTGACACTTCTACTGGTATTCTAACAATATCCCACTGCGGTCACACTTAGTTAATTCCCAATTTAAAGCGTAGTTTGTGAAATCGGGCGATGTGCGGACGTTCTCTAAATACTGCAATAATATTTTAAGCAACACGCCACCAGTGCCACATCTAGTGAAATTGCAATTACCGAAATCGGTATTATCAGACGCTTAAAAGCCTGGTGTGTACATTTTCACACACCACGTAACAACACATGTGCGTGCGTGCATGTATGAGTGAGCGAGAGCGAGTGTCAAAATGACAGCAGCAACAACATCGAAAACAACAACAAAAGCAGCAGAAACAAAATCCACCAAAGCAATAACAACAACAACAACAACAACAGCAACCACAGAAGCAGCAGTATAGCCAGCCAGCTGTGCGAGGTCGTGTTTCCCCACCCTCTCTCTCCCGTTGACAAAAACGTTTTTCAAATAACACAAAATTTTTGACAAAATTTTCGGTTCTTTGGCAAAACTAGCAAAAAACAAAAAAAAAAAAAAGAAAAATATACAAGTAAAACATAACAATAGACAACGGGAGACAGGAGAGAATCCAGCCAAAAAAAAAAAAATTAGTCGTTACTTGTTACCTCATTTCAATCTCACCGAGCGTGTTATGAACATACTAAAACCAGCCAAGCTCAAGTGCATCGTGTTTAACCAACTGCGTCACACTTGGACGTTTCTATTGTTTGTGGCCACTCTGCTGCGGGCACTTCTCCGCCTACCCCTACTTCCGCGTCCACGACCAATCGCAGACCAGCTGGATTCTCCGCTCAATAACAACAACAACAATAACAACAACGAAGTGATCATGGAGCAGGACTTGCCAGAGGAGGGAATGGATCAGCAGGCGCAGGAGGAGGACCAGCAGCAGCAGCAACAGCAGCAGCAGCAGCAGCAACAACAGCCGCTGCCGCAATTGCTGGACGGAGATCTAAACGAGCATCACGCGGAATTGATGCAGGCCCTGCAAGCCTATCACGGTATTCCCGAGCCCATGGATGCAGCCAGCGATATGGATGAGGAGGAGGAGGACGAGGACGATGACGATGTGGATGTGGACTATGGTGACACCGATTCGGGGTCGGAATTCGAGGAAATGTACTCGGACGATTCGACTAGCTCCAGCGATGAACTGGAGGAGGATAAGGAGAGTTCAAAGTGCGTGCTAAAGGCGTATCAGTCGCCAACTGAGGCCATGGAGCAGCAGCAACAGCCACGTCCCGACTACACCTTCCAGCCGCTGCGTCTGGTCAAGTGTCAGTACAAGAAGCATTGCAAGGGCGGTTTCCCGCTGGAGCGCAGTGGCCATCGCATTATTGCATCCAATTCGCACCTGTACTCGCTCGGCGGCTACAATCCGCGTAGCGCTCTCCGTGCCTCCCGTCGCGGCCATTGCCTGCTGTTCCAGGAGCTGTGGAGCTTCAATTTTGCCACCCGCACCTGGAAGCTGGAACTGAATGCGGATAATGCCAGCAATATGCCCGTCGAGCTGGCCTCCAATGCGTTGACCATTCACAATAACGTGTTGATTGTGAGTATCTATCGGGGACCATCTAAGTGAAGGTGGCGGGGGGTGGGGAGCGGGGAGCGGTTAAGCAGACGAAAATAGATGAGCGAGTTTGATTGTTTCTCTCTCTCTCGTGTGTGTGATTGTGTGCGTTGCAGTGCACTGAGAGAAATCAGAAGGGCCCTAAGATCGGCATTCTTTTGATTGGTTTAAAGTTTAGTTGTTTTATTTGTTAAGGAGGATAGTTTTAGCATTGTTTTTGGTTTTTATGGGGTAATAAAAGTAATAAAGATTCAAAAAAGAAATCGGGAATAAATACAATATGAGAGGAGAGTTAGAATTTGATGAAGAAATATAAATATAAATGGGTTTGATGAAGTTGCTGCTTATAAATAATAAAAAATGTGTACATTCTGGACTATTTTCCAGGAAACCATTATTTTAAACTGATAAAATCTTTAAACGGTCAATTTTAATTCTTAATAATTAACACAAATATGTTTAAAGATAAATGAACTATAAATTCCAACTTAATTCTTAGTATAAAACACTTAAAAATCTTGTAATCCTCTTGAAAGTATTCAAAATGGTTTCCTAATTGCAAAAACCTGGTCACACCCTAGTTTATGGTAATTTAACAGTTAATTGATAAAACGTCTTGGCATAGACCAAATTTATTTAAAATCATCGTCCCCAGTGATCAATTTTTGCTTTTCTTTTGTGTACGAAAGCGAAAATCATCAATTGCTAATGAAAACTTGTTTTTATGCTAAAAAAAAATGAGAAAATAAAACCCAATTGAATTTGGTGGTGAAATGAGTGGAGGAGAAATCACACACAGCTGATCGGGCACTCTCCCAATCTACAAAGATAGATAGAGAGAAAGAGAGAGCAAAGAGAGCGAAAGAAAGAGGGTTATTCTGGGCATTTACGAATCGAGGGAATCGGAGAATTGCCAGGGCCAATGCCACGCCCAGCTCGGTACACCCAGCACCTCTCCGCTCCGCCGCCTCTGCCTCTAGCTCTGGCTCTGCCTTTTTGTTTATGCATTCTAAACATCCGAAATGTCAACCCAAACAGCTGCCCATGGCCATTGCCATTTTGCCTCTCACTCTTCCCCCAGACCCAGTCGCAGTCGCAGCTCCTCCTTTGGCCTCCCCTTGTACTCTGCGCATGCCAGCCATGTTTTGTTTTCCACTTTTCGTTACTACGCAGTTGTTGTTTATGCTGCTGCCGCATGCAACAACTTGTTTTCCAGCTTTCCCCACCTCGCTCGCTCGTGCTGGAAAAACTCAAAACATTGTATTTACCATTTTTTTGTTGTTTTTGTTGTATCCAAACATTCAGCCAGCTGGAGTGCGCGCGCTTTTTCTGGGAGGAAGCTCTTGGGGTGGGGAGGGGGTCAAAATTGAAGGAAAACTGAAAGCAAAACCAAACGGTAGCTGTTGGTATTTTATGCTGGTTTCCCTTGGTTTCCCCCAATGCATTCCACAATTAGCTGTAATTTGATGACGAATCATGCCACGATACATACACACACATACACACACTGGCGACACATGTTTCCGCTTATCTACGCTGCAGCTCAGCCTCTGTTTTGCTTCTGCCTTTCCTCCTCCTCATTCTCATTCTCGTTTTCGTTTTCGTTCTCTTCCCGTTGCTCTTTGTACTCCGCCTCCATGGCGTTGATAAGCTGCTGTCCAAGTATCTGCTAATTGAATGCAATGTCAGGGGCGTGGATGCAACCCGCTTAACTCCCTATATATAGGAATAAATGCATACATACACATACATATGCGTAGCGGAAATTATTTTCAAAGTCTAGGGAATTTTTTAAGAGATAAATTCCATGGGAAACCATTAGTGGAGCAATATATTCAAGCTTTTATAATATCCTCCTTCCCTTCCCTATGTGCAACAATGCTCCTTTAAAGATATATCACATCTTTGGCACTTGCCTCTTTCTGGCCTCACAGAGGCTATTATCCTTGAACAACCTTAATCTCTTCCTAGCTATAGCCTACACTACAAAAAACAGTTCAAAAGCTATACTTAAATTCCTTTAAATCGAAAACAAAAGACATAAAATCGAAGAAATCAAGGAAAACCCTTTTACTAGGCAAACCAAACTTAAACCCTAACTAAATTTTAAAAATAAAGTATTCTTAGATATATAAATATAACTTGTAACTATTTCTTAATATAATAGAAGCTATAGCTCAAATTCGTTTGATAGAATGTAACTTTAAGCAACACCAAGCACGTGCTTGTTAGGCTTAGGTGTTAGTAGGCGCGATAGGAGAAAGGTAAAGAGGTAAAGAATGCCAGGTAATGAACTAATAGGATGCTGTTTGATGTTATATATAATAAATATAATAAATAATAATAATAATAATAAATATATAATAAATAAATATTAAAGGGGCTAATATTGAACGAAATAACAAATTACTAAGCTGCTTTATTAAGCAGCTTATTAGCTGACCTCGCTTTTCTTCCAAGAAATCCCTTCCCCACCTTCTTTAAACCTTAAATCCTCTTACTTTCAACTAAATATTTAATAAACTCCCTTTAAGTATTCACTCAATAATTATTATCATCCCCCTTTGCAGTCTCATGGCGGCACTGGCTATCCCTTTGGAGAGTCCTGCTCCAACGACTGCTACGTTTATCGCACGGCCAGCGCTGGCGCAACACCTGGCGTGGAGCGCCTTAAGGTCACCGGTGATTTGCCCACGGCTCAGTATGGACCCGGCATAGTGATCCATAAGCACTTCCTGTACACGATTGGCGGTACGACGGGCTTTGACTACACCTGCGATGTGTATCGCTTGGATTTGCACACCCGCAAGTGGGAGAATGTGTACATTAGTCGGCCCGAGATGCGCGACGATCCGGAGGGACGCTATCGCCACGAGGTCGTCTATGATGGCAAGCACATCTTTGTGCTGGGCGGCGGTACATCCCATTCGGTGTACGACCTGCAGCGCATTCCGGCCTATAATCTGGATTCGAACTGCTGGGATTACTTTGATACCTATCCCGATAGGCGTACGGCTGACACGGATGATGGCAACCGAGGCTATCCGCGGCCACGCAAGTGCTTCTCCTGTGTGCAGCACCAGTCGTCGAATGGAGATATCGAGGCTTTCATCACAGGCGGGCTACAGGTGAGTTTGGAAATAAACAAAAAACAACGCCTTAAAACACCGATAAAATAAGATAACACTTGGCAATTTGCAGGGTGACTTCTCCACGTATTTCTCGGACATTTGGAAGTTGAATCTGCGCACCAAACACTGGTTCCGCATCGAAACAGCCACCCTGCCGCGTCCCCTGTACTTCCATTCGGCGGCCCACTCGGATAATGGCTGCATGTACGTGTTCGGCGGCATCGAGTACAATGACAAGGAGATGCGACGTCGCAAGGACCTGTACAAGATGTGGATGACGGTGCCCAAGCTGAGCGAGATGTGCTGGGATGCCGTTACCTACTACAACGACAATCTGGACTTGTACGATCGCAAGACGCTGCTTGGGGCTGGTATACCGAAACGTTTCGCCGAACGGCTGCCGCCGCAGCGAAGGAAGCTGATGGACAAGAACCAGCCGGATCCATCCATGTTATTTTCGCTGTACTCGAACCCGAAACGCACCCGCTCCACAACGCAATAGGCGTGATTCCCACGAAAAATAAAAAAAGGCGAAGACGTGGAGAGAGTGGGAGTGGAGCGGACAGAGCGCTCCTGCTGCTCCCCGCCATGAATCTGTTTCAGTTGCAGAACTTTTCGTTACTATTGTTTTAAAAAAAAGAAGTTTTGTTTTCACATTGAAAGAGAGAGAGAGCGCGCGCTGTGATCGAATACGAAGGACATTTATAGTATATATTTTGATATTTCGTAGACTCGGATGGAAGGATGGATAGGCGAAGGACATGTTTAGCATGTAAATAAGATTGTAGTTAAGTTTAGCTAGCGGAACAACAACAACAGCCACAGACAGGCCATGCGTATGTATTCTAAACTTCAGCTTACAGATCAGCCAGCGCACCCCAAAACACACCCTACAGTATCTCACACACTACACCCCTCCCCACACTATAGGTCGCGTCCCCCCAACTCACTTGCCATAATTACACACGGCCCTGAATATTGTTCAACCTTCTCTTAAAACCTCCTCTTACCCTTACCTTACTCTACACGCAAAACGGAACCAGATATGGAAAAGGCTACACCAAAACAATGTCATATATAGACGGGGGCCCCAACCCGCCCCCGGTGTATTTTTTTGTCAAGTGTACATACTTAGCGGTAGTAATATTTAATTAACATAAGACTCTCCATCATTATTGCGATATCATTGTACCAATGCAGTGCGTACGGTACTGCCAGAGAAGCACCAGCAGCAGCAGCGGCAGTTTGCTCGGTTTATATTATTATACCCAAGACTAAAATTTGGTTGAATCTAAGTTAATAAATACATTTTTAATGCAACACCATTGCCTCGGCCTACTCTCTATTGTTTTCGGTGCCATTCGCAACCTGGCACACACAGCGGCGCGACGTAGTTGTTGTTGTCAATGACCTAGTTTTGCGGCACGTTCAGGGTTTTTGGAAATCCTCGGGGTAGAAGGGATGGGGAGGCGAAAGGCTCTCTGGCTGAGTCATGCGCAATTTGCAAGTAGGAAAATGCACCCTGCCAAGTAGTAGCCATGATTTTCGGCTAACTGCGTAGCAGCCAAAGTACAGGTATTCTTCGGGGCAATGAAGCGTTCTCGAATCTCTTCCCCTCCTCCGGTGGTTGAAAAGAACACGAAGACTGTTGCTCTGACCCTGCAGAGCGCGCTGATGCACATCGCGACGCTATGTTTATGGTAGTTTGGGGGAGAGACTGCAGTTTTTGCTGCGTAATACATGGGTCCGTGACCTGGTTTTTTAACTATGACGTCACTAAATACGCCTACAATATTCTCGCTGAGCCGGAAGTTATGGCTGAAGCGGAGATAATTTTATTGCCATTTCGGCAGTGATAAATGCAATCAAGCTGAAGTCCATATTTTGAGATATGAATATATTTTTGAGGCATTATTATAGGCAAGAGATATCTATAAAAAAATACGGAAAAATCGTGTATTTAGCGAGACATAAATACTAAAGAAATAGAGAGTTACTTCCTTAAAACTACGGAACTAAATCGGTAGTTTATAATTGAATAATTATTTTATATTTATCAAATATAATCTCCCTTCCGCTTTTTTGCTCTTTATTCAATGCTTTATAAAAAGTGTTACAGTGATCGGATTTAGTTCAAATATGCGCCGTTTTGTTCGATAATCCGTTTCCATCTAGACGGCAACTTCATAATACCTCCCTCGTAGAAGCCCCCCTCCTTATTTGCGAAGAACTCGGACAGCCACTTTTCACAAGCCTCTTTTGAGTTCAACTTTACACCACCAAGGGCGTTCGCCATGGACAGGAACAGGTGGTAATCACTTGGCGCTATGTCCGGGCTATATGGTGGATGCGATAAAACCTCCCATCCGAGCTCCCATAGCTTCTGACGAGTCATCAACGAAGTGTGTGGTCTGGCGTTGTCCTGGTGGAACACTACACCCTTCCTGTTGGCCAATTCTGGACGCTTCTGGTCGATCGCCTGCTTCAAGCGGTCCAGTTGTTCGCAGTAGATGGTAGAATTAAGCGTCTGGCCATATGGGAGCAGCTCATAGTGGATGATTCCCTTCCAATCCCACCAAACACACAGCAAAACCTTCCTGGCCGTCAATCCCGGCTTGGCCACTGTTTGGGACGATTCACCGGCCTTCGACCGCGACCGTTTTCGCTTGATATTGTCGTATGTGATCCATTTTACGTCGCCAATCACCATCCGCTTCAAGAATGGGTCGAGTTCGTTCCGTTTCCGCAGCATATCGCAGGCGTTGATTCGGTCCACAAGGTTTTTTTGCGTCAAATCATGCGGCACCCAAACATCAAGCTTTTTTTTTGTATCCAGCCTTCTGCAGATGGTTTAAAATGGTTTGATGACTAACTCCCATCTCCTGGGCGATGTCACGAGAAGCCACATGCCGGTCTAACTCGATGTATTCCATGATTTGATCGGTATTTGTCGTCACAGGTCTTCCGCCGGCTGGCTTATCCATGGTGTCGTTGTCACCGGCTCTGAATCGTCGAAACCATTCCTCCGCGGTTCGAAGTGATAGAGTACCATCCCC